>PYAF01006068.1:1220988-1247348 GCA_007407185.1 Glycine tomentella | reverse complement strand
ATTAACTTTTTCCTTTTCTTACATTGGATAAAAATTTATTATTTCTTTGTACTATTTTTATTTTTTGGATATTTTTACATTATATATTTTATTTCAATCGTTATATTATTTATTTTATTATTTTAGCACTGTACTTCAAGATATTCGTAATCAATTAGTATGAGAATACTAATAAGTGATGATATTTAAAAGAATGCAGAACTATTATTTTTTATTGGTGAATGTTTATTTTATTAAAAATATTAGTGAAAGAATTTGAATGTACTATCTCTCTTTCCTCTATTTTCTTTTCATTTTTCTTCAACTATTGGATCAATTTTATACCTCCACTCAGTAGTATTATCATAGTAATCAACAGAATAAATGTATAATGTCTAATTAAGTATTTATTTTTATTTTAAATTTGGTTAAAAATATTTAAGATATAATATAAAAATTAATAATAGAATCCATAGCATGAAAAAATATGATAAATTTTTTATTTTGCGCATACGAGCACCAATCACCAGGACTTTTAAACTCCTACTCAATTTTTAAGACGAAGTGAAAGTTTAATAACATGTTTGGTAACAATTTTGAGTTAAACGTAAAGAAAATTTTCCAAAATTACTTGTATTAACTACTGCATCAATATAAAATTTTCCAAACACGCATTGGGTTGTTCAAATCAAAGTTAAGTAAACACATATCCTAATAGTTTTGACATGAAATTTTCATAGTAATTTTTGTTGTGTTATAATCTCTCTAGTTATTTATGTATTTTTTCTGTATAAAGTACTTATTATAGAATTCTCTTTTTATATATATAATAAAATTTATTATTCAAATATTAGTAAACATGGGAGATTAATAATTAATTTCAAGTTTTCATGAGAGTGACGATTTGACTTTAAAAATAACCGATGAACTTGTCCGCAATTAGTTTTACAAAGTCAAAATCAACAGCAAGAAGGAATAGTTCAAATCTTCAGAATCAAGGATGGTAGTCTCCGATTGCCCATAACGTGCAGAGTGTTAAGAAAATTTTCCAATATTTAAAATATAGTTACATAATAAGTCGTGTGAAAGACTTCATGCTGATAGTCAAATAAGAAAAATAATAAAATTATTTTCACCGATATAGCAAAACACGAGTTTAAGAATCCCCAACATAAGCAAAAATACTTTTTTATATCAATAATAAACTGACATAATTGTGTAATCTACTTATGTTATTGAATGTATATATATTTTATTTCATGTAGCAATAAACACTTAAAAAGTATTTTACTGATGTTTGAATGAATCTTATATTATACTTTTTTACGGCTTTACGGTTTAATTTTATGAACTGTAAATCAAATCTGAAACAGAATATTATCACTTATAATAATTTTATTTGATTTAAGAGAATAATTTTTTTTATAAAAGATATATTATATATTAGTATGTGCAAAAAAAGAAATGATAAAATTTAATTAAATTCTCATTTCTCTTCATGATGATTTTTTAAAAAAATAAAAAATTCCCGTATATTTCTCAGATTTTATTTCTTTCTTAAACCATACTAATTAGTTATTGGTTAATTATTAATTACTAAAAGTAAAGTGAAATATAGAAAAGGAGAAAGGTGAGGACGCGTTGTTTTGTTGACATATATTTGTGTGTGACCCACAAAATGATTGTTTGGATTTGGGCAAAACTGTAATAATGTGGGGCTTGTTTGGTAGGCTCGTCATTTCAGTAGCGCCAAACGCCAGAAATCACGTGTGGCGTTTGTGAGTATTCTCAAAGAAACTCAGATGGATAAGGCTCTGCAAAAGTTTCAGCCAACCTGTTTCATTATGATAATGTTTTTTTATCGGATCCAATTCTATTTACAGATAATTATGATGCCAGACGGAGAATTCGATTGATTATATGTTACATATTTTTCATAAACTTATATATAAACAAAAATATAACATTAAATATAAAAAATAGTTAAATTTATTTATATTTAAATCCAATGTACAAAATTATTTTTTTGTTTACATGAGTTTAGAAGAAATATTACTCAAAATATTTTCTCTCTTAAATAATTGCTATCATTTGTTAGTTTGTTTTACTTATATTTTTAGAAGATAATATAAAAATCCTATAAATCAAAATTAAACTTATAAATATTATTTAAAAATTACATATCACTGAATCTTAATGCACTTTGGTTAATTTTTGTGGGGGAAAGTAACAGTCATTTGAAAACTCAATGCTGTAGTTATGTTGCCATTAATACTGTGTAAACAAAAGAAGAAGAAGAAAAAGGCTATTAATCGTTTTATTGGTCCAGTGAATATGCATGACTTGTTTATTAAGAAACGAGGCATTAGATACTGCCTCAGCGGTTGTTCTTGTGGCATGGGCCGGCTTCGTTTCTACATTGGGCTGGACCGGCCGGTTGATGTCGACGTGGGTCCCAAACTCTTCTAGAATCGACAAATTTAAGCCGTTCTTCATCGGTCCGTCACTATTTCATTTCATCCATATAACTTTTAAATATATTTATAAAATATACCAATATATATATATATATATATATATTAACAGTATACGATTAATTAGCATGAATCAATTCTCCTTTTAAAAAAAATCATGAATCAATCAATTCATGCAGGATTATTTCAATCTAAGAATTCAAATTCGAGTTTTAAATATATAATTTGTAAACAATAATTATAAATTTTGGTCCAAATTGTATATAAATAAATGGTCAAAGATTAAATTTTTTTTTTTAATAAGTGAAAAGTTAGTTTGTGATCACGTGATTATCTTAAAAAAAATCATGTACATTTGTTCTTAAAATCTTGATTATTTAAATACAGTCTAATAGACTGTATTTATAAGGACAAAACTTACAAACAGGTATTGTTTAGTTATCTAACATAACAAGTGTATTAATTAGCCGGAAAAAAAAACAAGTGTATTAATTTGTCCACGCAAACTAAAGGACTTAACGAAGCTAACCTTTAAGTTTTTAACACCGTTAGTGCCATTGATTATTCACACACTGATCATTCATTGAGTGGAGAAATTAATTTTACATAGGTTAAAAAAATCTCAAACTAAAAATTAAGAATTTTCAAACAACTTTTACTTTGTTAATTTAAACCCTCATTTTAAGCTTTTACATTACGCTTATTTTGTGAAGGATAAATTGGGAAAAGAGGGGCAGATACAAATTACTAGTTGGATTGTTTTGTAAAAAAGAAAGTTAAATAAAAAATGGTTTTAAATATTATGAAATTCAATGTACTATTTATCTCCTATTCCTATTAATCTCTCTTTCTCTCTTTCTCATCTCTTTTCTATTTGCTTTTTACTAAATATCTTTTATTTATCACCTATTTTACAAATGAAATTATAACTAATTTTTATTTTAAATAATAACCACCTTAATCATTGCATAAAAATAACAAACGGATAATTAATTTTACATAAATTTACTCTAGTTATCACCTTAAACATTACAATGATAATAACAAATACAACTAAGTTTACATGATTTTACACTAACTAATCTTAATTATTATTATTATTATAACATATATAATTAATTTTATACAATTTTATATTAACTAACTTAAAAATATATATCTATATATATAAGAAGTGTCAAAGGAGGGAGGGATTCTACCTTGCTGGCCCCTCTTTGCATTCATCCTTGGACGTAAAGTAGCTTAATTAGTGATTTTTAATTCTTCTTTTGAGTATGTAATTAATTTAAATAGTAGTACTTGTAAATAAAATTTTGCTGTCTATGATAAATTTTATCCCATAAAACATACCTATAGTTTATACCAAAAACTTTAAAAAAGTTGGACTTAACGCAACCTTAAAATGAGATATCTCCAATATCTATAAAAATCATAAGATTATTTCTCTCAATCTTATTTCGTACAAACAAACATTATTTTGATATTTTTTAACTCTGAACTTATAAAAGATTCTCATGTATTAATTTGTTAGATTAATATTTTGTTATCGTGGGAATATTAAATTGTGGAAATAACAAAACATGTTATAGAAACGGAATAAATGAATAAAAGGAAACAATAAGTGCACATCACACTGATGAGACCAACCTACTTCCTTTGGTACAAAGATAAAGACCATTCACGTGGTATGTCATTGTTATGATATTTTTATTTAAGGAAAAGTTCGCTATGAAAGTGGTCTCGTGCAAGGCTTATAAAAAAGCTACGAGGAAGAGAAAATTAAAAATAAAGAACGTTGTATATTTTACAATTTCACCAATGTATTCCTAAAGAAAAAAAAAAAAACAAACTCCCCCCAAGTTTATTAGAATGAATATCAAGTTGATCTATGAAATGAATGTGTATCATTTAATTGATGTCTATCGTCAAAGACCGGTGAATTGGCTTACTAAAGTAAAAAAAGTTAAACCAATCTAGTTAGTAATACTGACAACATTTTTAAAGCGGGTGATTAAATTAGTTGATTAAAGAAGTTAAATAGTGTTGTTTAATATTTTTTTTATTATTGGAGTTGATGATTTGATAATGCGTTGTTTAAAAGAGTTACTTATACAATTAATTGATTATTACTAACTTTAATATTAAAGTAATTTTTTGTGTAAAATTCTTAAATTTATGTAATATCATAAGTCTTATAAATTTAAGTTAAACAATTTATTTAAACAATCATATATGATAAATTATCTAAGAAACAATCTAATCAATATCATTAATCACATAGACCAAATTAGTTGACTTATTTAAATACAAAAATATCTTACTTTTGATTTTGATTTTTTATAATATAAAGTATCAAATTAACAAATAATACAAATTAAAAAGAACTAAATTAATACTTACTCTTATAATATCCAAATACTGCATTAAAGCAAAGGCACTGGTGAGTGTATTCCAATAAAGTTCCCCTTTAGACTTTTTTCTCGGATCTTAGATCCTTTACGTGTACACTAGTTATCTAGTAAACCTTAATAATATTAACAATTTCTACAACAAGAACAAACATAGAGAGAATAGGAAGAAAAGTGTAAAATAAGATAAAATGATGTGATAATGAGTGATAGAGAAAAAATGTATAAAAGTTAAAGTATTGTGAAAATGATAGTATGTTTGGTGATGTGTCCAATGGTATTGGACGTGGATCCATGAAATAACTTTTATTTGTTTTTAGGTTGCTTTAGAGTGAATTTGGATTAAACGTGGATCACAAAAGCTACGTACATGTACATAGTATGATTGTTATTTGTTAAGGTTTTATTTTATATTAGATTTAATTTATAAGTACATTGTAATTCAATTATGATTTACTAATTAAATTATCGTTCAAGTCATCTTTTAAAAGAATAAAAGAGAAATTTCATATAATTTTTTAACTAAAAATTATATTTTTATATTTTTGTTTTGTGACTATCATGAAATAAATAATATAAAATAAATTATAATAAAATTAAATGATAATAAAATAATTAAGTAAAATTAGAAATATTAGACTTGGATGATGATATTAATATTGATGAATTAATGTTTAAGTTTGGATGCATGATCGCATATTCTAAACTAGTTGTCCAATACCCAATCTCTTAGACATACCGACAAAAGCAATCAACATCAATGGTCGAGAATTAGCAAGGTTTAATAAAGATTATTCTATCCCTCAAGATAATCTCAATTAAGTACTTAATTCATATTCGAATTTCAAAAAGACTTGTTAAAGCGCAAATCAATTCTTGAATTTATTTATAAGATGATCAATCAAATATAAAACATTAAGTATTAAAACAAATTAAAAACTTAAGATGAAGGGTTGAATTAATAAAATTAAAGTGAAACAAGATTCATCATTTCCTCTCCTAGATAAAAGGAATTGCACTCATAAAAATGATACAATGAAATCTAGAGTGTCTAATGGAATAATGAAGATGTTTAATAAGTGAAAGTCTAAAATATAATTATAAGAAATGTTAGGGACTTCTAATGTTTTACAATGAATGCCTTAACCTCCTATTTATAGAATTGCAGTTAGATTTAATTAAGAAAAGAATCACAAAAAATTACAAACAAATAATATCTCTAATTATTTTAAATAATTATCTTATTCTTTAGTTAATTTATCATTAAAAATATCTTACTCTTAATTTCCTAGTTTTATCTTCAATTTTCACAATTTTTCCTTACAAAATTTTCTACTTGATTTTGAATTTTTGGAACTCTTGCCAGATTGACCTTTTTTTGCCAAAAAATTATAAAAAATTTATTAAAAATAACTAAAACATAAAATTCTAAATAAAAACTGAATTTAAAATTAATTTGATTCAAAACAAAGTCTAAAATTAACTAAAATATCAAATAAATATCACAAAATCCATATAAAAATTCAATAAATTTAACATTTATCGTTATCACCATTAATTTTATCTCGAGTATGCTATTCCTTTCTGTCATTTATAGTTTGTGTTTCAATCAATGGTGGATCTGAAGGCTACATTGCTGTGTACAACGCTACAACGTACTCGAAGTAGATCACGAGAGAAATAAATAAAAATCATTGTAAAACATGCTACACTTTTCATAGCCACCCAAATATGTGCTACACTAGTATCATTACTATTACTGAAATAGAGAAATTTCTATTTCGTTCGTAAGTGAAATGCGACATATAAAGTCCTTCACCAAAAACATAAAATAAAGTCAAATACAATTTTTTGATATTGATTTACACAATACTAATGGGACTGAAGCAGGCAATTTATATTAAATAATAATAATAATATTACTTGCCTACCTGGTATGTTTGGTAAAAAAAATAGCTGGTATGAAATGATTCAGTGAAACAGTTTGTCGTTAATCCATTGCGTGTACCCAAAATTTTCTTTTTAATCAGTAGGAATCGATGCTCATACCAAAAGGTGAACAAATTACTTGTATTTCAAAATCAAAATTAACGCATATCTGCTAATATTTATTGACATTTGACAGTGTTCACCCAAGGGCCCAGCATGTGCTTAAAGCCAAGCCCAAGGAATGACGAAATATGAAGTGAGTTGTAATTATTCTCCCAAGTTGAGCCCATTGTTGGTCTCTTTTATTCGACACCTTTATTTTTTATGTTTCTGTTTATATTGACCAAAAACACTCTTTCTTTTTAGAATAATGATATATAATTTGGTTGTTCTGTTTATATATTTGTTCGGATACTGGATATATTATGTGTGATTTTGGTGTTTTAACTTGTTTTAAGCAAATTATTTTTTTATTTTTAAAATAAAGTAAATCATGTTAAAACTTTTTAATCATTATTTGGGGTGTGAAATAAATTTAAGAATTTGATTAAATTCTCTCTCCCTCTCTCTCTCACTATATATCTATAGATTAGATTTTGAGTATAAAATACATTTTATGTAGATTTATGTTTGTAGAAAATTGTGCTACCATACTCGTATGATTCTAAAAATTTATCAAATGAAACAGTTTATTGGTTTGAACACTAAAACACTTGTTTTCTTGTTCTTCTAAATTTAAAGATTTGAATATAAACAAATTCTAATTAGATACACTGTCGTTAATATGGGTATTAAGTCAAGGGATAGGAAAATTAAAAAGGGTAAAAATCAAACTATAAATTTTTTTTTATATCACAATGAAATTGAAAACAAGAGTACATTTGAACTATTAAGAAAATGTTAGATAGGATAATCATGAGAATATCATTTACCAACAGTGGTGTCTCCTAGACTTTATGACGTATGCAGAAAAGTTGAAACCAAGTATTTGTACGAGACAATTTCTAAATATGTGGCAGTAGTAGAACAACATTGAGGAAGCAGTTATGGGAGTGAATCAGAAGCAGCAGGTAAGTGTAGAGGATGAAGAAGCCTTCTTGTTTGCAATGGAACTAACTAACGGGTGCAATGAAGAATGAAGTGTTCTATAAATAATTTACACGACATGCAATGCATACCCTCGCTGGCGCGCCAGTCGCCACACCCTTTTATGTTGGCAAGGCAATAAGTACGTTAGCAAAATGTGGAAGGGGTTGAAAAAACAGCCTTATGTTGTCAATTGATGTTGATCGATCATTTTCAGTGTCATAGATTTAGGTAAGCAAAGTAGTACTTAGTTTCAAGTGCATACGATAGTCTCAGATTTACTACTAGTAGTTACATCTTAATTCATTCACGACTTTGGAGGGCACACCTATTGCCTTACGAAATCATTAATTGCAACTAACTCAGTTAAGCTAAATGGCCATAAAATCAGCAAATAGCTTAATTGCAATAACCCAGATTTAGATAGACTTCCAAGTGCATACGACATTCACTGGTTTTGGTGTTGGAAAATATTTTTCATTATGATAAATGGAGTTTGAGATTTGTTGTTTTAAACTATCAAGATTTGGTGTTGGAAAATATTTTTCATTATGCTTTAAGATTTCTTATTATGTTTGTTATTAGTTTGTTAGTTGTGCATATTGGTGGGTTTTTCTTGTTGCTTATATATAATTTTCTTACCGAAAATAAGAAGAAAAAAAAAAACAGATTTGCAGACACTTACAACAAAATACCATTTGCCTATTTCTCATTTTTATAAAATTATATTATATTACTATAATTGTATGTTTTGGAGCCTAGTGTTCTTTGGTTCAAGATCATTTGGTTGCACTCGATTGGATTAATGGAATGTCTTATCTTAGAAGAGAAGCGCATGCATATTAATTTATTCTACCAATGCAGTGGAGACATTTTCTCTCTAAAGACAGCACATAGCGCGCTTCAACTCAGATTTTTTCTAGACTCTCCTTTATTATTTATTTATTTTTTTGTATTAAGTATTGTTATAAAAATTATTTGTGTATTTCTAACATTTTTTCTTGTAGTGTATGTGCAGCATCAAAGTTCTTCCTTACCACTCATTTTCTATCATCAATATGTTGTTGTAGTATTCCATGAATATATTTTCTTTTAACACTTCAAAATAGTATAATTAAAAAAAATTGTATGTCTATAATTGCTTGATGTTGATCAAAGGCTTTTAACCGTGAGACATATATGTATTTATGTTGGTAGTTTGTGTACCAGGACTTAAATTATTAAATCCTTCATGACATAAATTATTTATCATAATGAAATCTTTCGTGTCTTGTGTTTCATAATCATATATATGTTTTTGATAATGTGATATTGCTTTAAGTTGATTTTAAGTTTGATAGATTTGAATTGGTTCAAAAATATCCTCCAATTTAATCCATGGTGCTGTGATTTAGTTTTTTGAGATTTAACTGTAAATATATATTGAGTTTATATTGCTTGACAATAAAAACTACCAAATTACAATAAAATTTAATTGTTAGGCTTTATATGACGTGAACTAGTTTTATTTGATTAATCATGTAAATAAATTATGGTGTTGAGTTATTAAGTTAAAATATTGTATATTCTTTTCTTTGATTACGACTATGGCTTAATCCTCATAAACCTACTCAAGTTTTATTGGCTATCATCATTTGCATAGATGTCTTAGCCATGCCTAATTTTGTTAGTGATTGATACCAGTGTGAAATGATGCAGTAATTTAGTGTCAACTTGTTATTATTTTTTATCCATTTTAATATGTTTGAAATTACAATTTGAAAAAGATGAGTTCATCTTAGCCTTGTGTTCATGAATTAAAATGTATTTGAATATCTTAAAATATTTGACTGTTTTTATTGACGGATTAATGACAAAGAAATGGAGGCAATGATTGTCCATTAAATGACCTTAGTTTATTGCATGTTATGATGATTGTCCATTTGGTGTGATCAGGACAATTCTTATTGTCAAACTCGGTGTCACGAATAACGTTTAATTTTTTTTTATGTTTTTTCAATTAATTTGACATTTTTTATAATATGTTAAATGATACTCTTTATTTCTAAAACTTGAATTATAATATTTCAATCATGTGAACTTACAGTTTGATATGCTCACTAACTCATAATATGTTATGTTCATAAAGTTAAATTGAGCATATAAAATTGAAGGTGTTATCACTTTATCGATGTATAAATTTTATTATGCTTTTTAAACATATTATTATAGTTATTATGTACTTATCAATGAGTACATATTATTATGCCTAGTTCTTTTCCATTGTTTATGTTCAAACTCCATTTTCCATCTTAGTCTGGATTCAATTTTGTTTGATCTCCCACTCTCTCAACTCGATCTTGAACCTCTCTCAGGTTCAATCTCACTTTCATCGATCTCTCACCCTCTCTCGGGTTCTTTCATTGTGTTTCAATTTAAGCAGCATTAAAACTTTAAATACTTGTAGTATCTCTTTATGTTAATTTTGTACTACTAATTTTATACGTTGTATTGTAGACGTGTTTGTGATAATGATTTTAGAATTTATTGTATCCCCATATTCAAGTTGTATTCTATTACACCTGTGTTTCTCAGGAATAAGGGGCCTATTACTGAAGTGTATTCCAGAGGAAATAAGAAGATAACAAACCCAACTGATTCACAAGCCAATTAATTTTGCGTTTACATGGGTCAGCTAGGTAGTTAAGAGCTAATTGCTATAAATAGTAATTTATAAAAACTTCTCACTGTTTATGAGGTAGTTGCAGGGTATAATGGCTTTTAGTCTGATAAACTTTTCTTAATTTCTGCTTGTCAAAATTTTACATTTCGGATTGATTAGTCCGAAAGCCATTAAAGGGTGCAGGAAGCAACGATCTTGAACCCATCGTTTTAAAAATCGGAATAGGTTGACCAGTTTGGCCCAAAAGCCAAAAAATGGACCAAATGGCAAGTCTCTTAACTCAAAATTATCAATGGGAACTGGTCATAACAAAATTTTAAAATTCTTTTACTCACCAAGTTTTGTTTAATCAAATTAAGGCCTTATAAGGTTTATTGATGAATTGCTATCACTTTTATTAAGATTTTTTTATCTTACACAATTTATAATATGGTATTTTTATGTTAATTTAAAATTAACCTCACTTGATTTTTTGACTTTGTTAATATGGTATTTCATGTCACCTAAAATTTAATGATTGGTTGGATTTTTAAAAGATGAGTTAAATAATTTATCACATTTTTTGTTGTACGTGATATTATAGAACTAATATGGGTGTTTGGTGCAGGTGTGGAACATATTGGTGGAGACATGTTTGTGAGTGTTCCAAAAGGTGACGCCATTTTTATGAAGGTATGTTGTTAATATGAAGATGTTCATTCGCTAATCAGTCTATTTTCAAGTTTTTATATTTGATTATATTTGGAAAGAGTCAAACCAAGTTAAAATGTTGTATTTCAATAAATATCATGACAATACAATTTTTGTATGTAGTGGGTATGCCATGACTGGAATGACGAGCAATGCTTGAAATTGTTGAAGAATTGTTATGATTCCCTTCCTGACGACACTGGAAAAGTGATTTTGGCTGAAGGCATTAGTCCAGAAACCCCAGATTCTAACTTAGCTGCAAGGTGTGAGTTATCATGTTGTGTCATAGCCCAAGTGGAAAAGAGAGAACAGAGAAAGAGTACAAGGCCTTGGCTAAAGGAGCTGGATTCCATGGTTTCCGAAAAGCATGTTGTGTTCTCAACACACATGTTATGGAATTTCTTAAAAAGGCTTAAGTTCTTATCTTCTGCTAGTTGTATTTTATTTTTGAGACTTATTTGTTGGCTACAGAGGTATATATCATGCTATGTATCCTTGTTTTTTTTATAATGACAAATTAATAATTGTAATGATGAAAAAGTTTATGCAAATTTAGCGACAATTATTTTTAAAGGAAAATTATGCACAGTCATAATAATAAAATGATAATTATAATTTATAAAATATTAATAGGCATGCACTTGAAAAGAATATCGAATTCTTGTTATTACCTCAAAATAAATTGTGAACAGAAGTATCTAACAGTAATGGTCTAACCCATTATAGGTTCAATTCATTTACATCATACGTTCAAAAAATTAATATCTATAATTAAAATATAATAAAGCTTATTTTCATAATTAATATTAATAGTCTAAATTACATGTAATTTTAAAATTTCTGTGGTGTCCCAGTATTTTGGAATTTTGACATTGTTAATTTTTAACTAATTAAATTACATGTCATTTTTTATTTCAAATTAGTCTTTGGTTATTAACTTTTAAAATTCTAAATTTTTAAATTAAAAAATATGGTTAAAGATAATTTTAGAAGTTTGAACCTTAAAATATTTTTAGATACTTTGAACACTTTTTATAAAAAATCTTTTTGGGTCTAGGATTTAAATTTTTTATTATTATTGTTTCTTAAATATTACAGCTTAAATTTTTTATTATTATTGTTTCTTAAAAAATGAATTTTGGATAACAATATGAGAAAGTTATACACCACTACATTAAACTATTTTTTTTTCCGCATATACACAGATAAAAATTATTATTATTTACCGTAAAAAACTATTATTTATTATTATTATTTGATTAAAAAATATCTGATCTGAATCAAATTGCTACACGCGATGAGATTCTGAACTCAGCTTACGTGTGTTTAGTTT
Source organism: Glycine tomentella (assembly GCA_007407185.1). NCBI lineage: Eukaryota > Viridiplantae > Streptophyta > Magnoliopsida > Fabales > Fabaceae > Glycine > Glycine tomentella. Next base: position 1,234,787 of record PYAF01006068.1, on the reverse strand, counting down.
GCAGTTCGCACACGAAGACGAGGAGAGTTTTTGAAACATATCCTACGTGTGAACTTGTTATTGGATCGATGACTTACACCGTCCAATCAAAAACCGTCACATGAGAAAAGCGGAAGTTAGGACAACGACGCCGTTTTTCCAGCTTCCAGTTTCCAGCAAAACACTTTTAAAGTCTAAACCAAACACCCATTGAGATTAAAAACCACAACTGCGTGTGTCGTGTTGTGTTGTGTTTTTTTGTTTCATCTCCATCTTTTTCTTCAAATTTCCGAGAAGACAAACTCAAAGGTATCTATCTATCTTTTGATTTTGTGGATCCGTGTTTTTTGAGACGTGTGTGAATTTAATCGATTGTTTTGCAGATGAGGTTATCATTGAGGCATGCTTTGGTGTTTGCGTTAATTGGGGCGTTGTGGAACTTGCAAAGGGCAGAGGGTATCAGATTTGTGATAGACAGAGACGAGTGTTTCTCCCATGATGTAAAGTACGAGGGCGACACCGTTCATGTCTCTTTCGTTGTTATTAAGGCTGATTCTCCCTGGCATTACGGCGACGAAGGAGTCGATCTCGTGGTATGTTCTTTTTCACTCCATCTCATTCTATGTTACTGCTTTTATTTTCAGCTTTATCACATTCAAGGGGTATCACAATTACTCAACGTTTCTTTCTCGTGCACTTATTAGGGCTATTAATATTATCATATATATTATTGACAGGAAGTTTAGGGAAGGGAATAGAACCATAGGGTACATGAATACAAAGAGAACCAACAATAATTGTTTTCTCTTACGCCTACCTGTTGGCTATTGGTTTAGGGTTTAATATTGGAACAAACCCTCACTTTCATCTTTGAAATACTACCCTTTCTCCTAAGTAATCCCTAATGTAAAAAACCTATATAAGTAATTTCTCATGTATTTGAAATCATGCTAATTAGTCCCCCAAATATTAAAAGGCCCTTCAAATTGGTCTCTGAATTTGACTAAAATGCATCACCTTTAAGACTAATTAAATTGATGAATATTCAATACTTGAGGGATTATAGTTTTTTATTATTCCAGAGACTACTCTCATAATAGACAGGATAATACTTGAGGGAAAAAATTAATAGTTTATTCTTTTATATTGTGAAGCTAAAATTAATATGTAGCTCTCTGGGCCGAAGAAGCTTTCTGTGCTATTCTTCACTATAACCATGAAACTGTTACTTGTTTCTAGATCTTGGGATCCGTTGTTAAGCTTAAAGCCTTAAACTCCATTCTGGAAATTTTAATTCATTGACCATGACGCAAAAAGTATGTTTGTCAAACACCTAATGAAGCCACGGTTAGGAGATAACTGCACTGTGCAAAACAGTTCACAGTTTTTATAGGAAAAACGAATGCTTGTCAAACACCTAATGTCCTAATGAAGCAAAAAGTTTTATCAATGGTTAGGAGATAACTTCATTGTTGAAAACAGTAGTTCTTTAATTTAGAGAAGGATGAGTAGTCATAGAGATGTTGTGCATTATATGTAGCAATTTACATGTATCACCTTTTACATTTACAATTATATATAAAATGGTCCACATTTAGATATCTATATTTTTGTTTTACTTACACAATTGTTAGGAATACGGAATACCCTTTCTTTGAAATGCTCTTTTCTTTCTTTTTCCTTAATACCTACCCAATCATATGTTGGAATCTCATTACACCACAATGTAAGAATTTCAGGTAAAGGGACCTTCTGGCGAGCAAATACAAGATTTTCGGGACAAGGCCACTGAGAAATTCGATTTTGTGGCTCACAAATCCGGGGTCCATAAATTCTGCTTCACCAACAAGTCTCCTTATCATGAAACTGTTGATTTTGATGTACATGTTGGTCACTTCTCTTACTTTGAGCAACATGCAAAAGATGGTAATGCCTCTTCTATGAGGTCCACTTGTATTTGCTGTTTTTTTTTTTTTAAATGTAAAACACTGCTCTTTTAAGTTACATGGAAGTCTAAAAAATGAGGGAACTTTCATTGAAACTTTTTGTGACTGTCTGCAGAGCATTTCACCCCTTTGCTGGAGCAGATTGGGAAGTTGGAGGAAGCTCTATACAACATTCAGTTTGAACAACATTGGTTAGAGGCTCAGACTGACCGCCAAGCAATAGGTATTATTTAAGGTTTACTTTGCTGTTAATTGCACAATTTACATTTTTCTGTGCATAAATTCTTTTATACCTATCAATTATACATATTACCTGTGTTAAAGATAAAAACCCAAGTTATGTATGCCCTCTTGTTTTCTATTCTTGATACCATTTAATATGAACAAATGTCCCAACATGTGATCATCCTAATTTATTCAGATACCATACCAAAAGAGACCTCCCTGTTGAGAACATTGCTCCCTATCTCTTTGACAATGTTCACTGTTGATTATGGTGAAATGTCCATTTACCGACTTTCGAACAGAAAAACAAATACACTAAGCGTCATAGTTGATAAAAGCTACAAACGGTTTCTTCCTTCTATTAACACTTCTTGACTGCGGATGCAATATCATGTTCACTTATGTCTGGAATGCAGTGAACGATGCAATGAGCAAAAGAGCAGTACACAAGGCAATTTTTGAATCAGCAGCACTGATTGGGGCTAGTGCGCTGCAAGTCTACCTTCTGCAGCGATTGTTTGAACGAAAGTTGGGTACCTCGAGAGTTTAGAGCTACGAAATGTTCTGAGAATCTGTAACAATACAAATGAGAATGTTATTTTAAACTTTTTTCCGTTGTCATCACATGGATATTTATATAACTAGTTGTTCAATCCTACTCATAATACATGTGGAAATATGTTATTTAATGTTGATTATAGTTGAATTCTTTTTCCGGTAAACTAAAAAATGACAGGTCATTTCTACGCTCCGACCATGTCCTATTCATCTTTTTTTCGTTTACTTTATTTTTGCCGTATTTTTAATCGGTAAATGTTAATTGTTAGAATGTTAGTTTTGTTTTTCTCCTTCTTTTCTTATCCGGTAAGTATCCAATCCACCTTCCCTTCACTCTATTTCAGCTGCTTAAGCTGTTACGGCTCTTGAGAAATTCATATGTATTCTGTGAGCAAGATCTCTCTCAGATATTAAATGTAAGTTGCAGTGTAACCTACATTCTCGAGTCGTGCCATATTTAACAGGAATCTCTAACTCTATCAGCGGCTTCTTTACCAAACACGTGAATTTCTTTTATAAAAAATACCGAAATGTGTAATTTTCTTTAAAAAAAAAAAAGGTAAATCGTGTTATAAAGCATAACTTTGAAACAAAAAAAGTCATGCTTTAAACACGACTTTGTATATTTTTAAAAATTTAATTTACTAAAATCAACACGACTTATTCATTTTTATAACTTATACCCATTTCAGCAATTTAAAATAATTGCTGCTGTTGATAAAAAATAAACCTCTATCAGGATTTAAGAACTTATTATAGCTTAAAAATAAACAAGATAAAAAATAGGATTGAGGATTGGCTCATAACTAAGCTTAGGTATAGATGGTAACAGGCAAAATTCACGAAGTACAATGCACCGGTAAAAGAATAATTTACCTCGACAAAGGTATGCAAGGGTACGTGCATTAACCCTTAAATTTGAATCAAAGTATTATGTAAATTAAATATAAAATTTTCAATTAGGGATAGATACATCTCCATTTTCTCACTTTACAGTTTACACACTTGAATATCAAATTCTTAAAATTAAGAATATATAAACTCTTTGGCCCAGGAGAGTGACTGGCATCTCCTTAGTAACATTGCAATCAACTTTCTGTAATTATGATTTTGTTTTTTCCCGTGTGACTCGAGCGAGGGTCGAGAGAGATGAATTAGTATAAAACAGTTAATCCAACAAGAAATATATAAAATAGTACGCAGGTCGATCGAATAAATAAGTATATAGTTTATACACAAATATCAAACTCTACTGTAAAGAATACAGAGAAGTATATGATGCAATAAATACTATTGATTCCTAATAGCCCAAGTACGTACACTACATATGCAGTAAAACCATTTTTTCTGCAATGATGGATTTGAAAAAAACGTAACGTAAGGGCCGGGATTGAGCATGAAACAAGAAGAAGGTAATTAAGTTACATCTTATTAGCACCACTCCGTCTCTCATTCCTGGCTTTGTTGAAGATTATCCCCAAACTTAGGTAATGCTCTACCTCTACCCCTCTCCTGACAAAGCCATCCATCAACAAATATTAATTAATTGCATGTGTGCGTACGTACGTACGTACCGCCATGGTTGATCACTAGCTCCTAACTTCTAGCTGCAAGATCGAGGAATTGAATGATGTGCCTTTAATGTCTTTTGATGTAATATTTCAGGCACTCAATACTAAATACTTCTCTCTCAAACCCCTTAACTCCCACAAATATAACATCTATTTTTTTTTTCTGTAAAAAAACAAGAACTTTACCGAGAATTTGTCTGGTTTTAAAATTCCCAACATCGTAAAGACTAATGACTGATTGATTGTATTTTGTGAAACTAACCAAAGGCCAGCGACAGTGTGACACTATGGAATGCTCGGCTCTATAAACACAACTTGAGCAAAATTGAATTCAGACAATAAAAATGAATAAAAGTTGATTGAACTTTCAACCTCGAAACAAGGGATAGTACATAACAGACAAAAAAAAAAATAGAGGTTATGGAAATGAATAAAATGGGGGAGAGGTCTTAATCTTATTGGAGTGAATTACTACAAGGACCAAATAATTACAACAGAAAAAACCCAATATATATGACGTATATGTATTTGTGCACGACAACAGCGAGGCTGAGCTGAGCGAGAGTAGATAATTTGAAATCAAACATTATGAGTGTTGTCTGGCTTGGAGTGGGGTGGTGAAGCAGCTGGGGGTGGAGTTGGCATCCCATAAACTTGTGGGTTGGTTTGAACCTCTCTCCTTCCTCTGGCTCTTCCAAAGAAGTAACATCCAAAACCAAGAAGTAAGCAGAAGATTATGAAAGGAAGAGAAATCACCACAACCATCCCCATCTTCTTTATCTACGTGCTTCTAGTTTTTGCGTGAATGAAAGATTCTCAGAAATGAGAGTATTTATATCAGTATTGGATTCTCTGTGATCGGCTTAACGTTCAAGTTTCTAACGGCCACTTTTCTGTCCCCACCCACATTAGCTGTTTTATTACCTCACTTCACTTTTGCCTCTGGCTAGCTTGGAATTATTCCTTTTATTCCAGTATTTTATTTCTTGTTTTCTTTTGCAATTTCCTTTTCCATTTTCTCATGCGTGCATATTGCATGTGCACGGTATCGACTTAGCTGCCACTGCCACTCTCATCAAAGTTTTTACTATTATTAATTAATTAACTACAATAATTTTTCATAGAAAAGACTAGTTTTTAATATTCATTTTTATATATATATTCAAAATTCTTTTTAACACTTTCTGAGAGAAGGGCAAAACCCATGTATTGATGATGTCCAACCGAAAGCAGCCCCTGGGCCACCATTAATGTATTCCAGCTGTCCATTAATGCACACAAGCTGTCCACCAGCTGGCTACCACCACCCTCCAACGTTCACACCATTCTTCCCCCTATAAATAGAGGTGCAAACCTCACTTGTATATCATCACTTAGACACACAGAAACACCAAGAGTGAATTCATCCAAGTAGTGAGAGTTCTTAGTGAGTGTTGTGTCAGTGGTCTGAGTTTGAGAGTTTTTGTTTTTGAGTTTTGTAAATCTCTGTAATTCTATTCTTGTGAGTAATAGAAGCTGTTTTTCTCTCAAATTCGTGTGTACCAACACCCAATTGATCCGTTGGCCTCAACATGTATTTGTAATGCTATTGTTTAACATATTTTATAAAGATTAAAATAGAACTTTGGCATCTCATTTTATTTTTCTAAGTTTAAGGATTATCAGTTTGGTCTCCTAATTTATGTGACCTAAGTCAACCCCCATTTATTAGATATATCTCTCAGAAATGTAGAAGTTCATAGACAGGAAGTAGCAAAAGGTTCTGGAACGTCTCCATGTCTCAGTGATAAAATCTGTAACTATTTTTTTGAGAAGGAATTAAATCTAAGTAAATTAGATTCTTATTCATTTAATGTTATTAATCTTTTATAAATATGAAAATAATGCATTTAGATTCAAATGCAATGATGACATATGTAACTTTTAAAAATCAAACCCGAGTTTTATCTAAAAGTATTAATCCCAATATATACTTTTATGAATGTCATAATTTATCGAAGTTTTATCCCATTTGAAAGAGAGAATGATTGTATGGTTGAACACGATATTAATGAACTTGTGTTTTAATTTTCAAAATTGAGCGATGATTTATTTAATGAAAGTTATGTTGCAATACCCTCTTACAAATTAAAATTTTAAATTTCTATTTAAAATTTCTCACCTAAATATTCATTCTTTACACAAAAACTAGTGTAATAAAAGTACAGAAATTAACAGGTATTAAGTTTACCATTTATGATTCTTTTATATTAATATAGTTTTAATTTTACGATTTTATATATTTACGTATTTGGTTGGATAACCATCTTTTATTCCTCCTTCATGTTAGTTATCAAAAGATCAAGACAAATTCGTCGTTCACTTGACCACTAATCTTCCAAACTAAAAATCTTTTACCAAATGGAGTAGAAAGTATGAGCTAACATTTCTCTTTTATATAATATAAGTAACTGGAAGAAAAATAAAGGCAATAAGAATAAGTAGAATAGATTTTATCTAAAGCTAGCATTAATTATTAATTATCAAGATCTTATTAATCCTAATAAAATTAGACTTATATTATTTAAGTACGATCTTGAATTTAAATTTTATATATGAAAAAAATATAATTAAAAAAGAAAATTCTAATAGAAATAATTAGTCAAATTTTTTAATGGATATTTATCATTGATAAAATTGATAATATTTTACTTCAATAACAATATTAACCCAAAAACTTAATGTAGACGGTGCATGTAAATTTCTCATAGTAATCTTAGGAACAAAAAAAATATCTTGGAATGCTTAGTCAATCCTAATGCGTCTTGTGAATCTTTTTAATCAACCCCCTAAGAAAGAGAAAATACTTTGACTTGCTTGGCGTGCGAGAATATTCAGAATAAAATGTTAGATCTAAATTAGCAGACGCAAGACCAACTACAACTTCATTATTTCCACTCTTTTTGGCAATTTCAGTTCTGGAACACATTTTGCAAACCACGGGAATCTGTAATCTTGTGCTTGGAATAACAGGTTTTATAAGGATTCATTCCAAACCAAAGTACGCCAATTAAATTTCGGAGAAAACTAAAATTTGGATAATATTGTTTCATGTTCTACTTTGATGCTAAGAAAATTTCACTTTCACAAGATGCGACTTAAACCTAACAACTATGTAGCTAAATTTCTCTCTCGTTCGGTCTTGTCCTTGTAATAAATTTGAAACTTGGATGTTCGCTTGCTAAAGAGGGAGGCAAGATCTTTTGAGCTTTGCACCAAACGCTGGCTCTTAAAAGGACATCTACGGAACATGAAATAGGTCTTACAGAAGCTCAACAATAAGGGCAGATGCACCACCTCCTCCATTGCAAATGCCACCAACTCCGTACTTCCCATTCTTCTGCTTCAGTACCTGCAGGTGATGACTTTAAGATTAACTGAATCGAAAAAGAACACATTCAATATTGGGGAAAGATCCATAATAGTTAGTCAAAATCATAAACAACAACAAAGCCTTATCCCGACAACAACTTATAATCAGAATTATAAGTTACTTAAAATATCAGATAATCACTTAAAAAATATTATTATTTTGTGTTGTAATACCATTCATATAAAGATCAAATGATATTTGTTCATTTCACTCTCACAATAAACTACTCTCAATGTAATTTATTAAAAAAAAGTGGACAAAATAATAAAATTATTACATTATCTTTTTGAACAATTGAACATAACGAATTTAAATAATTAAACAAAGAATTTAAGAGATGAGGTCTATGATAGACTTTTTTCTACAAACACAAGGCAATCTGTCAACATGCATGCTACTATATATTATAAAAAATCAAAGTTATGAACTGAGCACATACCCCCAAAAGTGTCACCAGAATGCGAGCACCACTGCAACCAAGAGGATGACCCAGTGCAACAGCTCCACCATGTACGTTTACTTTTTCCTGCAAAATAATAGTTACTTGAGTAAAAGAAATAAATGGAGGGGTACATCCATTAATGGTCACAATGAAGTTAAATTATGGATTATAGACAAATTTTAACATGTTCTGCACTGTGCAAAGAGGTGTTCTGGACTTACAACAGCATGCACTCTTCAAGACAGTCAATTGGAAATAGTTTATTAAACATGCACTAAAGGATTACAACTTTCGCACAGTGACAAGGCGAAAAACTAACCGAGTTAAGTCCAAGAAGTTTCTGATTTGCAAGAGCCACAACCTACAGACAGCAATATGAAGAATTAAAATTCACCCCATCATGAGTTGAAAAATTACTACCATTGAAATTTGACATGAAATCCTACCGCAAAAGCTTCATTAATTTCATAAAAATCAATTTGTGAAGTCTCCAACCCCGCCTTTGCAATAGCTTTGGGAATGGCAAGGGATGGAGCCGTTGTAAATAACTCTGGTTCCTGCACAGCTCAATCTCATATGAGTATGAAATTATACTAATAACATATCAAACACTAGAAATAATGTGAATGCCAAAATGGTTTTTCTATTTCTTATTTTTTATAGTCTGAAGATGTAGTTCATATTTAAAATATATTTTATGTACCTGAGCAGCATCAGCATATCCAGTGATTTTTGCAATAACTTGAAGCCCAAGCTTCAGTGCCTTCTCTCCACTCACCAAAACTAGTGCAGCAGCACCATCACTGTTAGCAAGAGAATTTTCATTTTATTAAAAGTTTATATAAGAATAAGATGAACAAATTTGGACCATACAACCATACATGAATGATCAATATTAAAAGTTTTTTAAGGTCACGTGACCAATTAAAAAAGTCCTTTGACTCCCTATATATATATATATATAGTATTTTATAACAATAAATAATTGACAAGTGTTGGGAAAAAGAAATCAATTTCCTCTTCCAGGATCTGTTATGAATGGTCTTGCATAAGCAAAATACTTTATACACAAACAATAATTATGCAAGCAACACAACACAATTTTTAACGTGGAAAACCTTCTCAATATGAGAAATAAAAACCATGAGACCGATCTTGGAGTCCACTCAAATTCTTCACTATCAATAAAGTGAGATTACAAAATGGTTCCAACAACCATTACAATCAACAAACAACTTCAACAAAAGTTGTACCAAACCGTCACAAGAGGCAAACATACAAAATAGGTTTTTGTACGAAATTAATTTCTATCACCAGAAACAACAACAAACAAATCCCAACGGTCAAACTGACGTGTTGCAAGATAGGAACACACTGATCAAATTTGAGGACAATCTAATGGTTGAGCAAAGAGATAAATCTTTCTCAATATCACTGCCCGAAATAAGACAGAACAGAGCAGAAATTCTGATAATCTCTATTTGCAGTTGAAACAATCTCTCTCTCTTAGAACAGTTTAATGAATGCGATCCAATGGTTAGTTTGAGAGAAACGTCCCTTGGAATAAAACTGCACACTTCAGAAAACGGTTTTATAACCGCTTCGGTTTGGGAATTTCCGGTTATACAAGCTTAGGTTTGGTTAAAAAGTTTCACCAAGATCCAACGGTTAACAAAGGAGATCGAGAAGATTGAAGGATGACAGTTATGACCCTTCTCCTGCAAATTTGGCTGTTTCTTTCTCCTCTTCTTTTTCTCTCTCTTGTGATTTCAAATTAACCGCCAACTTCTTAAAAGAAGTAACTTCTGACCTATTAAAATAAGGAATTCCAATCTTTTTTTATTGGGCTGGACTTGGAATTCAAGTCCAACAACAAAGTCATCCAAATACAAATCGTTATCTAGGAAAAAGTTTAACAAATTCCGATAATATATTAACCTTATGCTGGAAGCATTGCCAGCCGTAACAGAACCTCCAGTCTCCTTGAAACTTGGTCGAAGTTTGCGCAACTTGGCAGCATCAAACTGGCATAGGAAAAGGAAAAATATAACAATATATTTATTTTTATTCAACAGAAAGTATAGACAAAATTAATGACTAGTAACAATAATTGCAGCTAGAAGTAACATACATATAAATGTTGCTAATGTGAAGAGAAAAAAATCATAAATTCCAATTCCAACTCTTGAGTAATTATCACCTTATAGTCTTCTAACAAATTTAAAGACTTATGAATTATTGGGTAAACATGTGTTTTCGTAGGCTCACCATATTTAATCAAGAACAAGTATTACCATGGTTCAAGTTATTTATATGGTTACCTTTCCTAGGCCTTCATCCTTATCAACAACTGTTGATGGTCTTCCCCTTCCGCCAGAGACTTCAACTGGAACAATTTCCCATGAAAAGGCACCACTTTCTTGGGCAGCAATTCCACGTTCAAAACTCTGAATTGCATAGTTATCCTGAGGGTAAAACAGAGACATCAACAAAAAATTGATTACAATGGTCCTGCCGAAACCTTTCAGAACAGAAATTAATCCTAAAATACCTGGTCGTCTCTTGTTAATGCATGGTTATCTGCACAAAGCTCAGCACACACTCCCATGCCAACATCCTTATAGACATCCCACAAACCATCTTTCAACATCCCATCAACAAGTGAATCATGTCCAAGGCGTGATCCTTTCCTGAAATTTTAGTATTGAATCAGTTTATTTCAACACAATAACTAATCTTAAGGAGAGTGTCGAATTAAAGGCAATATTGACCTTGCTTCAGCCAGGTACTTGGGTACATTAGACATGCTTTCCATACCACCAGCGACAACAACATCATTTGTGCCTAATTGAATACTTTGCGCAGCAAGCATTGCAGCTGCAATAACCATAACAAGGTTAATATCCTTTTTCTGCATTTTTAAACAAAAATACAAAGAAACAAATAGAATTGCTTTTATTATAAACACACCTTTCATTCCTGATGCACAAACTTTGTTAACGGTAGTGCAGATAACTGAATTGGATATTCCTGCTCCAAGAGCAGCTTGTCTTGCAGGAGCTTGCCCCAAATTAGCACTAAGAACATTCCCAAAAAATACTTCTTCCACAAGGGATGGATCAACATTGGCCCTTTTAAGAGCAGCTACAGATGAACGAAAAATATGTAAACACAAGTAAATTTCAAATGGAATGTAATAAGCACTGACATAGGCTTCCATATTTACCTTCAATAGCTATAGAGCCTAGCTTGGTGGCAGATAGAGATGACAGAGTACCAAGAAATCCACCCATTGGTGTACGTGCAACACCAACGATGCAAACATCTTTAGAAATCGAAACATATGAAGTCAACTAACCAAATAAAGGGTTATACAGAATAAAACTTTAGAAGGTGTTAAATGAACCAAAGAAAGGGTGTATAAACACTCTGTATCTATAAGCCAAAATGTTTGATGAAAGACCTCTTGGCTTGATTGAATCTGAAGAGGCTGCTGCTACTGGAGCCATTGATAGATGAAAATGGAATCTGTAATCCAAAACATTAAATACGGACACATTAAGGTAAAATTATCGAGCTAACATGCAAAATCACTGAGAACTAATTCCATGTACGATGGATTATGTTAAACATCAGAAATTGACCTCTTAATATTAAATCATTCAGAAATTTAAAAAGAAAAGAAGCAGCGCTAGATTGTAAGACTGTTCCTCCTTCGTTGTTTATAAAATGATATAATTAAGAAAATCATATAATTTGGCATGGTGTCTTAATTTATCCAAAAAGAAGCAAATAAGATGGAAGGAGCACTGAATAGAAAAGTGAGGAAGAGATAAGCAAATATGATATTGATGTGGAGGTAAGCGAAACGCGGATCTGATAAAGTGTTGAGCAAAGAAGCTTACGAGAGAGAGAGAGAGAAGGAGAAGGGGATCGTCGAAAACGAAGGAGAACTGAACAAGTGTCCGACTGATATGAGTGCTTATATATGGTCAGCTAAGGTGGGACGAGCCACGAGTTACACGCGCGCACCTTTTAATGCATCCAACATGTTGCCGCCCAACCCAAAACCATTTACAATTACTCTTATTTTCCCAACTTTTTTTTTCTGCTTGATGCTAAATGATTATTAAATTACACTAAACTTATTTTCACTTGTTTGAATAAATTTTTTTAAACACTTAAAAAAAAAGATGAATTTTAACATAAGTAAAAATAAATTTTTTATTAATTAATTTTTAAAAATTTATTAATATAATTTTTTAAAAAATGAGATAATATTTATAAATAAATTAAAAAATATATTTTAACTTATAAAAGATTTATTTTATTTTTTTATTTTTATTTTCTTCATCTAAAATACTTCTAAAAAAAATTTATATAAGGAAACTCTTATATTTAAGACTTTTTATCCTTACATCTTATCCGTTAACATGAATATTGTTATTCACCGTGTTAACTTTTGGAAAAAAGTTCCAAAAAATCCCTTGCATTTAATTCTAACGGTTTGCCTTTTCTCCATCTTCATCCGCCTCTTCTTCATCCTCTACGGTCAGTCACCGCCGCATCCTCCACAACAACCATTGCCCTCCGCTCCGCACCCCGTCCACAACATGGCCTAGGGTGAAAAGAAAGAAAAAGTACAAGTATAATAAATGCTAAACACGTGTGTGGGTAAGTGTAATTTTCTCATAATTGAATAAAAAGTTACACTTTTTTTTTTAAGTTACACAAATTTATGGGTTTTGTTTTTGAAAAGTTAGAATAAATTTATAAGGATGATGTAAAGAAAATTTACAATTATTTACAATAAATTTATTAACTTTTATCATGATTGATATAAGTGATAACTATTTGTATATGTTGATAAAGTGATTTAGGATTTGATTTATATTGGTTATTGAATATAAAATAAATAATATTAAAATGTGCATTTTTGATTCTCAAAAATAAAAATTATAACTTTAAATGAAGATTAATTCGTATCAATGCAAAAAAAAAATTATTATTTCTATCTTAAAAAGTAATAATAAGAGGCATTTTTAATTAGTTTAAAATTAAACTCTTGATTTCTAGAGTAAATACTTGATGTATTGGTTAAGGAGTTTTTATTAGGATGTTTGTGAAATCGATTTAGATTGACTTTTGAGATAAAAGTCATCCTATCCAAATTGGGTTGGACCATGTTTTTTCTTAATCGATGATTTGGATTGTATTACAATTGGTGTTAGCAAAACTAAATCGATCTAAACAAAAACGATACTCTTTAATAACATATCTTATTATGTGTTCCACATATGATTTTTATGCATTTTAATATGATTTTTTTTAGTGTTTCACCGTTATGATTATTATACATATTTCATGTATCAAACCAACGTAGCAAACTTATATATTATTTCATTCTCCTTGACTTTTATTTTGAATATATATATATATATATATATATGTTTTTGTTTCCTTAGGGAAAGAAAAAAATTATGTTGTAAGATGATTAATCAATTGATTGACATACATTTTATGTTTATTTTAAAAATAATAATGTTCAATATGTAGTAGTAAGATTTGAATCATCGAGTACAATTCAAATCATATTTTATTGGATTGGATTAAATCTTTATAAGATACTAATCTAAATCAAATCAAATCATATGATTTTTATAGAT
>PYAF01006068.1:1193378-1220888 GCA_007407185.1 Glycine tomentella | reverse complement strand
TCACATGATTTTTATAGATTTTTTTCTTCTTTTTGGATCAGTTTTTGTAAGTTTTTTTTATTGGATTGGATGTGAATACTCCTAGTTTTTATAATGTTATTATCTAATAATAAATCAATATGTATAAAAATTTATTGACTTCTATAATTATTTTACTTACCATAATATCATGATTTTTTATTTATTGATGGTGTAGAAATTTTTAAACTCTAAATATATATAAATTAAACTATTATTTTTACACATGCATTTATTATTAATGTAAAAAGATTACATTACTATCACCAGTAAAGAAAATGACTTTTAAAATAATTATCATAAAAATTAATTAGTTTATTGTACATGATAATTTATGATTAGATAAACAATATAAAAACCCTTTTCACTAACTTTTTATAGTTATTTACTTCAATTTGTTTCTTTTCCTTTCTTTTTTTTTTATACATTTTTTTGGCTTAGGCGACTGTGTAAATTTAACGTGGATCGATTACGTTATGATATTACCAAAAACACCAACAAATTGTTAGATAGCATTCTGATTAGGGTGTGTAGAAAAGCTTTGCCAAGATAGATATAATTCATTTTGATTTTTTTTATAAAAGAAATATTTTTTAATTTCCGGTTAAAAAATATCTTCATGCACATGAAAAAAGTCGATTACAATGGTGTCTTCTTCAAAATAAATTGATAATTAGTTTAAGGTAATTTTACATACAGCAGTGATTAGTGAATTGGTCACGTTTTTGGTACAGAGCACTGTGGGGAGCCACGGCAAACTGGTTTGGTTGAGGTAGTTGAACAGAGATGATAACTTAATTAAATTTGGAATGGGGTGCATGCGATGCACACTAATTGTTTTTTATTTTTCATATAAAGCCACACGTGCAGTCCTTGAGCCACCTACCAATCAACTATACAAAGTGCATACGTATAAACTGTTTTAACACACACACACACACACATATATATATATATATATATATATAAACAAGTGAGATATCAAATTAAATTAATGGAACTTTGACAATTATTATACTATTTTTATAATTTGATAATGTGATTTTTATTTATCTTGAATTATATCCACATATTATTGAGATAATTTATGTTAAATTTTATCGAAATTGAACAACAACAAAAAAATAATCAAATTATTTATATTTTGGTGTATTTTGAAGTGTTTATATTATATCGACTTTAGTCTATATGAATGAGGTAATAAATTTTTGGATTAATATGAAATTTTGAATATATAATTTAAGTGAAAGAAATTTTTAACTAAACATTAAATTTTAAGAAAACATTATTTAGTTAAAAGTTATAAAATTATGTAATAATTATCAAAATTATCCTGATATAATTTAATATATATATATATAGACATTGTAGGACTAAAATTAGTTCTTGTTTGGAATTAAAGCATCATTTGGCTTACTAATGTCAAGTTAAAATTATATGTGACAGTTGGAAGATTGTGTCTCAAAAAAAGGAAACTTAGTCAAAGAGCATTAAGTGTTAAATGTAATATGTTTGTCTTTTAAATTTAATGAGTTATATAATAATGTCATATTTGAATTATTAGATAAGTCAACTCAATAAAAATTGAATGATATAGAGTTTTTCAACATCAAGTATTATGACATGAAGATGCTAAATATATATCAAAAGAGTTATAGGGATAAACAACCTCACAATCTCAAATTCAAATACATAAGCACAAAATAAACTAAGACCAATCAGGTCATCTAATAGAATTTGACGTAGAGAATTAAAGGAATACAATACGTAACATAAATTTGTAATTGGAATGAATAAAAAATTAAGTCACATAAGATTCATTGGAAGTTTTGAAATTGTAATAACTTTCGGTGTTTGATTTGTATCGGTGGATAGTGTTAGCTTGATCAAGCATAATAGGTAGATGACTTATTTGACATCTATAATCATAAGCCCTGTATAATTTGTTTATATACAATATTAACGAGGTAATTCAAAATGATCCGTCAAGTAACAAATAATCATTACCCAATCCATTGCTTATCAAGTATAGTTATTAAAGAGACTTGAAATACACGATGTAAAGCAATTTATCAACCCGCATTGTTCTTTTTAGCGTGTTTGACAAGGTTTTGGGAAAAATTATAGGCTTTTCTTATTAGTTTATACATGTTACTTAGACCAAATAAATCAATTAATTTATAAACTCTTATAGCTTATTTTAAAATAATTAGTTGATGTTCTAGCAAGAACAAAGTCTTGGCTTACCAATTTGTTTGGTAGCTATGAAATAGAAGAAAAATAGGAAAAAGGGAAGGATAATAAAGAATAAATGAGAAATGTGAGTTGTTTAGTAGAGTGGAAATTAGAGAGAAAATAAAAAAAAAGTGTAAAATTCATATGAAACCAACACTAAACTACCTAAAATGTATGACAATCAATTGTCATGGAAATAATGGATTGAAAATACTAAAATGGATTTTTTGTATTTTTTATTTATTTTATTTTTCATATTTTTTTTATATTTCTCTTAAGTCTTAAATAAGACACTCACATTTCATTTTATTTCTTATATATTTCAATTTACTCTATTTCTCTTTTCCCCAATTTCATCTTTTTTATCTCATCTATTTATTTCCTTCCTACCAAATATGCTATAAGAGATGACACTATTGTTCAAGTTAGGGATGAACCCAAGAGGGATCAGCATGGACAGACCCATTTCCTTTAAGACCCTTTAAATATACGAGAGAAAAAAATAAAAAAACAATATTATCAAGGAAAAATGAATAAAAAAATAAGGTGTTGAATTGATGTTTTCTCAATTTCATTTTTATTGTGGATCATATCTTTAGTTTTACACAAAAAGTGTTGAAGTGATGTTAATATCTTAATTTTTGTTGTCCCTTATTTTTATTAATTTTTTAGTTTGTAATCTTTTTAAGATTGTCTTTACTTTTATATTTTTTGAATTTTCCTGTTATACCATTTTTAAGGTTTGCTTCACAATAAATACATATAAATGTATAAATTAGGTAAGAAGTGAGGGAATAATTGACAAACTAATAATCAATGTTATCTTGAAATTTAAAAGTGAAAAATAAATACCTGATAGTAATTTTTTTCTAAAACATTAATAATTAAAAGGAAACAAATGGCATATTGATTAAACTTTATTTAAAACTGCAAATTAGAAATAAACTCGATAAATAAATAGTGAAACTCACAAAAAATTATTATTAGAAAAGAAAATATTTTTAACTTCTATACTTTTCGTTAAATGTGGTCAAGGTCTATATTTAGATATTGATAAATTTTATCTTTAAATTTTAACAAAAAATATAAGTTTAGTCTTTTAATTTTTAAAAAAATATGGTGAATTTTTAGATAGTGGCAACTAAATTTACATATTTTTGAAACTGAGAATTAAATTATTCAATATAAAATATATGAACCTTTAATGCCTTTGATTGAAAATATGACGACTAAAAATATATATTTTCCTAAATTATTAAATGGTACCGTATTGGATCCACAAGCCTAGGAACCAACGTCTCGGGACCCACAGCCAAATGCACGTTGCTTCACTCACCCACACGGCCACACCCACCTTTACAAATGAGCCAATACTATAATTAAATTATTAAGTGATAAAGGTTATTATCTTTTTCAATTTTGGGTGATAAAGGTATGGGAAAGAGAAACAGACATATTTTACATAATTATTTACATATTATCCATATAAATTATTTAGATATAACTATTAATACTAAAATTCAAATAATTTACATAAGAATTAAAAAACTACAAAAATTAATTATTCTTAAATTTAATTTCTATAAAATAATTTTATTATTATCTTATTAAAATTAAATACTTTTCTCAAGAAAATAGTTTTTAATAACCATGTTGAATATACTTTATATCACGAAAACCTTTTTTTTTTATTGAAAATATCTAAGTCATGAAAACTTGAAAATTTCTAACTTTTCCAAATTATAATATATATATTTTTGGTCCTTATAGTTGCAACAATTCTATCTTTTAATTTTTATAGTTTAAAATATTTTATTTTGATTCTTATAGTTATGATTTTAAACCCGTTTTGGTTTTGATCGTTCTTGTCCAAAATAGCATTATATTGTTAAAGCACCCAATTTTATAAAATCAAAAGTTATTTAAGGATTTTTTTTTTCTGACCATGATACATTAATACAAAATATTGAGACAAATATTCTTAAAAATTGTGAGTGACCATAAATTAAATATTTTCTTTCAACATTAGGTACTTCATATACAACATGATTTAAATAGTACCACTGCATTTAATAACTAAAGAAAAAACAAAAAATTAACCACCATTAAAAGTGTACCGTATTGAATCCTCGAGTCTACGAACCAACGGCTCAGGACCCACAGCCAATGCACGTTATTTCCCTCACCTTCCTAAGCACCTTTACAAATGAGGCTGTACAAAAATTAAATTATAGTTTAATTATTGTTAATGAGCGTAAAGTTTTTATATTCTCAACTAGTAAAAATATTTTTATATAATTATTTCGATAATAATTATAAAAGTAATAAATTCATCATACATAACAGTTTATAATTAAATAATAATATAAAAATCTTTGATATATATATTATTTATTCTTAAATTATTACAGATAAAGGCGAATCAGACTTTAAGATTGGATATGTTTTATTCTTCAAAAATATCTATTGGTAATATAAAGATCATTCAGCAAATATAAAATCTGAAATACTCGATTTTAATTACTTTTAATTTAGCCTTATATTAACTTAGAGTATGAATTAATACTCAAAATCCACTTGCAGTTTTGAGGACAATTATGAAACCAATTGTTTATACTCTCGTTTACTTACATAAAATTTAAATATATTTTTAAGTAATTGTCTTTCATAAATAATATTTGTGGTCTTTTATATAAAAATAATATTTTAATCGTAAATAACAAAAGTTCAGTGATAAATTTTAACAAATGGAAAAAAGAATGTTATTTTGCGATTAAGTGTAACTTTCATATTTGTAAATTAAATAAAGAAGCAAACAGTAATAGAAGTTGCTTAAGTCAATAAATAATTGATACATCAGTCATTTAATGTTATTTTTGCATCCACATATCAGTTTCTTAACGAGAAATAATGAAACAAACATGAATAGGAGTTGCTTAAGTCAATAAATAATTGATTCATCAGTCATTTAATATTATCTTGCAACCACATGTCACTGTCTTAATGAGAAATCAAGAAGCAAATAGGAAGAAGAGTTGATTAGGTCAATAAGTAATTGATACATCATACATCAGTCATTAATAATTAACTAAACCCATTGATTCATGATTAGTAAATGTTAATAAAAATGATATATTTAACGTGTCTAGTTTTTTTTTTTTTTTGGTGGATGCACGTTTTGGTTATTTTTTTTATACTTAATTTTTTATTCTTGCTCTGAGGGTTAACCCATTTAATTGCAGGCCACGAGAGATAGAGTTCGTTTAATCGTAGATATATTACGGTCCAAGACAAGCTTTACCACTTTATGATCTTAATCACGGGGTGTTCTCTGTCTAAAACTAGCCATTGAATAAGGAAAGGCTCACGGGCCAACAGTTTGCTTTCTCACTTAGAAAACTATGATTTTTTCTTTGTCTTGAAGTCATAAAATGCCTTGTAGTGTCATCATCCAATCATGTTTCTGTAAAATTCGTGGAATTTGCTATGCTTGTGTAATTTAAAAAATTGAACATTTACAAATTACAATTAAGAAAATGAAGATGAGGATAACTTTACATAAGGTTGAAAGAATGGAATTTGTTGGTAACCATTTATATCATTTTCTCAAACTTATCAAGCATTTTTACCCTTTGCATGGATCTGACAAATAGAGTCATAAAAATACCTGCACATTGAAATGCTATATCTATCAGCCTTAAGAATAAATTTGAACATGATTGGACAATAACTTGAGAAAAAGCTTTATAATATATAGTCACCTGCACCAATGAAAGATCCATTCGCAATAGTTATGTTGCCTTGGCTGCTCATAATGATACCAAGATTTAGCAGAGTTCCTCCTAATACGGTATACATAGTTGCCATTTGTAAAGCCGTTGCTTTCCGAGCAGCTCTTTCAGACTAGCAAATCAAGTTAAATAGTTTCAAATTTACAAAACAAAAGTTCCAGAATAACGACCTCCTAATTAGAAAGTTGTTCCCATTAGGAAAATGCTTAGAAATACTTGGTCGCACATAGCCATAGCATACACCAAAGATTCAACTATTCACTTGGTCTTTATAATGAACTTCATTTTGAGTTATAGCCCTTATACGAAACAAATTGTAAGTTTTAATCATAAAAAGTTACATTTCTATTGCAAACACTAGAGTCTAGAGAAGTTTTTGGGACTATATACGACTGTTACAGAAACTTTTGGGCGATAATAAACTACTATAGAGAGACTAAAATTTACAATTTTTTTGTTAAGAATTAAAATAAAAATGGGGTCAACTATAAGAATAAAGAAAAAAAAAAAAACTGACCTCAAGCACTCGGACCCGAAGTTTTAGATCCCCTGCCTCAAGTTGCTTTGTAAACTCTTCTATTCTTTGAACTCTGTATGGCATTGACATGGTATAGGTTGTAGCCTAAAGGTATTACACGAGCGAGCGTTATCAAATATCAATTCAAGTGGTTGCACATTAGTTGCACAATGCTATAGATAAATACTTCACATCAAATGAGATTTTTCTAATTTAAGGAAACATTATCCAGAGCAAAGGTAAAAGGTGCTGTACATCATCTGCTTGCTTTCTTATCTCCTCCACAAGCTGTGGTGCAGTGCGCTGCTTTTGCTTTATCTCTAAAAGCTCCTGTAACGTGGTAAAGTGTATGTGTATGAGCATGCATTTTAATGCAGTATGGGAACAATATTTGTTCATGGACAATCTGAACTTTGAACCTGTGCGTAGGGTGCAGCAATCTTAGCAAAGGAGAAATTTGGATTGAGTGTGTAACCTATGCCTGTCAGAAAAAAAAGAAATGCAAATAGATGATGAAGACATACAAAGAACTAACATATATCCAGTGGCAGATCCAGAAAAATCATCCAGATGGGGGACACTTAGTGACAGACCTAGAAAAATTTATTTATGTCCGCACATAATCTTGAATTTTTTTTTGTAAGAAAAATTTAAAGGAACAAACAATTATAAACTATAATTTAAAGGAACAACCAAATAGTCAAACCAAATTACTGTTCTGAATTAAATAGAACAATGAAAGAAACTTATTGTAACTTGCGATAAGATTTCAAAAGATCATGATAACAACATGAGAGTTAGTTTAAATATAAGTATTGCGTTTTAGATATTTAAACATGAGCTATTACAATATAGACTAAAATATTTCTACAAGATGCATATGATTAAACTGTACTTCTCATTTCAATGAAAAACAAAGACTTTAATCACCTTATAAACAAGTGCTAATGCATGAATTACAAATGAAAATAATTAACAAGCATTACAAACTATATAACAAGCAGTGAAAATAATTAACAAGTACTACAAACAAGTGCTAAGGGTATATTAATATTTTAATGAAAAATTTTAAGGGGGGACAGTTTATAAGGTAGATCCGCCCATGCATATATCTTTTTGCTCTTTTTAACTTATTTCAATAAATTTCAAAGTGATACATATTTTGCTCAACTTCACATTTAAGCTTATAAATAAGTTCATAAAACTTTGTCGGATAAGTATTTAATTTGGTTGTTTACCTAACCGTGTCTTAAATCAGTTAAATTTTTCCCAAGAAAGGACGGGGTGGTTACCATCTTATAATGTATATACTAATATGAAATTAATAGTAAACATTAGGGCATGTTTTATTTTTTTGTTTTGTAAGAATGACCACTAAAGAGAGAAAGATAGAGAGGGACAGTAAGAGAATTGAGAAGATGCAAACCTTCAAGTGTTGAAAACGCCCTGAGAACAAAGGCAAAGGTGGATGGAAAACGGAATGGTTGGTCTTGTGCTATTGCAAATAAATCCTGCCACAGAAAGCCCTCAATAGTCAACAATAAAGTCTGGACTAGATTCTCCAGATAGTTTGGAATAACCAAGAGAAAACAATAATTCTCCACCTTCAGCTTATCCTTGAGTTCCATTGAAACAAACACCCAAAATTATTATGAAAAAATTGAAAAGCAGCTATGAATTCATTGAATCAATGTAACAATGTTAACAAACCTCCCCAATTGCAGAAAGGGTCTGCTCCTGATCTGGTGCCTGGCTTAGCAAATTGTCCAGGAAAAACTGCACAGATCTCCTCACCTGGAAAATAAATTTATCATTTATGAGATCAATCAAGTGCCAAGACACAAATCAGAATATTTGAAAAGCAGGTAGTTGACATTCTTACTGATGACAAGTCCCCAGTAGGTTGGAGGGCTCCGAGCTCTATAAGGCGTTGCATAACCTGCACCGTTGTTTATTATATGGTTGTATGTTTAAAATAGTGTGAAAGGGGGACACTGAAGTTGATCAATTCAAATTATGAGCAACGTCAAATTCTTTTTTGCTGACGATAATAACTGGTTAGCTGGATTGAAATTTACAATAGTAATTGTACTTAGAAGCAAAAGCCATTTTATGTCATTGTGCTTGTTTGAGTTAATTGTGGCAAACTAAAAAAGTTATCATGAGATTAAAAAATGTATGTTGATTAAACACTTAACAAAATAGTGTATCATGATATCAGATATTGATTTCTTATTAGTAAAAGACAACGTTATGAATTTAAATAATCCAAGAGTAGTACAAATCCAGACCTTTTTGGCATCCTTTTCATACATAGCATAGAAAAGTTCAAGCAGTCTCTCCCGGGTAAAAGATTTGATCTCTCCCATCATGCCAAAGTCATAATAAATAATTGCTTCGTCCACATCAATAGCAAGATTTCCAGGATGAGGATCGGCATGGAAGAAACCCGTTTTCAATATCTGTAAGACAAAAATAATGATAATTTATTAACTCAACCTTTTTAGCTACAAGAGTCATACCAACACCTATCTTCAAGTGACAATTCATTCCTCTTCTTTTTTGGTTTTAATATAGGTAGAGACATTTTACTTATTCTGAGTAACCAAAATGAAAACCATATTCAACATCAGATATTACTGTTAGATCGTGATTAGCATAGAACCAAGGTGGTGCACCTGAATCAGGTACGCCTCCGTAGCACGTGATGAGATACGCAATCGATCATAACCACGCGAAGTTAATGTATCCACCTGGTCTATTTTGATGCCTGTCCAAGGAATAAAATCAGAGACAGGAGCAGTTAAAAAAATACGTTCTCTAGCATAATGTCATATACAATATATCACTTTAAAGAAAGAATTATTAGCTCCCATAAATACAATATATTATCTCCCACAATACCATAGTGTCATAGACAATTAAAAGGAGAAACAAGGCACATGCATTAGATAAGATGAAAACCTGGTACATACTCCATGGTCAACACCTTTAAAGCAGTATAATCCCAATATACCAGCTACAACGAAAGAAATGGAGATGTGGTCAAAAGTCAATATTTTTACTAGACATTAAAAATTTATACAATTTATAATCGGATGTTTGTGTTGCCTAAGGAAACATACAGGTATCCGAACCCACTTTATGTTTCTAAAATCTCGGCGGAACCTGTCAGCATTTTTTCCTTCATTTATATAATCAATTTCTTGATACAAAATACTGCAAAATAGCATGAGCAACACAATAAAAATTATGACATTGGAAAATAAAGTAATGAAGAAAAGGTGAAAAGCAATGAGCATAATTTAACATATGCTTTACTTCATGAAATATCGATAACAATGCACTTCAATGCTTAATACTTACGTTTTACATTCTTCATATATTCCAATCCAATCTCTAAGTGGACCACCAAAAGTTTCACTTCTCTGAAAATACTCTGCAATCAACTTTAAGTTTTCTGGACATAACAAACAAGCAAACTTGTAATAGTTACAAAACAAACAATAAAATAGTAATCCTTAAACCCTAAACAAAAGAATTCACTAAAATAGTAATCCTTAAACTCTATGCTGTTATACATAAATAAGTTTTGGTACCAAAGGGCAAATTTGCACCTAACAGTCTAGGCTTTTGGATTCATTGGTAATTGGCTGTTGGCAACATCCTCTTAATCAAAATCCCTAGGCTTTGTCAATGGAACAAACAAAGGAACCACAACTTACTCAAATCAATGTCGAAAAGCTTCTTCAGACCAGGCCTTTGAACTTTGATGACCACTTTTTCCCCATTATGCAGAATAGCACGATGAACCTACAGACAGGCTCCTCCAAAATTGATGTTACTATACTAAGAACAACATTAATAAGCTATTATCATGGTCTACAAGATGGGAGAAACGTTCTAGTTTGTTCTAATAATGGACTAAGCCACATGCTGCCTCTCACTTCATGTTACATTTATCAAATTTGACCAATTCGAATAAAGCTACAAATATTTAACAATAGGAAAAGATTCAGTGTATGAAAATATAAGGTCAAATTAGATTGATCCTTTTTTCTCCCTACATAAAGTCAGTTTACATTTTGACCCATGCATAATGTCTGTGAAGTAATTGGTAAACGCTTGCACGCAGGGGTTAAAATATGAGTTTTTGTTTAAGGTAAGGATCAAAATGAAAAGTATCCAAGTATAAGACCAAATTTTTAATTGGGCAAAATATTTTTGGATAATGTAAAATTTGAAAAGTATTAATTTTTTTCTCATAAAAATTTTCGAATTAATTTGTTCAATGAAAAAACAAAACATCTATTTATTGATCTTCGGTAGTAACTTTGTTAGACTCCTTAGACGATTTTGTATGTGTCTAATAAACTTAATTATTTTCTCTATATCTTTTCAAATACACACAAAAGACAGTAAAATTTAGTGTTATTTCATCTTTCCCCCTAATCGCACTTGATAATATGAGAAAATTGTTTAGGAAATAACGAAAATTTTTAATTTTTTGGGATGTTTAGTTGTCATAATTTATTTAATTCATTTTGGGGTTTAAATCACAAATTATTTAATTTATTTGTAATCAAATTATTGTAAGGTTGTTAGTTACATTAAATCTAACATCTAATGGAATTATCGTTGATAACTAATAAAATATGTTTTTATGTTTCCAGGAATCAAATTAATATAAATAATTTTATGAAAATAAAATTAATATTTTTCAAATTTTACAATAAACACAAACATACTTTATCCTTTTTAATTTAACCAAAATAATAAATATAATGCAATGAGCAGGGTAAGATTCAAACACCTGACCGAGACTAGCAGCAGCAATTGGGCGATCTTCAAACTCCTCAAATAATATGTTAATGGGAGCTCCCAATTCACTCTCGATGAATTTTCTTGCTTTCTTAGGAGAGAAGGCAGGAACCATGTCCTGTATAATGTTATATTAAGAAATAAGAATTACTTTGTGGTCTTGAATATAGGGGAAAAAAAACCCTCATGTATATTGATTAAAAATACAAGCAAATCCTAATTCATTTTATTTAACGAAGTTATTTTCAGAATAAGTTTTATTTAATTAAGATTTTATTTTCAATAATTTTGTATATCAAATTTTAATAAAGGATAGTCTAAGAGAGTTTTTTTTTGAATGAGATAAGTAGAATAGATGTCAACATTAAGCACCTTTCTTCGTGTTCTTCTTTTTTTAAACAAAAAAGGGGGAATCTCTAAAAATCTACAATGATGAGTCTGAAAATGAGGAAAACAAAATCTACAGAGATACCTGCAATTTTGCGAGCTCATCCACAAATTCACGTGGAAATAGATCTGACCTTGTTGATGATAACTGACCAAGTTTAATGAAAGTTGGACCAAGCTGCAATACACACTTCCTTAACCACGAGGCAGTTTTCCGCCTTCTGCTTTTCTAAATAAAAATATTAAAAAGTTTCAGGGCAGCAAAAAGAAACATATAAATGCAAGTCACCATGGAAAATACTAGTATTTTGAATTTAGCAAGAAAAGAACCGAACCTTGAGAACCTACCTGCTTTGCCTCTGTGAAACCTCCGAAATATGTCCATTTTGCATTGTCCAACAGAATCCGAATACGTAAAGAAGCCACAAAAGACCAAACATCAATAGACCTCTGCCAGGAACTGTAATTTTCATTGGCCCAACTGAAACCTTCATCTGTGGCTAAAACCTTTAGCTCTTCGAATGACCTTCTAGATTTCACTGTCTTGGTCAAGCCTGGGATACCATTTTTTCTCACTACCTTTGAAGTTGCTGAACCATTCACCACCTTATTATCTAACATTCTCTTTCTTTTCACTAACTCATTTGTCCCTACCATTCTAACAGCTTTACCATTTGTTCCATACTTTGAGGCAGGCATTTCTGTCTGTCGCATTTTCAACAGTAACCTATAAAATTGATTGTTCCCTGCTGATAATGGATCACATGTTCTGGTCCTTTCATTCTTTGACAATTTGTTAACCGAAATTGAGCCTGAAAAACTGAGATTGTCCAGTGTTCTTCTTTGAGTTGCCAACTTTGTATAGTGACAATAACAACCCTGCATTGCCATTGTTTCTGTCGTCTAACATGAGATGAAGACACCTTAAAAAGAAACACAAGGATAAACGGTTAAGAAAAAGAGATAGCACATGCCCAACACCATTGATTTTTTTATTGGTAAATGTTAATTTGTTAGTTTTGTTAGAAATGTTAATCGAGAGATTTAAACCAGCGATCTCTCCTCCCTCCCTTCTCCCTTCATTCTTCCCCAACCACTAGATTAACCTTATATCTCCTAAAGTACTTGTGCTACTGTTAGAAATTTCAGAAGCTTGAATTATAGTGCTCATCTAAAACGTGTATATTGTTATTTTGACATGATTTTACCTCGTGACTAGTAGACAAAGGTAGTTTTAATTAAAAAAAATACAATGCCCCCCACCAATTTTGTTTTTGCGCAGAAGGAATAGAACTTGAAGTACGAGATGTTTGGAATTAGCCCACATGCAGATTCAGCACATTATGTTAAGGTGAAACCAATTAGATTAAAGTGTTTAAAAAAGAAAACAGAGGGAGAAGAAAAAGAAAGCGGGTCATCCAAAACTCTGATACCTAAAATGGAACCAGCAGCAAGATGGTAGCCTCATCATATACTACAGTTGAACTTGGTGAAGCATGATTTTGATGGTTTCGAAGAAAGAAAAATGTTGCTAATGGGGAATATGCATGATGACAAATTAACCAATCAAGCAAAAAATTGATGGATTCTATTACAGAGAACTTGTCACATATTATATCAGACATAAAAAAGCAAAATCAAACAAAAGATACTGCCAACCAAACTTAGTGTTTGATATCAGCTATTTCATTAAATGAATATGAAAAGACCAGAAGCAATTAGTAGTCGTATTAAACACGAGAGACAACAACAATATTGTAATTTACAGCAACAAATATTCATTTGGTCTTGAACAAATTAGTTGAGCAACTTGCATGAAACTTGAACAGATTTAGCATGGAATCAAAATTATTGTACCTGTTGCCTCTTTACTTCAGCGAATATAGATTCAGCAAACCTTGGCAGTGACTAGCATACTTACACTGAGATTTTTTTTTATCATTTGGCTAGTACCAACAACCAGAAGGAAAAAATGTTGGTATATTATACATACGCGGCCAAAGGCATAATAAGAATGAAAGAGGTACAAGGATGTTGTTGCTTGTAAGTTTTAAATGAAACAGTGCAAGTAACTGACTTTTGCTTCAGTTTCGGTGTTAACGACAAAAAACGGAAACAGGCCACAACACGGTGCGTGTAAGGCTCTACCATCTCTTATAGTCTTTCACCGTTTGCCATTAATCATTAATTGCCTCCTTCTTGTCTAAGCCACAAATGTCGTAAATGACAATCCTTCAATTTATTCTTCTAACTGTTAACCTAACTATGCCACGCTATTATTCTTTTCAAATTCAAAAATACTATCAAATTAGTCTTTTAAATATTAAAATGATATCGTATGAATCTTTTATGTGTCTCACTCCTAGAATAATTATTTATTATTTTCCCACGGTACAAAACTTCATTTTTTTTAAATCTTTTTCTTTCCACTTTCTTCTTTTTTATATCAACAACATGAAAGTATGGTATATTTTGTTAAATTATTATCATAAATGTAAAAGTATTTTTTTAAATGCTTTACTTCATGTAAATATACATATATTTATATATTAAGGTCATTTTCAACAATGATAGATACAATTTCTTTTAAGTTTTCAATATCACTTAAATAAATAAATAAAATATTTATAAAAGTTATAAAAATCAATACTTAAAACGTATATGATAAAAATATATTTACCTTGATTTCTTTTTCCTTTTAGAATTATATCTTGTAAATTAATAAGAAATCTATATTATCAGCAATTTATTTCAAAGACATGGCCCCACGAACGCATTCCTTATTCAAAGCTTCGACTCCAAATCCAATGCACTATCAGCATCACGATTTCTCAATTACCAAGCGATGTAGTCACTCACGCATTGATGCATTCGAACAGAACATTACGAAGCAAATATCTCCTACTACCTCGGTCCTTACTTTCAGCTACTGGGGAAAAAAAAGAAAATTTTCCCTTGCAGATTACACTCACCATATCCCTCACTCAATTTCTAATAATTCATATTCATATAATCATTTAAAGCTAACTTTAACTAACATCACCGAAGGCTCAAGCTCAACTGCTGAAATTGATAGCTAAATAGAGAACAATTTCCATTCATTCAATTTCAAACAACACCACAACAAAATTAAAAGAAGAAAGTTAAAAATATTCTCTATCACATACTCTTTCTGATTGACTTATTTTTTTTTAATTATTAATTTTGATAGATCTCATATCTAATTTAAAAGAAAAAATCGATGATAAGTGTAACCCATTAAAATTAAAATAGATAATTTTTAATAAATTTCATTCATCATTGAAAGAATGTTGAAAAGAAAGTAATAAAAAGAGTAACACTATCATTTCTCAAATTGAAAATCATCGAATTCCATCGCATAACAGTTGGTAAATTTTAAAGTTACGCAAGATGAACAAAGCTAGGTGCCACTTTGATCAACGGTTGCCAACCTCAATGAGTTCTTAGCCGTGGATTTTGTTTAGGTGTGGTGTTTAATCATTTAAGGACTCACGTTAGACACATGCGAAACAGTGTACAAGTCTCGTGAAATTTTGTAATTTATATTGTATTTGCATGATAATTTAATTTTAACCTTTTAGCAAGTGAAGGACCTGATTTTGAGTCATTTGGATCATTTTTAAAAACTTTTTTAATTTTTAAAATTGGGTGTATTGTAAAATTGATTATTAAAATGCAGTTAAATCTTTGTAATTTATATTTCGTACTGAATGTCATTTTCCATTTGATTTTAACCTTTATCAAATGAAGGACCTGATTGAGTCATTTGGATCACTTTTACAATTTTTTTAAAATTGTATACTCTAAAATTAAATTATTAACATGGGTCTGTCTAAACAATTTAAAATGATGTCATCCTAAATTTTACATAGACAAAAAAGGAAATAGATAAATTGGAAATTTTAACGCCTATTTTGACAGAGGGGGTATCTTTTTTTTTTCTTTTTTTTTTATTTCCCTCTCAGACTCCGAAACCTGAAACATGCAGCTAAGTCTTTAGGTTTGTGGAGCCCATTATCAGCTTCAAACCTCTCCTCTCATGTATTATCTGCTTCAAAGTTCAAAGCCACAAGAACTGAAGCAATAGCTATTTAACATTTATTAAAGTATACAAATAATATTAATATATACCAATCATTTTCTAATATCACTAATGCCATATTAATTTATTTCGAATTGATTCTTCGCATTTAAGAATCCTAAAGATATTTACAGTATATTAATTCCTTACATACGAAATAAATATCTTAACATTACAATCATAATCTCGTGCTATTTGCAATCAAAACATTATGTTTTATTCCTAACAACTCAATGGAAAGAATAAATTCATTCCGTTCAAATTCTAAAAATACTTTTTAGTCAAACTCAGAATTGAATTTCATGAAACTAGTGATCAACTATCATTCACTTTCTAATTTCACTAATTCAGGTTCATAACAATTTCAGATTTCCATCTTCTATCTATGCCATTAATATGCTAGCTAAATGATTCTTTTATTTTTATGCCTTTCTTTATACCCCTGTGATTGTGAATGCTTGCTGTTATTACTCATTATTCTTTTCTAGGAGTTTTCTCTTGTTCCTTTTTTATCTGATGTAGTTTCGCCAACTCCTTATTGTGTTTAGACTTAGGAATGCCATTTCGGTCTTCAAAGGCTTTGTTAATATTATCATGATTGGTTTCAGAAGGTATTTTGATTTCAAATTGAAGTTTAGAAGAAAAATCAAGGTCCTGTAATTATAAATTCTCTCTTCTCTATTATGAGTGCTTCTGACATGGCATGCCAATGCTCCTTGAAACTCAGGTCCCTTGCTGTTGGATCTATTTGGTAATTCCAGATATGGGGCCTGCTTTTTTAATTTAGGGTCTGAGACCAATTATTTGTGTTTTGTCTAATAAGCCTAATTCTGTGTAGAAAGTAGATGTTAGATTCTGTGTAGAAAGCAGATGTTAGAACACTTGACTGTAAGTTTATTTTTTTAATCTCCTGTATATAGAAAGTGACTGTGTTCGAGAAATCAGTGGAAGAAATAGATAATGATGACAAGCATTTGAGATATCTGAGTTAGGATTGGTTTCCTTATTTTCAAGTTAATGACTTTCTGTTGTGTGGTAACTCATAGGCAGGTTGGGAAAATCACTCTATTAGAGTATATGATTCCAAATGGAGGGAAGCATGCTACTAAGGTGTACATAAGTACTAAGAATTTTCAATTGAGAAAGGATTTAACTTTATTACTAATACCCTCCTGCAAGCATAACATGGATAATCAGAAAGTATATACTTACTACTTAGACTGTAGCAGGGTGGTACACTGCTATCCTGGTTTAACAACACTATACTTAACTGTTTCCGCTTTGTACTTTTTAGTTATGAAATTTCTCACAAAGAAAAAAATCTTACTTTTGCTCAAGGTAACATTTCATTCAAGGTAGCATTGCTCAAGATCTTAGTTCTGATGGTTGACATATTAACCAATCTCTGTTGAAACTGAAGTTATTCCCCAGGTGATGCTTTAATCAGTTGACATTTGGCAGGGTATTCTGATTATTAAACCCTGGCAGACATTATTTTTTTTTTATTTTTTGCTTTAAATAGTTTTAAAAGTGGAGCAGGTCTATTTTCTCCTAGAGTGAAGATTATGCTTACTACCATATGCTTTCCCTTCCATGTTGTTGCCTCTTTTTACTATAGCTGTTGAACTCTTGTTTTTTTTTTTCCCTCGGGTGCTGGAATTGACCTCTCCTCGCTTATTGTCGTTGAAGGAAAAATTTGTTGGGATCCTTACATTGATGGACTTGTTGTTAGTTCAGATAGAAATTTGTTGGATGCTCTAGGCGCTGCCATCAAGGTACAACTTAAAACGAAAATAGAATAATATACTATAAAAAGCTGGAAAATATGATAATGATGGATTCCTGGCTAAAATAATTAGCGTTTCAGAGATCATGCTTTTATGTTGATGTCAATTTTCAATGTTGTTTACTTTTCAAGTTTTCTTGTTCATTTAACCTTAGTTTAGCTATTGATGTTACAAACATGCCATTTGGGCTGTTTGAAATATGTAATCTATGACTTCAAGGAAATGGTTAGAAGTTATTCATAGTTTAGCCGAGTTATAAAATAATTGAAGAATGGCATGTTTGTAACATCAATTAGTACTATCATTCTATTAGTATTAGATGCAAAATACTGCAAAGCAACACAAAAACACGTAAGTTTTACAATTTACAATTGTTTAGTACTATGATTCTATTGTATTCAGAAACTAAGTTTTATCAAGAGGAATACAGCATCCAGTGACGGATTTAGGATCTTGGATCAGTGAGGATAATTTATTTAAAAAATAAAAATTGATAATTGTCATTATTATATGAAATAGTTGGATTCAAATAGGAAGATAAGATAAACAAAATATGAAGTTTTAAGATAAATATTTACATTTTATTAAAAAAGATGATGCATTTATTTACTCTTACATGTAAACTGGTAAGGAGATTCAAATACATAAAATTAAGGGGTTCAAAATATAAAATTATGGGTACAAAATATGATTTTTTTTGCATTTTATTAAAATAAGATGATATATTTACTTATTCTTACATGTGAACAGGTAAAGAATTTCAAATACATAAAATTAGAGGGTGCAAAATATAAAATTATAAGATATAAAATATAATATTTTAGGACAAATACTAATAATTTTATTGAAATGAGAAGGTACAATTACCCATCCTCATATACATGTAGCTCCGCCGGTGTCAGCATCACATTTTTTATACATTACTTTTAACTTTATTATTAGTTATAAGTTAAGTAATTTTTAATTAAATTGAGGTTTAAGATTCATTAAATTAAATAGAGAATAACTCACTTTGTTTAATAGGCCGTATGAATTTTAATTACGTTCAATTATTCTGTAGGCTCTTTAACTATTTAACAATTTTTAATTAGGTTCTATTTTTTTTTTCAATTGGATCCTTAAACTTGTATTTATTTTTAATTGAATTTTTTTGTCTAATCGCTTTTAACTTTTTTTTAAGTCTTACTACCAAGTATTCAATTGAAACTAATAAACAGAAAGACATTGTTTTGAAAATTATTATGAAAATAAATTGCTGCTAACATTAAATAATGTATCTTTTTCTAAATTTTTATAACTTTAACTCCTTAATTACTATTAAAATACTTGTTAGTATTTTTTTTCTCTTTCTATTATATAAGGGTTTTTCATAATTATCTATAGCATCTATTAATTATATTAAAATGAACTGTTAGTATTTTCATAACTTCACAAATACGCTTATTTATAATATCACAAGTTTAACCTTTGATTCTTCAATGAATAAATTACATTACACGCAACACCCTAAGATTTTGTAAAGTTACACAAATCCTCTTATTTTTCAATCCTTATACTAACCCCTTAATTATTTTGAAAAGTTTACGTTGACGTCTCCTTATACGTTACTTAGATTCTTTTAATTATTTAAAAAATATTACATCTTGTTCCTATACATAAGAAAATTGAGATTATTATAAATGTTAAAAAACATATAAAAAATTGTATAATTTCATAAAATCTCAAAAATAATTAATGTAATTTACTTCTTTTTAATTTAATGGTTAACTATAGGAAAATCATTTATTGTAAAATCCCTGAAATTTGAATAATAATTCATTTTAATATTATATGTTTGAATATTTTCTCTTAAAAGATTTTTCGTATGCTTTCAAATGTTGTCAGCCAAGTATGTTCGAAGATTTATAAAAAAAACATGTCTGGGTTTTAATATGTGAGAATTGAATATAGTGGTAGAAGATTTGCAATAATTTATTTAGAGTGGTTAATTAACTGAATTAGAGTCTGACTTTTTTTAATTAAGTTCATATTATTATTTTTTCGTCTCCTAATTAAAAAAAGAATTCAAGAACTTAATTTACAATTGCTAAATAGTTTAGGAACTTAGAAAGTAATTTAACTTCTAGAAAAACAAGCACACAAGAACAGAGAAATTAAGAAGAATTAAAGGAGAAAAACATTGTGATTATATTTCATTTAATTAATACTAGCTGTAGAAGAAAAGGTCATTCTTAAATCTTTATTATTATTTAATTTACAGTCTGCAGAATAAAACAATTATGGAAGTAATTGAATAAATGATGACTTCCTCGAAGGCTTGGCTGTACTTTGAACCGCAACAGGTCAATGACACCGCCGTGCTAATGGAAAAATGGGACGGTGATTCCTCTGTCTCCGTATTAGAAATGTTGAGTGGGAAAGTAAAGGTTCAAGAAAAGAAAACCACCAAAATGAAATTTCCTCATCACTACCTTTGATTTTCAGTTTACATACCTTCCTTCCTTCCATTCTCCAAAATTAATTATATATACGTTGTTTGTTCCTATCATCTCATCTCATCCCCTCATCGTCTGCAAATATATATATTACAAGAGAAGAGCTACACAACCAAATGGAAGGTGAAAGGATTGAATTGCTCAGTGGAGTTGAGGATCGTCATGGAGGAGTCGTTGTAGACGTCCAAGACCCTATGGATTCTACGCTCTTCTCTTCTATATTGCAAGCTTCAATCTACAAGTGGAGCCAACAGGGCAAGAAGGGGGTCTGGATCAAGTTGCCCATACAACATTCAAATCTTGTCGATCCTGCAGTCAAGGTAAACATACATTTTATTATTATTTATTTGCCTAAGCCCTAACTCTTAATTAAGAAGCCATTTTGTTACAAATTTTCTGCTCCTTTTTCAGGCTGGATTTAGGTACCACCATGCTGAGCCAGATTACTTGATGCTTGTACGTTGGATTCCAGATACCCCTGATACCATTCCTGCAAATGCTTCACATCGAGTCGGTGTTGGTGCTTTTGTCATCAACAATAACAAAGAGGTAATCTTTTCTGGCAAAAAATAATAAATAATATAAATTAAATATTTAATTAGGAAAAAGGTGTAAGTTGGAAAAAATTTAGGAAAATATGGTCACCAATCACGTCCATTTAACACGCTCAAATGGGGCGTGTTGGCTCAGGGGATGACACGTGATACCAATAATAGGGGGTGCAGGGTTTTCGCGGTATTCTCATAAATTATGGAAAGCCATAACTTTTGATCGGGACGTCCGATTGATGCGAAACTGGTGGCCACGCGCTCGAAATCGAGAGGAGAAGGCCTAGGTAAGTTCCCAAAGGGGACTTGCCCAAAAAATTTTCCCAAACGAGGCCTCTAAGTGTCTCAAAAATGCGATTTTGTTTTTCAGCATCCAAAAAATTGCTCGTTTTTTGATTTTTTACATAACCAATTAGTGAATTGCATGCTATTTTTTATTTTTTCAATTACTTCATTCAATTTCGAGCGTTTTGACATAAAATACGCCTCCATCGGACATTCCTATAAAAAATTATGGCTGTTTAAAAAACTTGTTTCACGTCTATATATGGGTGGAAACAGGTCAGGTCAGACTTCGTTAGGCCTGACATTGGCCTGTTTTTTATTTTTTCAATTACTTCTTTCAATTTCGAGCATTTTCACATAAAATATGCCTCCATCAGACATTTCTATCAAAATTTATATATATTTAAAGTATGTCTGACCTGTTTAAGGCTAGGTTAAAGCTTTTTGAAAAACTTATTTAAATAAAAAGGTTAGGCTCAACCTTTAAAAAAAAACTTGTTAAACCTATCAGACTGACTTATTTAATATATATATATATATATATATATATTGTAAAGTAGGTTTTTAATATATAATAGGCTCGTAGGTCAAGTCAAGCTTTTAAATAGGCTAGGCCAGGCCTAAAAAGAACCTATGATAGATAAATATGGTAGACCAAGCTTTACATTTTTAAATCAGGCCCAAGCCAGACCTAACAAAGTCTGACCTGCCCTGACCTGTTTCCACCCATATATATACGTCAAGCAAATTCTTTAAAGAATTATAATTTTTTATAGGAATGTCCGATGGAGGCGTATTTTATGTGAAAACGCTTGAAATTGAATGAAGTAATTGAAAAAATAAAAAACAGGCCAAGGCCAGGCCTAACGAAGTCTGACCTGACCTGTTTCCACCCATATATAGACGTGAAGCAAATTCTTTAAACAGTCATAATTTTTTATAGGAATGTCCGATGGAGGCGTATTTTATGTCAAAAAGCTCGAAATTGAATGAAGTAATTGAAAAAATAAAAAATAGCATGCAATTCACTAATTGGTTATGTAAAAAATAAAAAAAAATGAGCAATTTTTTGGAGGCTGAAAGACAAAATCGCATTTTTGAGACACTTAGAGGCCTCGTTTGGGAAAATTTTTTGGGCAAGTTCCCAACTTGCCCAGGCCTTCTCCTCTCGATTTCGAGCGCGTGACCACCAGTTTCGCATCAATCGGACGTCCTGGTCAAAAGTTATGGCTTTCCGTAATTTACGAAAATACCGCGAAAACCCTGCACTCCCTGTTGTTGCTGCAACGTGTCATCCCCTGAGCCAACACGCCCCATTTGGGCGTGTTTAAACACGCCCCAAATGGGCTTGATTGGTGACCCTATTTTCCTAAATTTTCTCCAACTTACACCTTTTTCCTAATTAAATATTTAATTTATATTATTTTTTGCCATCTTTTCTTTATTTCTTTTTCAATTTGAAGTCCAAGCTTTGAAGCCTGCAAAAGAAAGGAGGAAACCTTTGAAATGATCTTGTTTCATTTGACAGGTGCTTGTGGTTCAGGAAACAGGTGGCAAATTCAGAGGCACAGGTGTATGGAAGATGCCAACAGGAACTGTTAATGAAGTATGTCAAAATTATTACTGACCAAATTATTAAACTTCTAAAATTATCTTTTGATATTTTTCAAATCCATTTGCAGGGTGAAGATCTCTGTGAAGCTGCAATTAGAGAAGTCAAAGAAGAGACAGGGGTAAGCAAGCAAACACATAATTTATAGTTTAGAGTAAATTACATTCCACTTGAAATTTGTCAAAATAATAGCAAACCCCGAACTCAACTATAATTTACAATCCACTTTATATTTTTCTCTGTCACTAATTATTTAGCTAACACTGTTATGTTTTTTTTTTAAGAAAAAAACAATATCAGTAAGATTTATATACAACATTTTTAAAATTATATTATTTTCCTTACAAACTTAATTTTTAAATGTAAAAATAAAATAATTTAATGAATATCATAAAAACTGGCATTCATGTGTATTTAATATTTTAGAAATTATCATGCTTTAGTAATATCTAATATACGATTAAGATCCTTCTTTTTTTATCATGTCCCCTTGCTCTTTTGCTTATAATCAAGGACACTGATTCCAATTTCACCCCAAAAATAAAGGCCTATGCTTCTCTGTTTTGTCAAAAAAAAATTGGATTTTCTTAATTTTTCTCAGAATTTATTCATTACAAACCTTAACCTCGTCTGAAATCTTGAAATTTCATAATTACACTATATTTTTATGCATGTGACAATATAAATATTTAAAATTAAATAATATTACTTTAGTAAATTTTAATTCAAATTATTCAACTAATATCGACCAAGTTTTGGGTTTGCTTTTTTGACAAACTTGGTTGTAATTTCTTCTATAGCTTATATATTACATGTTTTTTGGATTATTTCAAAGTCCAATGCCATTACTTTCATTTTTTTTTCAGATAGAGACAAAGTTTGTTGAAGTTTTAGCATTCAGGTAATATGTGGTGAGAATGCGTTTTTTTTCACAAATAACCAACATACTGCTATGCATATAATTTACACTATTTTTCTCTCTGAAATCTGAATTAATATTGAATGTGGCCTTCACGTTCACCGACCTTTATTTCTTTTGTATTAGGCAAAGCCATAAGTCGTTCTTTGAGAAATCAGATTTGTTCTTTGTTTGCATGTTGCAACCTCAATCGTTTATCATCCAGAATCAGGCTTCAGAAATTGAGGCAGCGAAGGTATATATTTTATTGTGAATTGAGAGTCTCACTAATTTTCAGATAGTGTCCTTCTAAGGATGCATGTGTGTTTTCATATTAATTACTCCTAAAATGAAAATAAATAACAAACCAAACGCACCCTAAAATGTTGCTTAAGTTCATCCTTCATTTTAAATCTCTCCAAGTCAACGAAGGCTACATGCTGATAATCTATCCTGACATTGGTACCAGGAAACTTTGTAATTTCTGTAATTTTTTAACTGGTGTCTCGTTTTTCTCATTCAGTGGATGCCAGTTGAAGATTATGCTGCCCAGCCTTTTGTGCAAGAAAATGAGCTCTTTGACTTTATTAGAAAAATATGCTTTTCAAAGCTGGATGGCAACTACACCGGTTTTTCTAACGTGCTTACTTGTACATCTTCTGGCAAAAAAACCCATCTGTATTTTAACAACCGGGATGCCAGCCTTTTGTTAGCTTCCAAACAGGAGCAAGATTGACATGTATATGCTTGCAAGTTGCCGTTACATATACTTGTAAACTTTGTGGAACAACATTTGTGGACAGCAAACTCTAGTAGACACCTAGATCCTAGATAGATAAAGAGAGAAAAGACAGATAAGTATATATAATACTTTGTAATAAAAAGAGAAAAATAGACTGATATAATAAGATGTTAATAAAATGTTTGATATATAGAGGTATTTATATATCATTACTCAAACTTTATTTGTTAATAGTACTTACTTCAAAGTGTATACGTAACTTTATTTGTTAGTACTTTTTCCAGGTGCATCCGGAACCTGAATTCTATGTCTTCAATAAGGATAAAATATGGTGTCATTCTACTGTTTGTTAATTTTATATGCCATCTATTATTGTGTAGAGGACTGCCGATTTTCTAATTCACTTCTTAGAGCCGAGAGCTAAAGCCAAAATATTAAGTTGAACATATACGACATTGTTTTTAACGGGGATGATGTCATACGAACACTAAGAAAGTTGTTTTTGAAATCTGGGACCCCTAATCTTGGATCAGAAATTTTTGAGGTGGAAAATAAGTGTAGGCTAGTAGAATAAGATGCTAAAAAGAACATGCAATTTTGTTAGTACGAGGATGTTTTTCTGGTGTTATGTACGGTTTCATCCGAAAGTCTCAGGTTCAGAAGAGGTGGACTAGGATTCTCACATTTAATAAGTAACTAGGTCATGCAGTAAACATCCGTGCAGTGGTGCAGTTCAATCTTTCACAATCCATTCTTTTTTAATTATGTTTTTCTATCAAAATTTTATTTAAGTAGAAATATATATATTAATGATTGAGAATTGAGATTCATGCAGTTGGAAAAGAAAAAACTGGAGGGGATCTTGATACCGTGTTTATAGCACTGATTTGGCAGCTGCAGACACCAGACTGAGTTACTTTAAAATGGTTCGGTTCCGAGACTTGTAAAATGTAGGCACATTGCAGTGTTGGTCTCTTTTATAAATACTATATAAGTGAAACTATAGTTCAAAGTTCCCATTCGCAATTCTTGGCAACGTTTTCTTTCTCATATCTACAATATTTCCGGGTATACAGCTCAATCCTGGTTTTGCTTATAGAAAATTGTAATTTTGAGGGTGAAAAGAATTCTTGGCAACGAGGATATATTCACCCTCTGCAGCACATTGAACTTTGCTCCCTTTTTTGTTCACCGCAAAAATTATGTAATGAACAAGTCAAATTCTTTGGTTGTTGTGAATTGACCACTAGATACGGGCACGGGTAGTGCCTAACCCTTACATGTTCCGCGAGTTAGAAAATCTGTCCGTATCCGTCCCGTGAATTCACGGATATCCACGAATTCAACTACCTGTGGATTTTTGTATAGTTGTGGATACCATGGATGTCCATGAATGTTAAAAAATGAAGACTGGTGAGAAGACTACTGATGGTGCTGGAAGTAAATCTGTATCTGCATATAATGGATATCCGTTTACATTATCCGTTTTTTATCGATGTGGATTTTATCCGCAAATATCTATGGACATGGATTTTTTTTTCATTCCTACTTGATACTGCTGAACAAAAAGTAGGTAATAAAGCAGCTACAGATCTCCTATACAGAATCGATTAGGACTCGAGCCAAAGGTTACATTCAATTCAATACATGGATACTGGGAAGGTAGACGTCGCACTAGCACTAACCGAGTTTCTCTAAAATACACACTAGTACAAAGTTTCTTCCAATCGTTAGCTATCACTGCTGATTATGTTCTGTTCTTTGCAGATTTGTATAATCTTTGTCTATGCAATTACTTTAATGACTCACTTTAATGCCAAGAAATATGACACTCAGCTGCAAAGTTAATGAAGATCCTTCATCCTTCTCACCCCCCTAACACGCATAAATATTTTTTGTCAACTTTTCGAAACTCGTTCTATTTTGTCATATTCTCTGTTGAAGAAGCTTTAAATTTTAACATTAGTGGATCAAAACCAATTTGATATAAATATGTAATGGGCTTGGCCTAAGTGTCCAATATTTAGCTTGATTAATAATACTGAGTAGTCTCATATAGAGATTTGATCAACTTTAATAATACTGATCATGTACTGGTTTGGTTCAGGACACTCTGATAATTTCTGGTTTTTTATTTTCATTACAGTTTTAAATTGTGGATGCTATCGGTATCGGCTCTGCAATTACGTTATGATTATCAAAAATAAAAAATAAAAAATTGAGGACAACTTGATCAGCTACTGCAATAATTGCTGTTTAGA
Organism: Glycine tomentella; assembly: GCA_007407185.1. Lineage (NCBI taxonomy): Eukaryota > Viridiplantae > Streptophyta > Magnoliopsida > Fabales > Fabaceae > Glycine > Glycine tomentella. The sequence continues at coordinate 1,194,389 of PYAF01006068.1, read as the reverse complement.
AAGCCTCCAAAATTATGATATTGCGACTACAATTTTTAAACCTAGATTTTTCAATTTCTTTTATCACTTTTGGAAAACAATATCTCCTTGAAATTAAAATGCTCTGCCACTGCATAATCAGTATAAGGTACAAGTTTGATCGATGGGTGGGCTATATTTTTAAAATTCTATCATTCAGTTAGAGGAAAATGCTGTTAAACATTTAAATAAAAAGGAAACTGTAGGAAATTTAATTTAATTATAGCAAAAAAAAAGGTTACCTCGCTATATAAGCTTCTCTTAATTCAAGTTGCTACTAGAACTGAAATAGTGATAAGATAATAAGAGGATATTAATGAGAATTTTTTAAGTGGATTTTTTAGGTTATTTTTTGTAATTTTTATATTATTTTTTCTAATCTCAAAATGTCATGTAATTATAAAAAATTTATATACAATTTTGTTTCAATGATGAGAAATTCTAAAAAATTTCAAGAAATTCACATTTTTTATTTTTTTATTTTTAATTAATTATAATTTAATTATAATATTATTAAATGTGAGATACATATTATTTTTTATTATTAAGAAATAGTTTCTTATAAAACATACATATCTTAATTTTTAAGAAATTTTGATTGTGACATAGGTTTGTTATAATAGAGAAAATATATTAATTTTAAGATACATATCTTATTCACTTAGAAGATGATATAAGTAACTGCTAACTCCTAAGCAAGCAGTTGCAAGTTCAAACCTTAAGCCAATGTCGTACTACAGTACAAAATCCGCGCTTAATGTCTTACAAAATTAAAATATATTAATGGTGTCTGACAGGGGCGGGGCAAACTTTGGCAAACTTTCTGGGGGCCCTGTTTAATATTTTCCTTTTTTAAAAAAGGGGGCCCTCAATTGGCAATTTAAAAATAAATAAAATGTAAAAGTAGTAAAAATTGTTGTTGGTAGGAATTGAACCTTGGACCTCTTGGTTATTAAAAATAGACATTACCATCTCCTCTAGTTTTTAATATTG
>PYAF01006068.1:1159668-1180106 GCA_007407185.1 Glycine tomentella | reverse complement strand
CATCGTAGGTGCAACAGGGAGGCATACGAAACATTTTACTTTCTCCTTCAAATATTTGACCATTTGGTCCAATATATTTTCTCCCATTATAGTATACAATGGTAATCAAACCATTTGTACCACTACTCATGTTGCAAAAGCTTTCAAAAATATCAACACCGTAAAAAATACTCTCAAAATGCTTCATGGAACAACAACGATGCGGACAACTTAAATAGGGGGGTTGAAGAAGTAATTCGCTGGGTGGGGCAGCAAATTATGACACGTAATTCGCTAGGGGGGCAGCGAATTACTTGGCATAATTCGCTATGGCCCCCAGCGAATTAAGGGGGGACTGCCACGTGGCCTGCTGTGTCAGTTAACAGACTGACGAATTGACCACATAATTCGCTACCCTCCCCAGCGAATTACGTGGCCACTACCCTTATGCCACGTCAGCGCGCATAATTCGCTAGGGGGTCTAGCGAATTATGCCGCGTGGCAGTTTGGAAATTATTTTCTCTCTCGTGGCATTCTGACAATTTATTTTGCAGACTGTGACAGTACGGTCAATGTCTCCAGTGTTTGGTTGTTCCTGATAGCAGGGGAAGATTCTCCTTTAAACCAGACTCGTAATAATTAGTCCACAGCGGAATCTTCCAAATTCATTGGAGAATAAAACCCTGTATACTTGCTTGTTCAGTTGCTTTAAGGCAGGGAAAAGTGGCATCCTCAGAGAGAGAAAGAGAGTGAGAGGCTCATCAAATATTAAAATAAAGCAAAAGAAAAACTAATTTTTTTTCTATAACAACAATGCCACTCTGCTACCTAGAGTCAATTCCTGGTTTGCTTTCAAGGGTTTTTCTATTTATGCACTGAAATGGGTATGCCAGATTGCTTTCTGATTCTTTCTTCTCTATCTAATGGATTCATGCTGTCTCGCAGCTGAGCATGGATATCTACTCTACTTTCTTTCTGTGCTGACTGCTGAAGTTTTTGTATGGTATTTTGTTCTGAGGATAGTAGTGATTGCGATCAAAATCTGGGTTTCTTCCACTTTCAGTGATGGGTAGTAACAGCAGAGGAAAGGATGGTGAAGGCACTTCTGGAGTTAAAAAGGATGAGTACGAACAAGACATCAAATTTCTGCCTCCTGAAGTGCTTTATGGCAATACTAATGGATTCACAGATCCATTGGTTCAGTTACCTCCACATGGCCCTGGACCATATGAGCCACCACTTCCCTTGCTCATACAACTCCAGGTCAGAGTTATATGATCCTTTGTTAGTGTCTTTTACTGAAAAAAATAAATAGGATAGGTCGTGTTTAATGTTATAGTTTTATACAGTGTATCCATGAGGGGAAAGAAAGAAATTTGATCAAAGCAGTAAGAAATAAGCATCCTATCAAATTGGGATGCTTCTTAGACTTCTCTAGACTGCTTTTACCGTTTAATAGTGATTTGTGGAATTGGAATGGTACAACTAAAGTCAGATTTTAGGTTATAGGGCATAGATCAGAGTAATCTTTCAAGTTTTAGAGTTTTAAGGTGGATTTAATATTTTGAATACTAATTTTGTTTATCATTCATATGGGAAACACTGCTGGTCTTATAGGGAATTGTTATGAGATGTATTGGCCGAAGAAATTTGTAATGAGACTTAATACATGCATGCTATTGCCACATTAGTTCACTCCCAGGTAATATATATATAAAAATTTAAGCAATTACAATAAGGATTTAATGCTTTTAATCTGATGAAGAATTTACAAGTTAAGAGTTAGTGTCATTGAATGAAGCTAGTTTGACAATAAATATCTTGAACGGCACAACACAATGAACGTTTACGTTGAAACATCAAATTTAAAAAGCCTGTTTTCAAGGTCCCTGTGGCTGTCATGCAAATGCAAAGACCAGCAGCGGTAGCGCAACCTCTGCCACAAAATGGATATGTAGAACCTGTGATTCATGAAAGGCTGAAAAGTGTGAGAATCACATGGAACCATGCAGCCACGAATGTTGCTATTGCAGGATCATGGGATAACTGGGAGACCACGTAACAATCTACACAATTTTAAATTCCAACTATAGTTCTTGCTCTTACTTCATCTTATGATATGATGAACTTTTACCTTGTCCTGTCAGGGAGCCCCTGATGAGAGTAGATCAAAATTTTGTCATTGTTAAAACACTCCCGATAGGTATCTATCATTACCGTTTCATTGTAGATGGCTACTTGACACATGCTCCAGAGTTCCCATCGGCTTCTGATGATTCAGGTTATGGCTACAATATATTGGATTTGCAGGTAATTTCATGGTTTACTTTATTATTTAATTTTTCAGGAAATGCTGATGATCATGTTGATTACATCTTCACCAGTGTTTTCTTTTACTATAACCTTTAACACGAACATCAATTCAGTTGACAGTTTGGCTTTATTTTGACAATATTTATTCAGCAGTACTTACTAAATCCATTTAGTCACATGTTGAATCATTTTTTGTCAAAATTTGTTGTCTGATGAGGAAACTCATCATGCCTGAGTGAATGGTCTCATACTAAACTAGAATAGACTATAGAGCTGCATGCTTGGCACATAAGTAGAATTTCATATGGCATGGTAGATAGAAAATTTCTACGTTACTGTTCCAACCTTGTTTGCTAATTGCTCGGTGCTTACGGGAAAATTGAGGAATATATGTGTCCTTTCTAATTTACCTAATGGTAGTTCTGCCTGAACAAAAAAATAAAAAACTAATGCTGGTTCTGAATTCTGACTCTGACTCTGACCTCACTTAATATGTGATGCAAGTTGTACTTGTCAGTTTCAGAATACAAATATTCAATTATTGAAACGAAACCTGTCCTGTTGATTAGCTGAGTATATTTTTCAAATAAACAATATATAACGATTCACGAGTTGAAGTTGGATCTAGTAGAAAGAGTTAGTCTCACGTAATATAGATGTTTCGTTGCATATAAGAAACCAGAAAGTGTTTTAATCTTGAAAGTTGAAACAAATTAACTTAAAGCCGGAAGATGGTTATGTTTATTTGATGATGATAATATACCTTGTCCTAAATTTCCTCATAAATGATCCCCTTCTGAAGTGTAACTACTGCAGCGGTGGACGTTCTGAGATCATATGAGCAGTATGAACTAGAATAAGTTTGCAAGTTCATAGTAATGGATTGTAACTTTTCTTAGTTTAGATTGATTTCAACAGTCTTCTATCCATTGCTAGAAAATTTTGTTTACATAATAGTGTATTGAATGAATTAAAATCCCAAAAATATGGTCATAATAACTTACAATCCCTTCAACTCGTGCAATTCATCTATATATACAAAGATAGCCTCACCTAGCTTCTTGATTAAACCATTTTTACAGGATTATATCCCAAAAATAGTTGCAAACTTTTCCGAATTTGAAGATCCTCCATCACCACCATCGAGTTATGATAACACATACTTAACTGAAGAGGAGTTCAGCAAGCCCCCGCCAGAATTACCACCACAACTACCAGTGGCAATAAGACATGAGGCTTCTTCATCCGCAAGTGGTAGTCGTCTTGTCCCTAGGCCCACGCATTTGGAACTGAATCATCTATACATCCACAAAACTGATAGGGATCAATTTGTGGCACTACGATCAACTTATAAGTTTCAACACAAATATATTACTACGGAACTGTACAAGTCCTTCCGCAGGGAAAGATGATGAAGCATTAAGATTTTTGTCTGCTATTGAACTTGCCTCGTCTAAGCTGCCTTTATGAGAACATTTGTTAAGGTCATTAATCTAATGTGTAGAAAATTGATTGGAATAGGTAAATGAAAAATTGCTTTCCATGTAAAAAACTTGAGGGACTATTATTTTATTCTGGCAGTCCGCAGTCAATATATACAATACATTTCATAGTAGTTTTTTATAAGCAACATACCCGTAGTAGTTGACAAGTTGATTTCAAGGTCTCACAATTTGAAATTGGATATGCTAGCTTATTGCACATGCTGTGATCAAGATCCAATGGTTACTCTAGCATATAATGGCTAACACTAATGAACTATGACTTTCTTCCCCTCTTCTCTGTTGTGCTCTCAGATGATGTCATCAGCTTCTGAAACCGACCCATTGCCAAATGGCAAATGCCCAGGTTCTATCATGGGTAATTTCGATGGTTGAACTTGAACATACATTAAGAGCCATTTAAATGCTTTAAAATTAGGGACAGATATATAGAAGTTAAATAGCAATTCCTCCCCGGGCGATAGCTAAATTCGACACCTAAATGTTCATACTATGCATAGCACTACTGTTATCTGAGTACACTTGTTTCCACCACTTTCTACTGATAAATGAGGCTAACCTTTTTTTCATATTGGTTAAAATTCCACAGACCATTACATTTCTTTATATTTACTCGCAATAATTTATCTCTATAAAAGTTACAGATTGCTCAGTGTCGAAGGTCATATTTAATTTTTAAGTACAACTGTTGCACTATACATCATTACGTCTGAATATTGCAAATAACCTAATATGATAAAGATGTCAACCATATATTTCTCCTAAATATGAAAAAACTGCAGTTCTATAGTATACCAACGATCTAAACCTCTTTGCCTTTTCTTTTTCCTGTTTTATAAACAAGGAGCATAAAGAAATAAAAATCTCGAACCACTAAATTCCTTTGTTAATTTTCCATGTAACAGTCAACCATCTCATCTTAGCATTTTCGGTGTTCGATCATTAAAATAACTATTATGCATTGATCAAGAACGTGTGCTATTCTTGAAACAACAAGCGAATCCAACAGGGTAAAAAAAAGACCTTATTTGTTCTTGATTCTTCTCCTTTTGTTTTCAATATAAAAACGTACAAGGGTTATCAAACTGCTACTGCTACTCTGAAGTAGCTTTTTCAATCCGACTTTCACAGTGGTAGGACTGAACTCTAGTTCATTACAACGAGCCATAATATAATGTCCATACATATATGTGAAAAAGTAAACAAGTTCTCTACTGAAGTTTGAGAATGAGAAGTAAAGAGCTTAAAATTCGTGAATTAACATGTGAAGATCGAGGAGTAGAGTAGACAACGAAGTGCTGTCTCATCGAACAGGTACCTTAATCCAACCATTGGCAAAAGCAATTGCCAAGATTACAAAAGGAGTTGACATACCAAATATGATAATGTAAGGAAGAGGGGTCTTCATGGGATTCTCTCCTTCCCTTTCTCCTGCTGTCTGCCAATACCTGCGCACATTCAATAGAAAGGCTTTGGGAAACATACGTGGTGACCAGAAAATTAAGGAAATGGAAAAAAAAAAAAACTTATGAATTGTTACTGTTGTGGTTCTTCCTCTCTGGTTATGAATTTCTTCTTTTCTCCTTTCTTGGCTTGTTCATCTCCACCACCTAATAGGATCAGATCCACATTCCTAAGTTTATCATCTCAACCTCATTTAATTCACAAGGATGGGATAATAGTTACATAGAACTGAAGCAAAGGGAAGTGAGTGATTGCATGTATGTTACCTAATTTAGCATGAACTTTGACACCGGTAACATTAGTTCCGGTAACACCTGGAGAAAATGATGGTGATTTTGGCAGAAATGAAGTTTTGAAGGAAAAGGGAGAAGATAGAGTGAGCTTGGCAGCCATGTTGATGGTTGTGTGCTGGAAGTGCTACTTCATCACATATGTTCCCTTCTCTTGGCTTGGGTTTTGTTGTGTTGTGGATGCTACCCTTATCTCGCCAGCTAATGACCTGGCGTCCATGCAGCCACTTCTTTATTGTAATTTACCTTTTCTCCCTATTTAGTATTTTTAGATTGTAATTTGCACAATTAAATATTTATTTTTTATATTTAAAATTTATAATAAATAAATACTTTAGATATATAAATTCTTTTACAAAAATTATTGTCATTCAATTCAAAGATAAAAATAGAATATGGTAATTTAAAAGAAAAAAACTTATTAAGAATATCATGCCAACAACAACAAAAAAGTGATTAAAAATATCGACTATATAGGTTTAGAAGTTTTATTATAAAATAGATTTTTTAAATAAATTATCATCAAAGTTAGATTAAACATTAAAAATAAACTCATATCATATTTTTAAACTTAGTTTATTTATTTATCATCAAAGATAGTGATTTGTTTTTTTTATAGATTATAATTTACTTTATTTAGTATTTTTTTAATTCTATTAGTCTATTTTAGTCCATATAAAAAGAAGTTAGTCTTTTCATTCATAAATATCAAATAGGTTTTGAATTTTTTTAATAGGTAAGATTTATTTAAATACCCAAAAGGTGAGTTTTGTTGTTTATAATATATTTTATTTTTAATCCTCAGATTTATAAAAAAAAAATTAATTTGAAATTGGATTAAAAGATAAATAAAATTTAAATAAAAATTATTTTATCAATGATCATACTTAAATATTGACCAAACGATTCTATCTATCATGAACATAAGGATAACTATACTAATTTGGAGGGGTTACAAATTTTTTATGTTTATTGATAAATTTTAACAATTAGTATGTTAAGTCAGCCAGAAGATTCGAACCATAACTTCTTTTGTCACTATAACCCTTGTTCCCCTCCCAGTTACAAATTTTTGATTTTGCAATGGCAGCATTTCTTTTTTTTTTTTTACTCCACTTTCATGTAAACAAGCATCCTGTGATTAAACACGGTTAAATGATTTCCTAGTTAGAGTTGCGAAAAGCAATGATACTCTGCTACAGGCGATTGTTACACAATGCAAGTCATGCTCGTTCTACCCAGTTAGCTTTGTCAGAGCAGTTGCTACATTACTACAACTCATCTCACCATCACCTCCAATTTCCACCTTTGAATTTGGACTATAATCGATACAAAGATTCTTGCAGCGTGGAAGATGCCCATCAGCTTCATCTGCAGATCTACAAAACTGGGCTTACCAGTGATGTTTTCTGGTGTAATACTCTTATCAACATATTTGTCAGAGTTGGCAATCTGGTTTCCGCACAGAAGCTGTTTGATGAAATGCCCCAAAAGAACCTCGTTTCTTGGTCTTGTTTGGTTTCTGGGTATGCACAAAATGGCATGCCTGATGAGGCATGTATGTTATTCAGAGGGGTCATTTCAGCTGGTCACTTACCAAACCACTATGCTATTGCTAGTGCTCTTCGAGCATGCCAGGAGCTTGGTCCAAATAAGCTTAAACTCGGGATGGAAATTCATGGCTTAATTTCCAAATCTCCGTATGCTTCAGACATGGTGTTGTCTAATGTGCTCATGTCCATGTATTCACATTGCTCAGCTTCCATTGATGATGCCCTTCGTGTTTTTGATGAAATAAAAATTAAAACTTCTGCATCCTGGAATTCTATCATTTCAGTCTATTGTCGTAGGGGAGATGCAATTTCTGCTTTTAAGCTATTTTCAAGCATGCAAAGGGAAGCTACAGAACTTAACTGCACGCCTAATGAATATACCTTCTGTAGCTTAGTAACTGTTGCATGCTCTCGGGTTGACTGTGGACTGACTTTGCTTGAGCAGATGCTGGCCAGGATTGAGAAATCTAGCTTTGTACAAGATTTGTATGTTGGTAGTGCATTGGTCAGCGGGTTTGCAAGGTATGGTTTAATAGATTCTGCTAAAATGATTTTTGAGCAGATGGGTGATCGTAATGCAGTGACTATGAATGGGTTAATGGTTGGACTGGCAAGGCAGCACCAGGGTGAAGAAGCAGCTAAGATATTCAAGGAAATGAAAGATTTAGTTGAAATAAATGCATCATCTTATGCAGTTCTTTTAAGTGCTTTTACTGAATTTTCCAATTTAAAGGAAGGGAAGAGAAAGGGTCAAGAGGTTCATGCTTATCTGATTCGCAATGCCTTGGTTGATGTCTGGATTTTGATTGGAAATGCTCTTGTCAATATGTATGCAAAATGCAATGCCATTGATAATGCTCGGTCAATTTTTGAACTCATACCCAGTAAAGATACTGTTTCATGGAACTCTATAATCTCTGGCCTTGACCATAATGAGCGATTTGAGGAAGCAGTTGCATGTTTCCACACAATGAGGAGAAATAGAATGGTGCCATCAAAATTCTCAGTTATTAGTACTTTGAGTTCATGTACAAGTTTGGGTTGGATCATGTTAGGACAACAGATACACGGTGAAGGGATCAAATGCGGGCTTGATTTGGACGTTTCAGTTTCAAATGCTCTTCTAACATTATATGCTGAAACTGATTGTATGGGGGAATGTCAGAAAGTTTTCTTTCTAATGCCAGAGTACGATCAAGTTTCTTGGAATTCTTTTATTGGTGCACTAGCAACTTCAAAGGCATCAGTTTTACAGGCTATAAAATATTTCCTGGAGATGATGCAAGCTGGATGGAAACCCAACAGAGTAACATTTATAAATATTTTATCTGCAGTTTCTTCTCTTTCTCTTATTGAACTGGGCCGTCAAATTCATGCTTTAATCTTAAAGCACTCTGTCGCTGATGACAATGCTATTGAGAATACACTTCTAGCTTTCTATGGAAAGTGTGAGCAGATGGAGGACTGTGAGATTATCTTTTCTAGAATGTCTGAGCGAAGAGATGAAGTCAGTTGGAATGCCATGATTTCTGGATATATACACAATGGCATCCTACATAAGGCCATGGATTTGGTATGGCTTATGATGCAAAGGGGCCAAAGATTGGATGATTTCACGCTTGCTACTGTTCTTAGTGCCTGTGCTTCTGTTGCAACATTAGAGCGTGGTATGGAAGTCCATGCATGTGCCATAAGAGCTTGTTTAGAATCTGAAGTTGTTGTTGGTAGTGCACTAGTTGACATGTATGCAAAATGTGGAAAGATAGATTATGCATCAAGATTCTTTGAATTGATGCCTGTGAGGAACATATATTCTTGGAATTCAATGATTTCTGGTTATGCACGCCATGGACATGGAGGAAAAGCTCTAAAGCTTTTTACACAAATGAAACAGCATGGCCAATTGCCAGATCATGTCACCTTTGTCGGGGTCCTATCAGCCTGTAGTCATGTAGGGTTAGTAGATGAAGGATTTGAGCATTTCAAATCAATGGGTGAAGTATATGAACTAGCTCCTCGAATAGAGCACTTCTCTTGTATGGTAGACCTCCTTGGGCGGGCAGGTGATGTTAAGAAGCTGGAGGAATTCATCAAAACAATGCCAATGAATCCTAATGCCCTTATTTGGAGAACAATTTTAGGAGCATGTTGTCGAGCTAATAGCCGAAATACAGAGCTAGGGCGTAGGGCTGCCAAGATGCTTATTGAGTTAGAGCCGCTGAACGCAGTGAACTATGTGCTTCTTTCTAACATGCATGCTGCTGGTGGGAAGTGGGAACATGTGGCAGAGGCTAGGTTGGCAATGAGGAATGCAGCAGTTAAGAAGGAAGCTGGGTGTAGTTGGGTCACCATGAAGGATGGAGTTCATGTGTTTGTGGCTGGAGATCAAACACACCCAGAAAAAGAAAAAATCTATGACAAACTCAAGGAGATAATGAACAAAATGAGGGATCTGGGATATGTGCCTGAAACCAAATATGCACTCTATGATCTTGAGCTTGAAAACAAAGAAGAGCTTCTCAGCTATCATAGTGAGAAACTAGCGATTGCTTTTGTTCTCACTCGCAAATCTGAGCTACCTATTAGAATAATTAAGAACCTTCGGGTTTGTGGTGACTGTCACACTGCTTTTAAATACATATCAAATATTGTTAATCGACAGATAATTTTACGAGATTCAAATAGATTTCACCATTTTGATGGTGGCATATGTTCTTGTCAGGATTATTGGTGACTGATGCTAAAAATTATGGAAGTATTGCCTATGATTCCTCTCTACTTTGGCTACGAGGAAATTTGGTTGTGACATTTTCAAGTTGAAGAGATATTAATTATTAAATAGTGAAAAAAAAAAAAAAAAGAGAAGGAATAAGTATGGAGAGGAAAAATGGGACATGAAGATAGAAGAGAAGCCATATGTCTGGAAGCGCCACTAAGATGTATATAGCATTAGGTGGCATTTTTGGGAACTCCGTCTTAACTTATGTAATTACTCAGTTATCCAAACTATAAAACAGATTGGACACTGTTGCCACGCTCCCAAGTGTCCCAACTATCCTTTTTCTCATTATTTTTTTTTTCTTAGTGGGAAAAAAGTTTGGTTAGGTACATTGCTTTAACGCATTGTCTTGTTTTTTCCGACCTGAATTCAATTGTGTTCATTTTTACACATGTCTCCTTGCTGTAACTTTAACGAAGTCCTCATTAAAAGGTTTAAAAAAAAAAAACTTTAACGAAGTCCTAAAAGTCATATATAAAAAGTGTGTACATATACGTGTCTAAGCGGTATTTTTAGCCATGTTTTGAAAATCAGTTCCAGAAGGTGTGACCACACGGTTTGTGGTGTTCACACGGTTTGTGGTTGATAACTCGGTTGATGTGGATCACGTCACACATTTTTCGAATTTTCTTTTTTTCAAATTTAAGAAAAAGTTCTTTTTATTCCTTTTTATTTTTTATCTTATAAATATTTCTAAAGAAATTTATGCAAAACAGACCAAAGTTGAGACTCGGATATAGAAGGTGGCAATGTGTTTTGATACTATATCTTAAATTATTTAAGCTGTCAAATTATATAGTAAAACTTGGACAAATTAGGACAAACAAAGTTCTAAAATATAACTAAAGGAACTTAGATCCACTTCTATTTATTAATAATTAATTTATGATATATTTGGAGTCACCAAATTATTGCTAAGAAATATTAATCAATTTTACTAATAAGCAATACTAGAAGAAGATCTAATTAGTCATGTTAGTAAGGTTTCCTTTTTCAACACTTTTTTATTTACAAGATTTTAATTTGAGATCTTGAATAATATAAAACAAATGACATATTGGTTGAATAATATGATATCAGTTTTAGATAATTCTTTAACAATATTAATGTATAAGAGAGAAGGTAAAAAGATAAATACAATAGATTTTAAAATATCTTATTTACTTAATTTTTTCTTTTAAAAACTCTATCATCTAACTTATTTAAAAACTAAGATGCATAAATTAATTGGTTTTCATTTATAAATAAAAAAATTGATTTATTTTACACTTTTTTTGTAAGTTCTTAATGAGAACTTTATTAGTATTAGTTCATGGTTATATTAAAGAGAGAAAGACAATTTTTTTTTCATGAAAAACCATCATAATTAATTATTAATAAGATCTATTTTTAATTATATTTAATATAAAAAATGGTGCGATGAGGATAGTTGTTGGATGTTACTCCGTTTGTTGGAAAGGTGCATAGATTAAAAATAGAATAGTTAACTGGAGGTTGAGAGTGATGGAGTACTCATGGCTATGCTAAGTTAGATTGAAGGATACTGATGCATGTTGTTATCAACGAAGGACAAATGTTTATGTAGGGCCACATTCTTAAAGTTTGTGGAAAATTAGCGCTCTGTATCCGTTTATTATGATGATTTCGTTGGCTTTCTCAGAAATAAAGACTTGACTCAGGTCAAGTAAACAATTGCTTGGTATATATTGTATGATTGCATATAAATTTCTTGGAGATCCGTTGTCAAATTAGTGTGCCAACTTGAGAAGGACGTACTTTTCAATTCAACAAAGGAAGCTACGTGGCCCACTTCCTGACTCTGCCACCGTATCAATTTCAAACATCCTTTATTTTATTTCATTCACAACCTGTAAATACATTATTTCCTTGCACAGAAATGCTGTAAATATCCTCTCTAATACATTTTCAAGCCAAGTTATAATCAATTTTAACTCATAAAATATATATTAAAATGAGTATATTGTAAGCATTCTTCTTTCTATCGATCACACATTAAAATCTGCCACTTCAAATAAGCATAACTGAGAATTAGATCTCTGCGGCTTGAAAATTTGCACCCATGAAGTTACTAGTGTCATCATTTATGCACTATTTTTTCTCCTGTGTACGTGGTTTTCAAATATTAAAGATGGTTTGGTAAACGAAGGGATGAGATCCCATAGAGTTTCTTAACAAAACTGTAGCTGATCCTAATCCGAATAACATGTCAGCAATAATACGCTGTGCACTCTATTATTTTTCTTTCTGGATATAAATATAAAAAAAGGTAAACAAAGTAATAAGATTAGCTTGATTGTGTGTTTGAATTGCAAGAGATAATGAAAGGTTAAAAGATATTTGACAAGTTTTCTTTAGATTTAAATATGTTTTTATTTCTAATAAATATTTGATTTTTTTTATTTTCTAATAAAATTTTATTTTGCGTGAATTCCTAATAAAATAATATTTTTATTTTCATTTCTTGATATTTGATTTTCATTTTTGATAAATTAGCTAATTTTATATTTATTTTTTAATAAATTAATGAATTTTATTTTAGTCTCAACTAATAATAAATAAAAAAATTATTAAACAACATAAAATTTATTAATTTATAATAAATTAAAAATAAGTATTATTAACTAAAAACAAAATTATTAATTATTAAGAACTCAAAGTAAAATAAAAATTTATTAGAAAATAAACACAAATTAAAAAATATATTTAAGTCATTTTGTTTATAAACTATCCGTGTTTTCTTTTTCCTGACCCGCCTTTAGAAAGAGAACTTTTCCACAAATCCGAAAATATTTTTTACGTTGCTCAAATTTCCACTCAGGAGCTTATGAAAGCCCAAAAGCAAAGACAAAACACTTTATTTTTATAAAAAGCGCATTCAAGAAAGAGCTGGTGATTTTGACTGCGGCAGTGACGGAATTAGGGGATAAGGATGGACTACCGCCCATTAAAATTTAAAAATTTAAAAATAAAAAATATATTTTTAAAAAATTAATAAAAAATAAAAATAAAACAAAAATGAAAGAAAAAAGAAAAAATATTAAAAAAAGTGTAAGGGGAAAGAAAAAATATAAAAAAAGGTAGTAAAAAAAGAAAAAAATATTAGAATAATAAAAAAAAAAGAAAACATAAAAGAGGAAAAATATATAAAAAAGAGGAAAGAAAATGTAATAAAAATAAAAAGGAAAAGAGAGATAACAAAAAGAAAAAAGGAAAGGAAGATGATAAAACAAAAAAAAATAATAAAAAGAGAAAAAATAAAGAGGAAGAGGGAGAAAAAATACTATAAAATGAAGAGGTCTGGACACATAAACACATACAGAGAAAAAAAAAAGATACAAATCCCAAGAGAACAGAAAAAGTCAAAAAGTTGTGTCATTTGGTGCTGCAACAAAAGAGAAGGGTTTCAAGTATCATTTCATTCCTTTCTTTTTCCTTCTTTTATTCTTTCTTCTCCTATTTGTTATTTGTTATTGTTGTTAATATTCTAAAATAAAATAAATTGTTATTTACTCAAAGGCTAACAAGAACTAGAAAGTTCATCATTTACTCTCTTATTGAAAAGTGATTAGACTTGTATTCACTCTTCTATTTTCTACAATAATTGTTGAGATGAAAATAATTTTCTACAAGACTAGACTTCGAACTAAAATCAAAGACCAATTTCTTGATTATTCTTTGATTACATACATTGAAAAAGAAATTGTTCTAAATTTTAGTACAATTCAATTATATAATTTTAACAATATGAAAACACTTAAAGTAAAAGTCAAATGAAGTGATCTTAATTTCTATAATAGATTTTTTTAATTTATTTGTATTCTCTTTGGAGTATTTTTATTTATGATATATTTTTTTTTATGTTTGCCCACTCAATAAAATATATAATTTCTTCGGGTAACTCTCACTAAAGTGCACTCTTTAATCTGTGATACGATTGAGATATCATGGATAGGGTGGATACCTGTTAAGAAAAAAATAGTCTTGATGCTCAAATCAGTAACGATGATATATAATAAAGGGTGCGAGATGGACGGAATTCTCTCACAAGAAGCTAAACAAAACCAGTCGAATTGAAGTATCATATTTTTAAACTCACCATTTTAGCAGCATCCTTCTTTACGAGTTAATGGAGTTGTGTTAGATGTTGCTTATTTCTGGGTTAAATGAAAATTAGATTTAACAGAATCATATTATATTGGATACAAGTTGAATGTGTAAACCTAAAATGTTTATAATTGAAAGAGATGCTAAAGTTAATTACTGTAGTAAACAAGATGTGCATTTAATAAAATAGAGTGAGCTTGATGTTTCCATTGGAACAGAGAACAGAACATGGAACATATCTGACAGAATCATTTAGGGCAGTGATTTAATTCCCACAAGCAAAAATCTGGGTGGCAAAAAAACTCGGAAACTAAGACACCCTGTTAGTTAAAATCAATTCAAAAGAAAGGGAGATACATGATGTTCTAAGATCCACAACTACTTAATTAACAGCCACCAGCAATTTCTGATTATCAAAATAAAAACTGTTGACAGCTCTTAGCTCCAAGTTATTGGA
Source organism: Glycine tomentella (assembly GCA_007407185.1). Classification (NCBI taxonomy): domain Eukaryota; kingdom Viridiplantae; phylum Streptophyta; class Magnoliopsida; order Fabales; family Fabaceae; genus Glycine; species Glycine tomentella. The sequence goes on along the minus strand of PYAF01006068.1, from coordinate 1,165,644 downwards.
AGAGAACGTTGCTTTCATCCTTTTAATAAAATCATCACATTTCTTATTTAACTCTTCAGTGTCATGCTCATCTTCATCAATGATCACAAGGGCATTTCCCTCTTCTTCTTCCTCTTCTTCTTGGGTATCTGATAGCACATTGTCTTGTTCTACAACTCTCACCAAAATCTTTTCTTCTTTATGTGGAGATTCAGTTTCCTCACCAGCGATTGGTACTGCAACTGCAATGTCTGGTTCCTTGGATTCTAACTGGCTACTTTTCTCTTCTATGTGAACAGCTACAGCAGCACGTTCAGTGGTTGGTAGTGAAGAGGCATTGATTGGAGCAGAGTTGATGGCTATTAAAACAAGAAGGAGGCCATTGCAGAGAAGGAACATGTAGCTTTTTTCAACCATGTAGCTGAAGAAATGCATGAGGGATGGCTTCAAGGATTGAAGGAGTAAAAGAAATGAAGAGAACAAAACACAGAGCAGAGATAAACAAAGCAGAAACTTGATTGATACTAGTATCTTCTTCATTATCTTGGAATTTAACTCTGATGACAAGTGCTCTCTATGTAAGCAGGGGAATGGGGGTCTATTTACGTATGGACAGTATGGTGAAATGAGATATAAATAGGGGATGTCCTCCTCAGTGTGTGTTAGAAGTTACACAGAAAAACCTTATGGCAGAAGCTTCTTTACAATTTACATCTTATTACTCAATTACTATTAACATCTTTCTTTTTTTTTTCTTCCTGTCTTTGTCTGTGGTTACTGACAGGTGCCGTAAAAAAGAATCCTAAGATGAAAAGAAAACAAAATTATCTCATTCTTGATTTCTTATTTTATTAAAAAAAAACATTTTTGCATTATAATTAATAAGGAAGACTTTTGAGAGACGACCCGAAGTCAGTCAACTAATACTTTTAATCATATGTAACTGTAAATAAAATACAAAACGTGTCCGATAACATATCTACGTAACTATTTCTTTCGAGAGAATAATTAAATATATCATTGTGCAAAATTTGACAAATGATCCTAACCCATAACATATCTACGTAACTATTTCATTTATTTAATTTACTTGTTCGATAGTGGGTTCAGATATAATTTGGAAGTTGAAATTTCAGCGCTGATGAACATATAAAATTGGTTAGAAAATTCTTTGTAACTACTAATGTAATGTAATAATTAGACTTAAAGGTCTACTTTCCTCGAATTTTCATTTTCAGTCTTCTAGATTTACCTTTTCGACTCTCTTTGTAACTTATTGACCTACGTGGTTCAGATTCTTGATTCTCTAAAGTTAAAAGATAATGATCTTTTAGTTTACAAAACGCATAAGTTCATCTACTTTGGATTTTCATTCTCTCACATTCACTTCATTTCATTTAAATATTCTCTTATTATAATATCTACTTAAGCTTTTAAATTTTAACAATTTATAAATGATTATCATAAATCAAATTCAAATATATATATATATATATATATGCAACTTAATATTCCTAACAATGCAACTTTCTATCTCTTTCAATCTATCAATAATTTAAATTATATCATAACAATACACATGCTAAATCGGTATAAAAAAAAAAAAAAAGAAGTTATGTATTCTAATAATCTAATGGGTAAAACGCTGTAAAAAAAAGAATCCTATAATATTGGATAAAAAGGTGAGTTAGAGGATAACTACCTAATTCCTTAAACCTTACCTTGCTCAAATCTTCAAAATTTCCTCGAGCTACATTCACAAGTTGATGCAAGATATTTAGACAAACATTACTTGTGAGCCAATTATAGCAAATTTAAGTTGAACAAAAAGCTACATTCACAAGTTGATGTCCCCAAAGGATGGAAACTTCTACTTAGAATTTACATCGTGCATGCTTCTGTGTACCTACAATGCGTAGTATGAAGTTTTTTAATCCTATCATTATATCATTTTTTAAACCTCTGTTGGGCAATGCAAATTTTCATCATTTTTATCACTTGACTCTTCATTTAAGAGTACACCAGAAGTCAACGTTAAATTTTAAACTTGTTTAATTGTAGTAGTAAACATAACATCTTTAATAAAAACACACAATGCATTAAGACATGCATTACAATGTAAAATGCATTCATTCTCTCCTTCTAGAGACGTGAAACCCACAAATAAAGGAGATACCAATTTTCTATCGCATGAACCTCTACTCCGATCATAACGAACAAAAAATACATTTAAATCCATATATAAGTCAATATCGATCAATCTATGCTAGCACTAAAAAACAATTGCATCAGCAGTGCGTCCCTTGCTATTTAATGAAAATCCATAATCCAAAGGACCAAAATAACTTGCAGTCATCCTTCACTCTTTCCTTCGCTTGTGTGGCTGATTCAGCTCATTGTCCTTAATTTCCTCCAACACCTTATCACTAGAATCACAAGGTTTTGAAACCTCTGTTGGATCATGCACATTTTCATCATTTTTATCACTTGACGCTTCAGAATTTTCTTCTTCAGCCTGGCGTTGTAATGATTCTATAACGGCCAGCATTTCTCTATTAACCTGTACAAAAAAGGTCAGAAAATTGCAAAACAAAACTTACAAATAAAATGCCAATTTGAATACAACGAATAAAAAATTCCAGAATGTATTTCATTAGTACCAGTAATATTTGCAACAAATATTCAAGCCTTATAAAAAGCTAGACACTCGAGCTCAAAATAAAGTGAATTGAAGTCATCAAAGCATTAATATATTTCTACCATTCTACTTTATACAAGACAAACCTTTTACTCATTGAATTCCATATTTTCACAAAATAGGCATAAACATTTCATTGTAAACTAGGAACATAATTAAAAGAAATCCAAATAAGGGTTGGAAGCATACTTGGAGCAAATATAAAACCTAATAATGCCGTTCTGTAGTACCTGTGGATTCTGGAGAAAGTCAGCAATGTCATTTGAACAAGATGGGCATTTCATAACATTCTTCTGTGCTCGTAAAGTGCGTCCACCTCCACATGCCCTATTTCTGATGAAACTTTGGCCAGAAAAGGCACCCTCCAAACAGGCTTTGCAGAAGTTGTGAGCACAAGGTGTAGTAAGAGGAGAAGCCATAACCTTGCGACATATTTGGCAACCAAACTCTGAACAAATAGGAAGTCAGTGGCAAAATTGAATAGATTTTACAAGTTCAATTGACAACAATGGGATTTTAAAAAACAATAAGGCAAACAAGATTTATAAGTTGTCTATACAGGGTAAGTTATGGGAACATGTACACAGAGCATACCTTTCAAAAGCCTTTCTTTCACAGACACATCTTTTGCTTTTCGTTTAACTCTGATTGTTGTTCCATCTTCAGATTTAATGTCCACTGATTTCTTGCTTTCTGGTGGAGGCTTCTTCCACAACCAGCACCCCTTTTCCTCCTATATTTCACCAAAAGTACTGAGCGAGACCCATCAAAGTATATATTATAGAACATCAATAGTGGAACAACATGTACCACTAAAACGATTTCCAAAACTCTTTTAGTACAATAATTATGATTGTCTCACTATTTAATCCTACCAGACACAAGTCAACTTATCAACAGCAAAAGGACTAGAACAATACTTACATCATAATCCCATGATGGATCACCCTTTCTTTCAGTTACATCAACTGCACCCTTCAACTCATCAATTTTAGGCAGTGAGCGTGGGCGATCTCCAATTTCATCACTGCACATCAACAAAATGAAGTCAATAACACATAAGCACACTAACAAACAGCAGCAAAAAAAGAACCAACCAACCTTGTCCACGGTGCTGGCTCATTGTCACATCTCACAAACAAATACCTGCAAACCTTGCAACCCTGTCACAGAACAAAGCTTCTCCATGAATCAAAAAACTTGGAGAAAACTATCAAGCAAAAATACATTCCCAGGCCTATCATTAGAAGTAGCTTACTTGTATTCCATTTTTACGCCAGCATTTCTCTATTCTATAAACTCCATCATAACGCACTCCAGATTCCGGTGCATAAGAAGAACGTTTTTCCTTGTGCGACCTGAACAAAACAAAAGTTATTTCGGCACAAAATAAATTTGTGATACTCAGACAAGTGCATTTAGTTGGTAATCGAATGAAAAATATTAGGATTGAGAGAGACGAGGTGACCTTACAACCCGAACGGGATAACCCTTCCTGCAGCTTACTCTCAAGGCCTCGTTCATGTTTTCAAACTTCTGGTCAAAGGATTGCAGCTTGTTGGTGCGTTTGTTGCCACTTAGATCTCTGCCACCACTGCCAGTGTAAAGGAACCACTCACCATGGTCCTCGTCATCCTCGTACCCACCAGAAAGGGCAACAGACTGGGAACCATAACCACTCTGTCCAGCAATGCCGGCAACATGAGGCAAATGAGCACCCCACTGCCGACATTCCATCCTGTCCTCCCACGTGTCCCCGACCAGAACACCACGGTTCCTGGTGGGGTCGTTTTCAGCAGGGATGGGCCCAAAATGGTCAGGAGGAACAGTAACAAAAATCTTACCACTGCAAGCGTTTGCCTTTCCAGTCTTCTTGGCTCGCTCAGTGGTGAATGCAGTATCAGGGCGGTCCTGATTGCGTAGAAAATGATACACCTTGGGTGGACCCGAAGAACCTCCCGACTTGGCTGCCTTCGCCAATCGGATGGCCATGGCCAACTGAGAGTTGATTCTCGGCTGGCTCGCCATCTTGGTCGGGATTTGAGCACGGCAATTGGCGCAAGTGCGCTTTCCCTGCCCGATCCACTTCTCGAAACATCTCAAACAAAAGTTGTGCCCACATGGCGTCTGAAAGACAAATTGAGGAAACTAACACACTGACTACTCAAAAATTAATAGATGATAAAAATAACCGAGAAGACAAAAGAAACAAACCGTGACGGGTCTGTCGGGTAGTTGCATGCATATGGAACAATTTAAGCTTCCATCAAAAATGTCTTTGGTTTTGGTTTTGTCCTTTGAGGGGTCGGCAGAGCCAGCGAGGAGTTCTTGGCGTTTTTTGGCTTTCTGTTGGTCAGTGAGAGAGGTGTCGGCCTGAATGGCGTGAATGGCGGAGACAAGGTCACCGGAGGGAGCGACGGGGTGATGATTGAAAGTGTCAGAACAATCGGGGCAGTCCCAATGGGAGTCAGAGAGGGAGAGAGGGGGCGAAGGGAGACACGAAAGGTGCCAGGGAGTGGCACAAGTTCGACAGGAGAGGGTTTCGGAGGGAGTGGGTTTGTGTTTGCAGCGCATGCACACGCCATCGGAGTCGCACGGAAGCTGCGCCATTTTCCACTGCCAACAATTCCGGGTGCTTTTTTGTTTTATAGGGAAAAGTGGGAAAGTGGAATATCCAAATTTCTGATTTTCCGGAGCGAGGGAATCACCCTTTTGAATATTTTCCATTTTCTAATTCTTTCCCTCCCTTCGTTTCGCCATTTCCCCCTCGCGCCCTTTCGCTTCTCTTCTTTCTATATCCAGTTCCAGCCCATAGTTTGTAACTTTCTATCCGATGGATAATAAATATACGTTACCTCTAAAAATAATAATCATTGATTCATTAAAATAACAAGATACGTTTCAACTATTAAAAAAGTAATCATTACTTTTTTTTATAATAAATTAATCATTAACTCATTAATAATTACAGTCATTATAATAGTGATTAGTGTTTATGTGTTCATACCATATTTTATTGTGCCAAAATTTATATATTGAAATGATATATTTTATTATATATAAATTGATGTACATATTAATTTTAGATTAATATGTTTTTAATATATACATAATTTTATTTAAATTTATTTGTTTGTTATAATAACATAATAAATTAATATATTATATTTTTAAATACATATTTATTTATACATAATTGATCAATTCATTTATGATACATATTTGAATATTATTCTATTTAATAAATACATTTATGAAATATTGAAATAGTAATATTATTATGTCACTTGTTAATTTTT
>PYAF01006068.1:1142611-1158010 GCA_007407185.1 Glycine tomentella | reverse complement strand
TTTTGAATTTGTTATATTTTTATACATTTATATTCAAAATTAATGAATTATATATAATGATGTTTGTTTTTATGCTAGCATTTTATAAATAATAAATTTTTAGGACAATGAAAATATTTTATTTATTTATTTATTTAGAAGGAAAAAATTAAGAATAACATTATGTTGAAGTTCTTATAAAATTATGTTAACTTAAAAATATTAAAATTCATTTTTTAACAAAACATTCATGTTTTATGATTTATATAAATTCATTTTATAAACTCCGCTTATGGGGAAAAATCATCTTAAACGCCTTACAAAAATTCAATAAAATTATTTTCTAACATTATCAACCATTGATTAAGTTATTTATTCATAATTTGATCTTCATAATCCAAATATAAAAGTTAACAAAAAAATATTCAAATACAAATCCAAAAACCAATTTTAATACAAGTTTGTATGACTAAATATTATAAAAATGACATAATCAAAGATAAAAAGATATATTTATATATAGAGAGAAAGAAAATCATAGTAATAAAAAACAAAAGAAAATTAATAAAAGACAAAATCAATTTGAAAAATTAATTAAAAATGTAAATAAAGTTAACAGATGAAACAAATAAATAATCTATAAAACATAAAAGATTTTCTTACTTTCTATCCATTTCTTCTAGATTCTTTCTTTAGATCAAACACTCTCATCATGTGTTTAGATTGATAGGAAATAAACAAGAAGAAATGAAGAATAATAGCCCTCTATCACGTTATTCAACCTCTGAAGTCTGAACAAGAGTACATTATTACATTTACATGCAAAAGAATAAAATGAATCCCCCTCCCCCAAAAAAGAGAAACGTTACCACGTTTATATTTGTAATTAGATATATATATATATATATATATAAAGCTAAATTATATATAGAAGTAATTAGATGTATCGGTTGCATTTGCCGTGTCTTTACAAAGAATAGATCGAGCTTCAATCACTGAGCGAGGAGGCTCAATATCCTTTTCTTGCAACGCATTTCCTCGTAATCGTTGCATTTGGGAAGCAAAGGTATCATCCAATATCTGCAAAGTGAAACAATCAACGTCAACGGTGCAATATTGCAATCAACAATAACATCATCAGAAAATAATCTAATAATATTGACTTACCCCCAGAGCATATGAAGAGCCGTTGTACCATATCCTGTTTTCTTTCCTCCCTTCGAGAAATTTCAAAATAATCTATCACAAAATCAATGAAAATAAATGAGATCCGAGAAAAAAAAAAAATATGAACCAATAATATAGGAGTTTTTAGAATAATTGGTTACCTGTCCCATCCTATCCCATAATCCACGACATATTGCTATAAAAATCTGGCTGGTAAAGACCTCATGCAGATTGGAGATGAAGTCAGTGAGTTGTGAATTCAGCAACTGCATTCTTTCACGCACTTCTGCTTCTCCATCTGTTTCTGTTGTTTCCTCAAGGATCTTTTTCAGCCTTGTGTTCCGATTAGCTTTTGTCTGAACAATTCAATTGTTTCAAATGTAAATAAATATTTGAGGCTTCTAAACAAAAACTTTATGGACACTATTGTTGACAAGTGGAGTTTGAATGATCTTACATTGTTGACAAGATTCCCTATTATTGCTTGCAAATAAGTTTTGTATTTGGTTCTCAAGAGAACAGTGATTCCATTCATTTGCTCCCCAAACAGTGTCTTCTTATCTCCCATGACAGGTAGACAGGATGCCCATGAATTTAGGATGTCTTCCACTCTACAATGAAGGACATCAAGAATCCTCTTGAGGGTGTTCAAGAATATTCCCAACTGTGGATAAAACAAAATGTTATAAGAAACCAAAATCCTGCATGTTTTCTAATATGCCACAAAAGTTTGAGTGAGCTTAAAATTTAACAAGTACTTAAATTAAGCTGGATTTTAGAATATGGACCTAATGCAAAAGCATACAGAGAACTTACTTGATTAGGAACCAAATGAACAGTAGCTGATTGTCTTCTTGCTATCTTTTGAACTTGCATGTGAAGTCTCTTTTGTATGCTATCTTTCAAAGGAGTTAATATATCGCTGTATTGTTTTTCGAGGGATTTCACAATTGCCCTTTCAATGTTTGCAACAGCCTTACAGAAAGAAAAGGGTAAGAAAAATATTAAGTCAAGGTATTTACCACATGTTTTATACAGTGGAGATAGAATTGTTCATATATATGAGAGGAGAGAGACACTAGAGAAAAAGATATCTTGAATGCTGATGGTTTAACAGAAATATCTCTAGTTTAGAACTTACATTTTCCAAATAAAGTGAGTATTGAGGCCATCTGTTGATTACAACTTCATACTGGGTAAGGTTGTCTTTGATTTTCTCGTACATTTCCTCAGCAAATGGGGAGGTGGAGTGGTTTGTGGTTACTCCAGCCCATGGCACCTGTGTCATTATTGGGGAGGTCAAGTCATTTATAAACTGAAGTGCTTTGTTGTATATATATATATATATATATATATATATATATATATATATATATATATATATATATATATATAAATAACTACTACCTTTTCTGCTTTACATAAATCAAGCAAACTAAGTTGCATATCCTGTATCCACACCATGATATAATTGTGGAACAAATTTCTGGAGTCTACGCCTCCCTGCACAAGACTGGAACATGAAGAGTATTGCGAGTAAGAAATGATATTTTAATGTTGGGGAATCTTATGTCTTTTTTATACTGCATTTTGCATTAGCATGGGAGAAGTTTCTTTCACAAACCTTATATTCCATGATTCCAAATCCCGTTCAAAATCTGCAGCTGCAACCAGAAGCTCATTTACGTGTGCCTGTGGACTCGATGGTGGCAATGCAGAAAGGAAAGCTCTCAGTCTCTTACACAGCTCTGTGCTGTAAACTGCTGCTGTGATGTTTGTCAGGTCAATTGAACTGAAAATTGGACAATAGAACTCAGAAAATCTATGATGAACCAAAATTAAAATGTACAGAGAAAAATAACGAGAGAATTTGAGTAATGCTATCATTGGATGAATGGGGGTACCGACATTGATAATGAGAAACTCTAACTGAAACAGGAGAAAATAACATTCTATTATGCCAATTGAAAGTTGCAGAATGTTTAAATTTAATAAAGACCAATTGCATCCCCCATGTAGGGATGTAAAAAAGATAAATACAATATCCCCTCATTATAATTATGTGTGAGAATTGAATTGCAAATTGTATGCACTGTTAACTGTATTGTCAACTTGCTAAAGAGAGCTGTTATAGCCAACTACCTTGGAAATATATGCTGACCATGGATCGTATGCTGGTTGTGGATCTTTATGTCTGCTTGAATTTCATTTCTTATTGAAACACAAAGATTCTTCATCTTCAGGTATGCCGTTGAGATGGTAATGGTATCCATTAGGTAACCTTCAGAGGTGCTCGACACAAATTCATCAGTCTCCATCATGTGTTTTCTACACCTTTTTCTTGCTGCAGTCTGTTGACAGTAGCCTTATCATTTAGACTCCAAAAAAGGAAAACCAAGCTTTACATGCAGCCATAAATATACTTCAAACATCCATGGTTGAAACTATGTTGAACAAGAGCATTAGTTATCAGTAACTGTTCAAATGTGGAATTACCTGAAGATAGTTTCTTAGAATAGTTTGAGCATCTAGAGATAGAATATCATGAACACTTGTGTAGACTTGAATAGCAGGATCCAAAGCTGGTGCAGCAGCATCAAATGCTGGACCAAAATGATCTGTTAAACCTGTTGACGAGTTTTCATCTAGCGATTTGTAATTCTCAAAAACTGTCGCTAGAAGACTTTCAATTTGAGTTTCACAGTCTGAAAGTATACTTCTCTGTGAGAACAAGCAAACAGAGAAAACTGTTACACCACCATCCATTTCCATAATCATGAATTACAAAGTTTGGTTAGATAGAGACAGCATTAGATATGAAGAAATAACAGATTTCTCAAGGTACTTAGACAGCAGAAATACAAGCAATTGCTCATACTCCGAGAACTTTTACTCTAGATATGTATGACAAGTATTAAGGTGGTCTGAACTATAAACTAATGCCATTGACATAGCATATTAAAATTATGAGAAGCTGAAACAGCATAAGATTAAGCAAACCAAATTACAAGATATGGTAAGTTACTGCAATGGGAAAGAGAGCAATATAGGACTTACCTCCTGCCTGGTCAGACTCCTCTCACTTCTGGCCTTTATGAGGGGTTCTAGCAACTCTTTCACAAGCTCTAGGCAGTCCTTGGTTGGAGTTGCCACATTCATCACATGTAATAGATATCTACAAGAAAACCACCACAGGTAAGTGAAGAAATTAAAAGAAAATCATGTAGCATAAAGAATATCAGAAAACTGTTTCCTTTTTTAATATTTTTGGGGGCACCCAAATGACATTCAAATACCTCAGCTTCGCATATGAATTAGAAACTCCATAGTAGTCCGCAAATGCATCTAACAACCATTTCCAAGGCCCATTTAACCGCAAGTTTCGGGAGTGGAAATGTTGTGCACGCATGGCACCCTCCAATAATAAATCATAAGCTTGAGTTTCCACAACAGCCGCACTCTGCAGAAATGTACAAACCAGGCAAATGAAAACCTGAATCTATGCTCAGAACAGCATAGCCAGAAATGAAGATATTGGTGTTTAATGGCCAAAAGTTTAAACTAAGATAAAACAATATTAAATCATGCTGAGCCTTTTCAATAAATAAATAAAAGATCCTTTGTCCGATCAAATTAGAATAGTTTTCTTTTTTAATACCAACAAATGATTAAACAAGGTGATAAGTACGATCCTCTCCATGGTTAATCTCAGAAAGAATCTAGTTCTTGAGAACAATTTTCAATATATTACATCTAAGATGCATCCTAAACAGTTACTTCTCTGCCTTAGTCCTAAGATGTCAAACTTGGAAGATGATCTTACATCAACTAACTTGAATATTTCTATTTGATAAAACAAGATTTATTGAACTAAATTTTGCTAGAGACAGAACCTTTATGTGATTGTTCTCATCGCTTGTCATTGTACTGCCAAGAGAGAGCTGGATCTTGCCAACACATTCACGTTCATCATGATATACTGGCCACCACCGAATTCTGTCACTCTGCACATTCAAGATAATTCATTATGTGAATGTGGAAGGTGCAAGAGAGAGAATAATATCCAGGGACGATGAAAGGGTAGAGCTCATACAGGATTATCACAGAGGGATGAAATTGGAATCCTGGCTTCACCATGGACTACCTTTTTTGAATCTTGGACTTCTACAATTAAAGCGTCCCCTTGGCTCAATGGGAAACTGGAAGGAGGTGAGAGTTCAGAATCGTTATGATTATTATGTGTATTTCAACAATTGAAGAAATCAAGACAACATGTGATTGTAGTTGTCTTAAAGAATGTACAGTGTAAATCGCCATCTTATGCACTAGGCTGTGTACTGGAAGAAACTTAGAACATAAAGCAGTGTATGATATCAACTGTTAAGATTGGTTTTTCATCAGTTGTCTACTACTATAAATATCCTGCTAAAATGCATTTGGAAAACCTTCACCGACTATCATGTTTAGCTATTTTCTAAGAGCCAAACAGCAGATCAATTAAAAACACTTTTCCCAATTAAAACATAAAAGTAAAAAAAAATGAAACTTACAAATCATGGTAATCTCCACTTCCAGGGCGCAAAAGAATTGCAGAACATGGCTCTGATTCATTTTCTTCCGTCGTACTCTTAAGTTGGATCGAACAATGTAGTGGCTCTACAAGAATAAAACAGATACCTTTAATTCATTCATTAAAAGGATTGGTGTTTATGAAAGGAAAAAAATCTATATTAAAAAAGCCCATTTCATTAGGTGGAGGATAAAGTATGACTCCTAAATCCTGATAATATGTAACTGTTACAGTCTAATACAAGTCTCATTATCAAGATCAAAAAGATTTCTAAACTATAAAATGAAAGAGTTGCTGAAACCTTCAGATGCCAATGAGAAGGAGGCCTCCTTCATAGAATTTATGCCATTTTTCACAAGTGATGAAACATGCCGGACGTACTCCACCCCAGTTTGCAGGTAGATTGATCCTCGCTGTGACTTTGTGATCTTAAGTTTTTGTCTTGGTATAATGCGAAGTTTCTTCACTGCAATTTTCATATAATGTCAGATTATACAACTCTCAAGTTGTTTGAAGGAGATCCAACGTTATGAACATAGTTACATTAGGAAGTTCTAAAATATGTCCATAAGAAAATGTCATTCCATACGGATGTACAATTATAATCTTATTACATTTAAATGATAAAAATCTGTTGAGATTGTAAGATTACCTTCCACTCTTATTTTCCCTACAACCTTCTTAATCTTCAGGGGAACTGTTTGTTCCGAATTCCTGGTATTTCTGCCTTCAGTTGGCTTGACACCTCGAGGTTGCAACAAGAACTCATGCAATCTATGGAAATAGAGAAATAAGAGAAATGAGGAGAACAATAAATGAAGCCAAAAGAAATGTGTTGGTAAAACAAAATGGAACCCACCCAAAAGCACTTCGGAGAGCTAGGCACTCATCTTTTAAAAACTCTGGGGCCTCAGTGCAGCCTTTTGCCCATGCTTGTAGGCATAAACGTATGCAGGCATCATAAGTGATAAGGGTTTGCCAGGCGTATTGACTATTGCAACTGCTGAAATAACATAACATGCCATAAAAGGAAGTGAGCATATAAATGTGAATTTCAAGATAACTATATTAATTAAACTTTGCTATAATTAGCAAAGTATTAATGTTGATTCAAACTAAACTAAATATTTCGTTAAGGTTGACAGCTAATTTGATAATTGTTAAATAGAAAGTAAAAGTTGAAGATAGACAGCACCTGGTGTTGTAATATGGTAAATGAGGGGTCTGTCTTTCTCTGTCATCTGTAAAAGTTTTGTCCAGTCTGCAGAGTTGAATTTAATATTAAAAGGAAGGACACTAGAGCTGGTTAGGAATTGGAAGGAGAACTGCAAACAGACAAACTAAAAAAGAGCAAATACAGCACCTTTGAGCAAGCTCAGCGACAGTGGGTTTAGCAACAGTGTTGGGCTTGGGTTTTTGTTCAATGGAAGTCTCACTTTTTGTGCCATCATAATCCAGAGATTCTCTTGAAGGCCAAGATCCAGGAGGGTAAATTGGTTCGTTCCTTAGGGAGCATTCTGAATCCCTCTCCAGTGGAGAATCAGAATCAATGATGGGAGGGGCACTTGGAGTACCCAATCCAACGGTGTCATCATCAGGGCAATTCACATTGCGAAGGTGAACTTGTTTTTGAAGCTGAACAGCGGCAGCGCCAGCTGGAGTGAGGTTCCTTTGAAGACTTATATTGAAACCCATTTCTCCATCTGTGAACCTTCTGACAGTGTTGGGAACTTGAATGGTTAGGTTTTGATTGGCCAAACCTGTCTTGAGGATTCCTCTGCGGCCTTTGCATCCAAACAATTGTTCCTCGTCATAGTAGTGTGGTATTGGAGAGTCCGAGAAATCAAGGTTGTTGGGAGCAGAGACTTCGTCATCGGAGAAATTGGCATCCTCCGTGCTTTCGTAACTGTCATCGTGATCGGCAAAGGCGAGGTTGCGCGGTTGTAATAAAGCCGAATGGAACTTCAAGGGAGGGAGAACGGGAGAATTAAGAGAGTTGGCACTGCTCAAGAGAGGAGATCGTGGGAATCGATCGCTGCTGCAGCTGATTTTCTCGGCCAGAGGAGAGCGTAGCTGAGGAAGAGGAGGCTCTTCGACATCAACATCAAGTGGTGCTTTTGATCCCTGTATTGTATTGTATGTAGAAATTGGTCAGTGAAGGAATGGAATCCCTAATAAAGAATCAAAAAAAGAAAGAAAGATGGAAAAAGAAACAAAGAGTTAGCATTAGATTAGACAAAAAGCAGAAAGAAGAAAGGAGACCTGCTTGATCCATTGGATTGCGCTCTCGTCGAGTCCGTCGGTGAACATCTTCGCCAGAGTCAGAGAGAGGAGGGAGAATTTAGATCAATGAATTTAGCAAAAGCAAAAGCAAAGGAAAGAGAGGAGCCTAAAGCACTGAATCACAGTGTACAACTAATACATGATGAAGTACCCTTGCCAACGGCTAGTTTTGATTTTTCAAACCTTCTTGCATGCGTCACAAACAATTCTTTCTTCCTCTTTTTATATCACACACAAATATAATACCATATACATCTCGGATGTGATTTTCCACATCAGATATGATTTTAAGAAATTCATTCATAGTAATTATAATTTCCACATCCCATGTATAATTCCTTACCTTTCACGGATTTCTATACATTTATGTTTACTAATATTAAGTTTTCATTACTGTTAACTGCATGCAATGTAATAACAAAGTAAACATCATTTTTTTTACGGGAACATGAAACCTTTCATTACTAGTACTATTCCATGTCTTTTTCTTTTCTTTTCTATCAATAATACATTGTTCTAGCCACACAAATAAAAAATGTATACTTTCAGGAATTTATCACAACAAGTGGGGGAAAAGGTTTATGTCTTGCTTATTAAAATAACGAAATATGCGTGTTATACAAATAATTAAGTCGGTCAAAGATTATAAAATATTTAAGTATTTTTTTATATAGAAGTATTACTACAATCCTACTACTAGACGATAACTTGCGTCCTATATATCTCTTAATTTATTTATACGGTTATATTCAACACATCATATTGATAAAATATAAGAAGTTATTCTTATCTTTAAATGATTTAAGAATAATGTGTCTTAAATCATTCAAAAATATGAGTTATAGCTAAAACGTTTAAAAACATTTTTATATTTATAAAAAAATTATTAACAACCAATTTAAATAATTTATCAAATCAAATTGTTATCAAAACATTATATCTACAAACCAACAAACTACTTTGGTACATACATAAATACCAGTGCAACCCATGCACGGGTAAATTTACTACTTCATTCCTAAAATAAAATAAAATAAAACCTTTTAGATATTAGATGCTGTGTATGAAAAATTTCGAAATATGTTTTTATGCAGAGAGTAGCAAAATGTAAATTTATTTGCCAGTTATGATTGAAACTAAAATTAATATCAGACATAGTGACCAAAATTATAATTTAATCTGGTTGTTTGTATTTAGACACTATTTGAGAAGCTACAATTGTAAGATGCCAAAAATGAATGGGTGAATGGTAGATAGAAGCAGCTAATCAGTAATCACCTACCCCGACACATGTGAGTACTCAGCAACCCTCTACCTCTACTTAAAGCTTCAAGGCCTCTGAAAACTCTACAAGTTTTGATCTCCTCTCGTAGTGGTATGGCGAGCATTATTCCAGAAAATGACCCCCTTAACTGGAGTCAGGCAGCAGATTCACTAAAGTGTAGCCACTTTGATGAAGTGAAACGCATGGTGGCAGAGTACCGGAAGCCACTTGTCTGTCTGGGTGGGGGAGAGACACTAACTATATCACAGGTGGCTTCTGTTGCTGTTGCCAATCCCAACCATTACTTGCAGGCTAAGGTTTCCCTCTCGGAGTCTTCAAGGCCAGCCGTTGACGCCAGCTGCCAGTGGATCATCCAAAACATTAACAAAGGAACTCCCATTTATGGTGTTACCACCGGCTTTGGTGCTGCCTCCAACAGAAGAACTGACCAAGTCCTTGCCCTTCAGAAGGAAATGGTTAGGTCTGCTTCTTCTCTGCTTCATTCTCAATATCTAGGAATTATCATGCAACTTCATTGTCAATACTAATCAAAATTCATTTCAAATATATCTTTTAAAGTAGCAATTATAAAAGTCAACTTACTTTTATATATGTGAGAACAACCTATATATTAGATGACAGTATTAAGACCATTGCATTCCAATTAAATTCTTTTTTTGGTTTATGTATTTACGGGTTTTCCAATTTTCCTTCCCAAGGTTTTTAAACTGCGCAATATTTGGCTACCAAACAGAGTTATCTCACACACTGCCTAAATCGGCAACCAGAGCAGCAATGCTTGTGAGGGTTAATACCCTTCTTCAAGGCTACTCAGGAATTAGATTTGAAATCTTAGAAGCTATCACCAAACTACTGAACCACAATGTCACCCCTATCTTGCCATTACGTGGTACACTTACTGCGTCTGGTGATCTAATTCCTCTGTCCTACATTGTTGCATTGCTAACTGGTAGGCGAAACAGTAAAGCTGTTGGACCCTCTGGAGAGTCCCTTAATGCTAAGGAAGCTTTCCATTTAGCAGGTCTAGATTCTGGGTTCTTTGAGTTGAAGCCCAAGGAAGGTCTTGCCCTCGTAAATGGCACGGCCGTTGGGTCTGGCGTAGCTTCTACCGTGCTTTTTGAGGCAAACATATTAGCTTTATTGTCGGAAGTTCTGTCAGCAGTTTTTACTGAAGTCATGCAGGGGAAGCCAGAATTTACACATCATCTTATACATAAGCTGAAGTACCATCCCGGCCAAATTGAAGCTGCAGCTATTATGGAACACATTCTAGATGGAAGCTCTTATGTCAAAAATGTTAAACTGCAACAACCAGATCCGTTGCAGAAGCCTAGAAAAGATCGTTATGCTCTTGTAACTTCTCCTCAGTGGCTTGGTCCACAGATTGAAATCATCCGGTATTCGACCAAATCAATTGAAAGGGAAATAAACTCAGTAAATGACAATCCCTTGATTGATGTCACAACGAATAAGGCTCTGAATGGTGGTAATTTCCAAGGAACCCCAATTGGAGTTTCAATGGATAATACACGTTTAGCCGTTGCTTCAATCGGCAAGCTCATCTTCGCCCAATTTACTGAGCTAGTCAATGATTTGTATAACAATGGGTTGCCATCAAGTCTTTCTGCTGGTAGAAACCCAAGTCTCGATTACGGTTTCAAGGCAGCTGAAGTTGCCATGGCTGCTTATTGTTCTGAACTTCAATATCTAGCAAATCCAGTAACGAGCCATGTGCAAAGTGCTGAGCAGCACGACCAAGATGTGAACTCTTTGGGCTTAATTTCTGCTTTGAAAACTGTCGAAGCCGTTGAGATATTAAAGCTCATGTCTTCCACTTATCTGGTTGCACTCTGCCAAGCTATTGACTTGAGGCATTTGGAGGAAATTTTCCAGAACACGGTCAAGAATACTGTAAGCAGAGTTGCACAGAAAACATTAGGTACAGAAGACAGAGAAGAAATTAACCCATTTCGACTTTGTGAGGAAGATTTGCTTAAAGTGGTCGATAGAGAATATGTATTTTCCTACATTGATGATCCCTTCAATGTTACGTACCCATTGATGCCAAAACTAAAGCAAGTACTTTATGAGCAAGCACACATTAGTGCCATTAATGACAAGAATGTGAGCTTGTTGATTTTTGAGAAGATTGGAGCTTTCGAGGATGAATTGAAGTCTCTCTTGCCAAAGGAAGTTGAAAGTGCAAGGGTGGCTTATGAGAATGGCAATCCAGCAATTCCAAACAGAATAAAGGAGTGTAGGTCATATCCACTGTACAAGTTTGTGAGGGAAGAGTTAGAGATAGGGTTGCTCACCGGAGAAAAGACTCTCTCACCAGATGAGGAATTTGAAAAAGTATATACAGCCATGTGTCAAGCAAAGATTATTGATCCCATTCTGGAATGTCTTGGAGATTGGAACGGGGTTCCCATCCCAATATAATGTTGTAATGTTCTACTGTTAGACAATAACTTGCTGGCAGCTTTTTTTATTTTTATTTTTCTCGTGATGTTTGTTTTAGGATTTTATTTGAATAACTAGTTGAGAAAAACAAGAGTGAATTTATTGTGTATGCCTTATCTTGTCAAAAACAAATTTCTGTAATGTGTCAAATATAAAATAATTTTGCATATAGTACCAATAAATTTAGTATAAATAGCTTGTGCAGACAAGATCCACGCAAAAGTTTCTATTGTAACTTGCCAAACTGGATAAACAATAAACTGAAGAGCATGGCTAAGGGAATAGTAGCCAGAAGAAGGAATCCTTCTAACAAAGGTTTGTTATAATTCTTTCACTTCTAGCGTAGCCGGGAGTTTGTTATCAGAACCATTCAAAACCTACGAGGAAGGTATACAAAACACCTGTAATTTATAAATGTTTCCTTCTTCGTTTTTCTTTTTTTTTGGATACATGAAAACCAACCAACAAACTCAACTCCTAACAAAGGTGATACTAGTATCAGCAGCAGGAGAGGATAGCTTCCTTTTGTGATGAGATTGACAGTATCAAGAGAGTAAGATAGACAGGCAAATGAACCAATTGTCCTCTCCAGACTAACTATTTACTGAAAACAAATTTAGCATGTGTTTGGTTTCACATCGTAGGGACATCATGCGGGTTTATCTTGATGCCACATCTTGTAGCTTCCACGTCCATTGTTAATCAGACGTGAAAAGAAACTTGCACATATCTCTCTCAGACTTAAGATAAAGACACAAACATCACAACAAGACTCACCTTATTTGCACACGATCCCTTAAACTTGTTTTGGCTTTACCAGAATACGAAAAGGAACATCACAGGATCCAATTCCATGAACACCTGGTCTATTTTTGCAGGTCGTTTTCAGTACATTTTTTTAATTTTTTCAACATCCACGACAAATATGTATGTTCCCAGTATGAAGTAGTATGAAATAATAATAATAATCTATATATTGAAAATAATTCCATTTGGTATACATTTTTAATTCCTAATTTATCTTTCAATATATAACTACATTTTTCGTACTTCATAACAACATTTCGTTTCCAAATTTACCCTTCAAAAATAATTGTTGCGTCTCACAGAAAAGGTGTCGGTTCTGGCTTACTGCAACTTCTCCCACACAATTTGATATTTTACATTTTTCAAAATATAAATGCAAACTCTCCTATACTTGCGTACTATCTCCATCCACAAACTCTAATTCTCCCTTCAACTACTAGGTTCACACACCCACTGCATTATTTTATTCTATTTTCTCATTCCCGTAAATCTCCCCTTCAAACTTTCCTCACCTTTCTTCTACACTTGTTTTAGAATTTTTTTTCTCCTCATTTCTATTGACACTCACTCACGGCAGTTATCGCCGATTTATTTATTCAAAAATAATTTCTACTTCATGAACGTGCATAACATTACTTCAAATTGACTCTTTCACATTCACAATTGTCTCTTTCCCATGTACAACGATCCCTTTCCTACTCTGCATCGCTTTTTCAGGCAGAATTTGGTGAATGAAACCTTTCATTTTTCTCTTCCATTCACTAAAATAAAGTGCTTTTAAAAATAGGTCGTGTACGCATAAATCACTTTGGTTTATTTGCATTTGTCTTTTCTTTTTTGTGCTTTTTCATGTTTTTACTTTCTATTGGCATGCTCATTTTAGTTATATTTTGGATGCTATTTCGGAGGAGGCTTCACTGATTAATTTCTTGACTCAATTGATTTATGTTTAAAATAATTTTCAAATGATGAAAAGGACTTTTTTAATACAACTGGGATTTTTTAAATTAAATTTAAAATTTTATCATTTTCTTTATTAGCAAAAAATGTAATAATAAAATAAAAATACAGACACATAAGTATAAGGGGGACAATTCACCTTTTTCTTTCTACTCCTTTTCAAGGTTAATCAATGGGAGAGAAGAAATAATGCATTCTACTTTTCCTTTCAATTCTTAATTGTGTATTATCAAATAGTTTTTTTTTATATACCAGAACAATAATAATTGTATCTTTTTTTACACCTTCTCATAATAGAGTTGCCTCTATAGAAATGATCTAATTTATATTTTATTATATTGTATGACAAAATAAATTTAAATAAAAAAATATGATAACATAATAGAAATGTAAACACACATATACGACGCCTGTATTTTCGCTAATAATAATAATAATATATTACCAAGCCGTATGTGGATAACCAAGAAAAATCATGTTAACGAATAAGTCACTTATCCTTGAACACAAAACATTCGAACACCCAAAAAGCACAGTGGATGGATACCTTGAAGAAACCTAGAAGTATCCATTTAATTTTTCTTGATATTTGGATAAGGAATAGACAGTCTGTGCAATTACAACTTCCTCAAACAACTTGACCAAACTAAATCACATGAAACAGAATGATACCAAACACTAGTTGAATGAGTAAACAACTTACGGGAGAGACAGATAGAGAGGGGAACAAACTGTAGTTCGCATAGCAACATAAAATTGAGTGGCAACTAATTACTGCAATCAGCAAGGCATCTATTTCCCCACTCAACATGCTGCAAAGCAATCAAGCTACAAAAAGAATTGAGCAAAAGTTATACTATTTAAGAAAACTTCCTCTTCCAGCATGCCTTTTGCTTAGTTGGTGAGAGATAACAAAGCAAACTTCAATCTATCTTTACTGATGAGAACAAGTAGTGCACAAAGTAAAATGACATAAGGAAGCCAACGGTTCCAGTTGACAACATGATTGCAATTGCCATGAGCAGGGAATAGCCGAGATAAAGTATAGCTGAGACAGGTCCACTCAAACTCTGCAGGTCGAACACCAAGTAGTTAATGGAGTACAAGAAGACATAAAGAGCAACAGAGCCTGAAGCAAAGAATGACTTCCACCACCACCGCCAATCTTCCACACAAAGATGCATATATGTGAGGACCACTGACACTTCAGCACAAACAATAACCAGCAATAGAAGAACAACCAACAGGAAACCAAATACATAATAGAACCTCCCAAGCCAGATACTGGAAAGGATAAAGAAAAGCTCAATGAAAAGTGTTCCAAATGGAAGAGTTCCTGCACCAAGAATAAGAAGCCATGATGGATATTTACGTGCAGGAATCTCCCTTGGAATCTGGTTAGTTCGCACAGGATATTCAATTTGCTGAGCTTTTGTCCCCATAAATCCTCCAATGAGGGTAAGTGGAACTGATATGCAGAACCAGAGGAAGAGCAACTCAAAATACAGGGAAATGGGAATAGCACCAGTACTTTTGCTGCCCCAGAGAAGAAAATTCAGTCCTGTTAGAATAATAAAAGCAATTCCAGGGAAAAAGCATGCAGATAACCAGGAAATGGATCTCCACCCTTCCGAGGTTCCCTTAATGGTCCTCCATAGACGTACACTGACATATCCAGCAGCAATGCCCAGGAAAAGATATAAAATTATCATCCCAGTAAGCAGCATACCCCTGGAAGCTGGTGACATGAAACCCAGGGCTGCAAAAACAATAGTCACAGCAGCCATTCCAAGAATCTGAACCCCATCCCCAACCATCACACAGAGAAGCTTCGAACCATCAGGCTCTCTAAATACATCACCCACAACAAGCTTCCATCCAGAAA
>PYAF01006068.1:1087624-1142511 GCA_007407185.1 Glycine tomentella | reverse complement strand
CGTCATACATGTGGAGTTTTGTCATGACTTCAGGATCGCGCTTAACACTGCAAGGGGTAACCTGAAAGCCAACAATTTCATATCCAGATACCTTCTTCTTCTCAGCTTCAGAGATAACACCCATACCTTCCTCCCCAGTCCCAATGATTTCAACACCATTTCCTTCATATTCATGAACCAAGACTGTGAACTTGAGATGGTTAATGATGTAATCTGCACTACCATCGGGTGGTGTGTAGCCAACAGGGAACCCCGTCCACTGGATCTTAATCCCATTTTGATTGGCAAACCTCATAACAGGCAAATTGTCAAGGATCATATTTACTTGATACAGATCACGAGTTCTTTGTTTCAGTAGCTTTACCTCATTCTCAGTCAAGGCGGTCGTAGTACAGAGGTAGATTGACTGATTAACATTCATGCGGAAAAGGTAGGGAGAGTTATCAATCTGATCTCCCCTGAGGAGCTCTCCAAGATTCTCAGCACTTTTCTTTATTTTACCAAGGGGCTTGCAGTAAGGGAGACTGTAGTAGCTGTAGGGAAGCTCGGTCTCAATAGAAGTCAATGAATTAACCTTGGCATATATCGGATCTCCATTTGAGTAAGTATGCATGTAGCTTCCCGGAAGATAAAATGCATTGCTAATTTGTAGAAACGCATTGACAATGACGAAAAGAAAAACCCAGTAGATCACTGGTTTTCTCCTAGTTGGCACCTCCATTTTACACCAAATGTCAAAAAATTAACCTAACTCTGACGATGCATTCAACACGAAATCTACAATGGAATAAACATTTCAACATGAGAAGCCAGAGATTTTCAAAGAAAAAAAAACAGCCAAATGCAAGCACAAAATAATAAATAATCATAATCATATCAACATATTGAAATCAGATCCAATAGTTTTGAAGCAGAAGAAAAAAAAAAAAAGCAATGCAGGTCCGCTTTAAAACCGAGAATCAGATCACAAGAGTAAAGTATAGCAACAAACAAGTACATTGATAAAGCTAACAAGTAACAAAACGAGAAGCAAAAACACGAGAAATGTAAAATTAATCGATGCAGGAGAAAAAGCAGCAACAAGAAGCAAAAGCAGGCATCATGAGCAACATATTGCAAAGGGAAAAGGAAGAGAACTGGTTAGAGAGGAAAGAAACCATGAATTTTGGCGAGACAGATCTCAAAGCTCAACACAACGTAGCAGATGCAGATGCAGATGCAGATGTAGATGCAGATGGGGATAGTAAGGAGATAAAATAACAACGCAAGAGAAAAAGATTCGCACTCGTTCGCCAAAGTGAAAATGATACTTGTTTGCTGTACGGTATGGCCCACTCAAGCCCACCTTAGCCTCAATACTCTGTTTTTAGTTATCTGTTGGACCCTCTAGTGAATCGCCCGGCCTGCTTTACATTTTTTTGTTCTTAGGAAAATCTGGGCTTTTGCTCTAATAATCATATTCCACCATAATTTTGTTTCCCGGGAATCACATTCCTGGGAATATTATGCCTAAGAATGTTATTTCCATATACATATTTGGTTCGCATTTAGTAATTGTAGAAAAAATTAAAATTTATTAATTAAAAATATAAAAAAGTAAAGGTAAAAAAAGAATATTAGAATGTAATGAGAATAGATAGTTATTGTAGAAAATAACTTATATTCCCATGAGAATATCATATACCCATCCCTCCTCTGTTAGAAATAGAATTTGCTTGAAACACGAAGATATAACATTCTCCTGGGAATACAATATACATGGTTATAAATTCTCAACCTTCTAACAAACATTGGTATCCCTAATAATAGAATAACATGACGTAAAATAAATGCCCCCTTAAGATAATTTTTAACTAATTGGTATAGTAGAAAAAGTTACATTAAACCTTAATAAAATTATAACAAATATCAACTTTCATTTAATTCCTTTTGAAATCACACCAATTGGTTGGTGCTTGTTCTTCCAGCAGTTTTTGTCTTTTTATGCATATAATCTCTCCCGAAAAATTCTGACCACGCAAAATACACATCAAAATGAGATTAGGAATATTTTCGAAGTTATTGAAGAAAATAATACATTTTTATATCGTGATTTGGTTCGAGTGACAAGAAAACTTAATTTCTCTTAAACAAATTAAGTTACATGTTTAAATTTTATGCATGGAATAAAAAAAAAAAAAAAAAAAACTCTACAAGAGCGTTTAGTCTTTTTTTCTTCCTCGTGTAGTCGTGGTAAATGAGTTTTGTTTACTACAATAAATTTATTTAATTCAGACTCAAAATAGTAAAGAATTAAAACGATTTTCAAATGCCTAATTGTGGAGCAAAATCAAAATCCAATGACTTGATTGCTGTTTAAATTTCAGGTTGCCGTCAAACAAATGTTGGGAGTTAAGCTATTGCCTTAAAAGCTGCACATTGGTGTATAGGATTCATTCCAGTTTAACTACATTCTCGAAAGATCCAATCTTAACTAGATTAATTATTTAAAGATGATTTTTTAAAAAATTCTCTCACAACATATACAGTTTATAAAATTGTAACATTATTCAGACTATCTAACGAGCAAAAAGATAACAAAGATGTGGAATGTTTCTAGTTGTTTTACATGTCAATTCTTACAGCGGCACACCAAGGAACAAAAAATGTCCACATGATGGTAGAGTCCCCAAAGAGCAAAGAGAGGATATAGAAAGGTGGTTGAGTTTTGGTAACTGCGAAGCAAAAAGATATAATACATTTAGTGGAACTTGAGACTGGTCAAGACGTTGTTGTGCACGGGGTCAGCCAAATGATCTAGGAGGTTTTGGAATGGGCCAACACCTGTGACAAGAGCTTGAACAAAGTAACCCAAGATTGCCAACATAGCCAACCTTCCATTCTTCACTTCCTTGAGCTTCAAATCCTTCAAGGACTTCTCATCCTTACCAAAGCCAAGAGGGTTGAAGAAAGGTCCTCCCGGGTAAGCTGGCTCACCAGAACCTCCAAGACCCTTCTCTAGTCCTAGGAAGTATTGTTTGCCCATAGAGCCTGGTTTGGCCCAGTCTTGGAATCTTCTGTGCTCTGCAAATCCCATCAGTGCCATCTCCAACACGAACAATGTGTAGGAGTCTGCCCAGTAGTTGTAGGTTCCTGCAGGTGGGAACACACCGGTTTTGAACCATGGGAGTGCCGTCTCCTGTGGGATCAGACCAGCCTTGCCTAGAATTTCAGGTGCTATGGAACCAACTGCACCCAACATTGCAAAACGACCATTTATGATCTCACCATATGCTAGCCATTTTGGCTCAATGAACCCTCCTGTTCCTTCAGGGTCCGAAAGTCCCAGAGGGTCAAATCCATAGTCACCTGGAAGGCTGCAATGCACATGATGCCAGATAAAGTCAATTTCAGCACCAACATAGTAATTAATTATTTACTACTCTTCTAAATTGCATAGATACACAAGTGTTATTCGAATAAGCTTCCCAGGAACGGAATAAAATGAATTAAGTTTCTTTCATAAGTTTTTTGGAGAAATTAAGCGATAGAGCTACTATAAATTAACTTAATTATGTTTTAACTCATGAAATAAACTTCACTTTACCTTTTTATTCTTTAAGTGCTTATGAGAAGTTTATATATCCAGACATGATGACAACGTTAAGTTATTGATGAACTAGGATGAAATTTACCTGCCATCCAAGTAAGAAAGACTTTGCTTTGATGCAAACCACAAAGGTCTGTCTGATCCTTGCTGAACACCAAAAGAAAGAGAGTTTTTTTTTTTTTTTTAAAGTACAAGTGTAGATAGATGAAAACATAAAAACAAATGGATTGAGAGAGGAATTACAGACCTTGACAGGGGGAGTAGCAGCTGCCTTAACAAGAAAGGAGGTTTTTCTGGAGAAGCCAAATGGAGATTGGAGTGATCTTGGTCCAAGACATTGTCTTGCAGCCTCCGCTGAGAAGGTAAGAGATGATGATGATACAAGAGCTTGTGCAGCCATGGTCTTAATTTACAACTCCGTTGTTGCCTCTGGCTCTGATGACTGATGCAGCAAGCAAATGTGAAGTTGTACTAAACGAATGATATGTATTGCTCCCACTAAGAAGCCACTACTTTGGCCCCCTAGTACGACCAGTATCCAACTCCTGGTGGATATTGAATGGTGAGGATGAGATTATGATCTACTTCTCCAACCAGCTTTATACACGTAATATCATGAATCGGATAAGGGATGGGATATTCTTTCCTTCTCACTGCTATTACACATGATCATCATGCAATCTCACCCCGGCTCCTGTGGATAATATCTTCCCTTCTGTATTTTTCTTTACTCTCAACTCTATATCCACAATTTAGAAAATAAATAAATGACCTAGGATCCGTCTGTAGTTAAAATGTCAAAATAATTATTAATGTTTCTTCTCTGCCATTGAAAATTATTTTAAGATATTTTGTTCATATAATAAATTATATAATAAGTTATACGATACTTTTTTTTTTCTTTTTCTTTCTCTTTGCATCTCATCATTCATTTTATCTTACATTTCTCTTCTCTTCATTCTTATTTATATGAAATTATGAATTGGTGTCTATGTTTGTTGTGTTAGAGATGTTTAAAATTGAATCTAATCACTTTAAACTAGCAAATCGATCTAAAAAAAAACTAAAAATCAAACAAACAAAGAAACCACATATTTTATACCTATTGATTTTTTATACCTATTGTAAATCACGCTTTATACTTTAATTATTTTTTTATGCCTCCAAATAAAATTTCATTATCGTAACCTAAGTCATGACTCAATTTTGATGATAAAATATGTAATTTCATGTGTTAAGTATTTTTTTTTTAGTTATGTATTTTTGTGACTAAAAACAATGGTAGAAAAAAGAGACACTCCATGAATAATTAACTATGAATGGTTTTTAATGCATTTTTTTGAATAATAGGTTTGTAATGTAATTATAATAACCTGTGTTTTTTTTTTTTTTTGCTTCATTTACTATAATTATGTAAATGTCATTTTTAAGGGTTGATCATGACTCAATTATTACACTCTACATTGGAACAATTTATTTTTTTAATTATCAAATGAAAATAATTTTGGAATTCTTGTGAAAATAAATTTTAAAAATAACAAATATTGGATTGATTTGATTCAAATATGTTATTAGCTACATTCACATGAAATCAGATTGAATCCCAAGAATTTTATGTTTAGTTTGGATAATTTTTCATTTAAAAATCAAACACAGTTGTATCGCAAACACCCCTGATAAATATAATTTCTTAATAATTTTATTATTTTAACGTCAAATAGAGGGGCACGAAGCAAAAAGAAGTAAACCAATAAATACAAAAAAAAAAATGAGATAAGTATGCTAAGTTTACAAAAAGAAGACAAAAGGTTGAGTTAAGTCGAAAGTTAAACCTCATGTCATGTTTTGGTTTGCTAATATTTCTAACTTCGGGGATAAGTTGCTCACAAAGTTTCATATTTAACTTACTTACCGTTCGCAAATTATTTTTAATCGTTAGATTCTTTTATTTTTAATGGATGGTTAAACAAAGATTTCTTTTTCTCCTTTTTTTCTTCCTAGTTTATCCTTTTCTCTGTTCTCTTTCCTCGTCTTCTCTTCCCTACTACGCTCTTCTACCGTCAAGGACCACAGAGGCGGTTGTACCTCACCAGAGAATGTATGGTGAGGTTGTCAACAATGGCGTCTTCTCCGCTTCTGCTATCAACGAGTAAACGCGGCAGGCCCGTGGCGAGGTTCCCTTCGCGATTAGAGTGAGGCGGCGACCACAAAGTCCTTCACAAGTCTCCTAGGATGGAAATCTTCAAATCTGATGATGCCAATGCCTGGTACTGATTCTTCATATCAGATCTGATCCTTCGCATAACTGATGTTCAAAGCGAACGAGAAAGGAAGCAGGAGATCATGGGGGTGAAGTGCGTTATTGCTCGTAGTGGCAACGCCATTAGGTGTGGCGTAGAGAACAAACTATGGTTACCAACGAAAAGAGAGAGCATAAGAAAAGGGTTGGAATTGGGGGTAAAGAAGGAAAGACAAACAAAAAAAGAAAGAAGAAACTTTAACCATTGATTTTAATCCCACTGTATCTAACGGCTAAGAAATCCTTTTCCACTATGCGTAGGAAGTTTAGCTTATGCTGCGTAGTCTTCGTCTTTTATCCAACACAAATTGGGTCATCTATTATAATTTTTAAACATACACTTATAAAAAGGAAGACCTTTTTCCCACAACCAAAAACCCACGGTGAAAGGTGATAATCCTGAGCAAAGACAACACATGCCTCAGCAGAAGGTACAATGATTATTGCAGTTGCAAAGCCTAGAAAGTATCCTCCCAGAAGGACTCAGGCCATCTCCAATAGATGATATTGGAGAGATATCTTTAAGTTGAAAATCTATTCTTCTAAGATCCAACTACTAGAAATACCTTCTTTTGCATGTTGAAGATTTAGTTTTTGTAAAAAAATACTAAAAATCTGCACGTTTTAAAAAACATGTTTTTTATTATATCTCTCCTTAAGTGATTCTTGCACGAAGAAACAGATCTAGAAAAGGAAAAAGTAATACAGATCAACAACAATAGAACACAATAAGAACAATAACACAACAAATACATAATAATATAATTTTAAAACAAATGATAAAAAATAAAATAATTACAAAATTCAATAGAAGAGACACGACAGTCTACGACCATGGGGCCGGATTAAAGGCTCGCATGGCCATGGGCAAAGAGGGAGCATGCCTTAATAGTCTGTACAATGGTTATTACAGTTGCAAAGTCTAAAAAGGACCCTCTCATATCCTATATTATAATTAATATTTTGATAACGAACCATTTGCTGGCCCCAAATCATGCAAGTCTTATTCAGGACGCACAAGCTAAATTTAGTTTTAAAATACAGGATGCAGCTTAAAGTAAATTGGGTTTACAATATATTGATGTGATTTTTTTAATTTACTCTGTGCGCCTCCATTTTAGATAATCGTTTCTAGAGATTCTTGTACCGAATTCGTAGTTTAATAGTATTTTGATGGAAATGATAAGACTTGGGGAAGATGAGAGCAAGCGGGTAAAATAGCACAATAGTACCTTAGCAAGAGATCTCCAAGTGCTGCTTTTTTTTTAGCTAACTTTATGGTAAAATCTAGCATTGAACATAAAAACTTTAGTGTAATACATCCATGGCAAAACCCATAAAACAATGCAACAATCTCTGCTTCCCCTCAAAATAACTGGCTGAAATGTTATTTCTTCGTTGTGCTTGCCGTATACCTCGTGAGAACATAACAGTCTGGCGGTGTAATGTTTGTATAATAGTTCTGGATTGTTTCTGTAATTTCAAACCCAAATTTCTTATAGAAGTTTATGGCATCTTCATTGTTTGTCTGCACATGCAAGTAAACCTCAGAAATGTTTTGCTTGGAGCAAAGATCAAGAACATGATTCAATAGCTTTGTTCCTGCATGAACCACAAGACTTACATCACAACACTTGCATAGTTTATAAAATGACAAGCTTAAAAGGAATTTATAAATTTTGAAACAGTGACTGTTGCCAGATGTAAATTAACATGTTCCCAATATGAACCTTGCAACTTATGACAAACCATTAATATGTATTTGTGGTACTGAGACAGGTATCCACACCAAGGTCATTAAAAAAATGATCAATTAAACTTTCAATCACCAGGGAAAGATATTCAGTTTCTTTCTTACCAATACCAAGTCCACGGTAAGGTGCTAAAACACCTAACGTCATGATGTAAACCCGAACTTGCCCCCCACCTTCCTTCTTCTCCAGCCGGCATGCAATTGCTCCAACACAAATATCACTATAGTAAGCTGAAAGACAAAGGCAAAGTACTCAATGGTGTTAGACACATTCTATAGGCCCCTTGTATACCCATCCCTTCTTTCTGTATCATGCATATATCAAGCAAACTGAAAGCACAGAGATATCAAGCAAGCTGGTTCAACTAAAGAAATGTTATATGCTTGCATGCTAACTCAGTCCAAATGCTTTCAAAAGCACATGATTAAGTATTGAAGACATCTTGTGTTGTATTCCAATAAAGATAACTCTGTACATTTTTCTAGGCATGGATAAATTTATCAAAATCAAAGGAGGAGTGGATATTCTCCTTAAATAAAGCAGAAAAAGAAGGGGGGAAATCAATTCAAGAGCTCTCCAAACCATCAGCATATCAAATGTTGTCAAAATCAAGATCCTAGCTAAGACCGGGAAGGGAGTAGAAGATTATATAACCCAGGATTGTAACATGAATCATAAGATCCTACTAAAAATGCAAAATTATACTTACACATGCGTACACAAAAAATAACATAGATAGCAAAAATAACACCTAAATCACAATATTTAGACAAACTAAAATTGAAAATTCACAATCATAAGGTTACGTACAAATCATAAAAAGTCACATAACATAAGTAATCCTCAATAGAAATCTTAAACATAAAGCACAGGCAGAAAATAGAAGCTTGAAGGCAGTGAGGCACAAAGCTTGAACCCCTTGAAGGCAAAATCTTTGAAGGCATAAACAGAGATGTTGGTGCTGGAAGTAGAATGCAGATTATTGTTAATGGGAGGCAGAACACAGAAAGCAGAGAGACCAGATTATTTCAAGGGAATCAGAAGGCGATCCTTTGATCTTACTCGCAATTTTGACAACAGAGTATAAAAAAACTAATGTACCCTGGTGTCAAAGGCTCCTCACAATGCGAAAGTATGGAAGAGGGTCATTGTATGCAACCTTACCCTTGCATAGGCAAAGAAGCTGTTTCCAATGACCAACCCGGTCACTAAGACACAACTTTACAGTTGTGTCATGACTCACCCTCAACAACAACACTGAGTACATCTGCCAAAAAGAAAAACCAATAGGACTATGCTATATGTTCACATGTTTGTCAAAACTCTGAAAAGGAGTTTTATTTCCCCATTGTTAAGGGAAGGGAGTGGGTATGTTTGAATCCAAAAAGTTAGAAAGGCTTCCATATCCTTTATATGCATTTTGTTTTATCAAAGGGTATGTTTGATAAAACAAAATGCATGAAGGATATTGCAAAAGGTAGGAAATAGGAATTCTGAATTGAACAAGAAATTCGGATCAATTAAAAAAAATAAACCAAGTGCAAATTGAATTAAACAAATAAAAAAAAAGTAAGAACCAAAATTTAAAGGGTTTTGCTATGAATGACTGGAGTGAATGCGTGGATTAGTTTTTAGCCAATAGATATATTATTTTGTAAGATTAAAAAAAATCATTGTCCAAAGATTAGTAACGTAAGCAATGACTAATTGCAACACCCAAATTCAAAACATCTTCAGATAAAAACAAAAATATTAATAATGGATTATAAGACCTAATATCCTACAGTGGAATTAGAATCTTGAGCTTTAATATGTGAAGGAAGCTAAACTGCTAAAGGCAACCTGTGCAGGAACTGAAGTGCAGCAAGCTTAAGAAAACCTCTAAGGGAATATAGAAGCCAAGATATAGGCATTGTCACACATATGCTTCTGCTTCAGCATCAAATAAAAGGAAAAATCTATCAAATATATCTTTTGGCAGCTAACTTGTTGTCCATGTGATCATTCCCCAATCATGGGAAGCTTTTTGGAGGCAAATAAGTAACTAGTATTGGAACAAAACTTAGTTCGTTCATTGGTTTATTTATTTATTTCAAATGGATTCCAAGTGATTTGAATCCCCAGCAAAACCCTGACATTGTAAGCATAAACCCAGTAGAGTAGCTCGTTAAGCAAGGAGAAAGAAATATGTCACAACTAGAAAGAATAAAGATGGTGAATGAAATTAATGTGAAAAAAAAGGAAGTGAGAAAGAAGCATAGAGTAGAACCTAGTTTGGTAAATTCACCGGAAGCGAGTGCATCGACATAGTATTTGTCATTGTAGCGAACAGGGAAAAGAGCGAGATTGAGCTTTTTGAGCTGCATAAGGTTCTTGTCCCTCACCCCATCAAGTGAGATGGAGACTTCACGCCCAGCTCCCATTCTACAAAAATAAAATAAAATAAAATGTTAGCAAAAACAGACAAGGTGGCATGGCATGTGAGAATAATGGTCATGGAAATGAATCTTCGCCCAATCTCAAAATCCAACTCTAAGAGTTACCTGAAAGTAAATTCAAATTGACGAACTACACACACCTAGAAAACAGAGAGAGAGAGAGAGAGAGAGAGAGAGAGAGAGAGAGGGAGATGCCTCAGCCTCACCTCGGAAACGTTTGAATCTGCGAGTGAAGAGTGGCGTGGCGGTGGACGAGAGAGAAAAACCTAGACCCGGGGTTTTTTTGACATTTTACAATTTCATTTTTCCTTTTCCGACCTTTTTTAGAGTACTGTTTTAATATTAAAAATCTTTTATTAGCAAAAAATTAATTTAAAATTATATATATATATATATATATATATATATATATAAAAGCTTCTGAATTCAAAGTCCTTACATTTACCTACCCTTGATAAATAAGTACATTACTATAGTGAAATACAGAGAACAAAGAAAAATAAAAGTGAAATTGAGTGAAAAACATGTATTATTAGGAATAAAAAAACTAAGTCAAAAGCTTTTTCTTCTCTTATTTGTAGGGGTGTTTATTAATTGGGTGTGATCGAATTCATTACTCAATTCAAATCAAATTTTAGGTATTGAATTTGGGTACTAAATTGAATTTGTATACAATTGTTTAATTCAATTCAAAGTAAGTCAAGTTACAAATGGATTAATTTAAGTTGAATTAATGGTATAAATAATTAAAATTTATTTTAAATTTTATGTAGTTTAAAAAATATATATATAGACATAAACAATCTTACATATTATATAAATCTAGGTCCCTATTCTATTACATCTCAACACTTCAAAATTCAACCAAACACAAGAAAATCCTAACATCTACACTTAAATTATTCAATTGATTTGCAACATCATTTGCAACATAAACTTTCATCCTGTCCTTAAAAATTTGTTTAACGTTACACAATACATACTTAAAGAACTTTACAATGTTGTTATCACTAGTAATGATATTTTTTTAATTTAAATATACATATAATTAGTATTTTATATTAATCAACAAGCCTGTAACACCCCGTGTGCACCCGATGTATTAACATTATTATAATATCAAAATAGCATAAAATTCTATGGTAAAGCAAATAAAGTTGCGGAAGCATGTAAATAACGCATTTCTTGAGACATTATGTATGGTACAATAACATCAGCATAAATAAAACTCAAACATATCTACATTTAGCCCTTATTGGTCCAGATAAACAAAGTCAAACAAAACAAACAAATTCAGGCAGATATCAACCATATCTTCATAGATATGACAGGAGACAGAAAACTACCTCAATATACATACACCACAAGGAGCCTCAAATCTTTCAGACTCCGGTCAACAAGCTCCTAATGCTCAACTCTGGTGTGCTTCTCACCATAGGATCTATCCTCTGTGCTCGACACACCTGCAACATAAATCCCACAAGGGGTGAGATAGAAATCTCAGTAAACTCAGGGTTCTTGGAGATCTTTCCTCCCCCTAGTTCACTTTCATACAATAATATACTAGCTTGGCTTAACAGTAGCCATTTCATCTCTCTTATCATATACCACATATCAGCCATTTAGGCTTTCTAATTTCATATCACATCTAAGTTATATATATATATATATATATATATATATATATATATATATATAAACCACATTGGTAATACATCATACCGACTGAGAGTACACCCGTCCCGTGGATAGGTTCTCTGTAACCTAGTCCATCGTCTGGGGATGATCATCTGACAAGCATACATCCCCAGAGTCTCACTGGACACTAGTCAATACCTGAGGATTTCATTATACAATCAGCCTTCACGGCTCACAAGAACAAGCTGCATGCACATAGCAGCCTAAGACAAACATATTCAATCAACACACGTTGCTTGAGAGAGCTCATCCACTGAAGGGCACATTCCCTCAGGGCTTTCCACCGAGTACCTGAATAGGATCATCTACTGAAAAGGCACATCTACTCAGGACTCGCTCTGTTCATGCCTGAGGAAGATCATCCACTGAAGGGCACATTCCCTCAGGACTTCCCACTGAGTACCTGAATAGGATCATCTACTGAAAGGCACATTTGCTCGGGACTCGCTCTATCCATGCCTGAGGAAGATCATCCACTTAAGGGCACATTCCCTCAGGACTTGCCACCGAGTACCTGAATAGGATCATCTACTTAAAGGCACATCTACTCAGGGTTTACATGGACGCCTATGGATTATCCCAAGGAAGATCATCCACTTAAGGGCACATTCCCAAGGGGTCCATAGTCCACTATTCTCTGGCCAGAGAATTTTCACCTAATCTCATAATCAATACAAAGCATGACACTCTCACCATGTCAATCTAACATCAATACTAACATGTCATCAAGGCATTTCCTCAAAATCACAACAACACACAACATCAGTGTAGAGCGTAACACTATCACAGTGTTAGCTTATCATTCATCACAGAACACAATCATAGTGTTCATCAATCATTAGAATACCACGGGGTATTTCTCTTATACCCCAATACATCTCATCCTCTATCCTAGTGTTTAGTTAACACTAATCATCATATATATATATATATATATATATATATATATGTTTGATGTACCTATCAGCAAGCCAATATCATTCATAACACAATCACAGTGTTAGGTTTATCACTAAACATAGAACACTAGCACAATGTTCATCTCATCATCATACAATACTATCATCAATCAGAACACTAACATAGTGTTCATTATCAACATGAAGTACATAACTAATAAAACAGTGACCCCCAAGCAGGGAAATCATTCCAAAGAACACTGAGCTTACCTGGCATGACCGTGTTTTATCATACTCCTCAGATGAGTGGTCCACGCTGCTGACACCTTCGTGTCTCGCCCTCTGGCAAATCATACAGCATAGTCAGTATCAGAATCATTATACCAGGTATCTGACAACGGTTCTCAACCGTTGAAACGAAAGGAAACATGATTCCTTTCCATAGCTTCCCAATCCTCTATCTTAAGGTTATCAGTTCAACCACTTCATAGGCCACTCACAGATCCTTAGTAGGACCATTCTCAGCTTGACCATAGCCTTAGAGTCTTTCCAAGACTCTACATTAGTCAATTCACTATTCTATTAGTTCATAACTCGGCAGTTATCAATCATGGCCAAAACAAAAAGATAAATACATATTCACCGTTTATTTGGCCTTATGAACAATTCCTGTAAAGGCACTTAGGTTCATTCCTATCTCAGTTCCTTCTTCCTACTCAACCCACTCTCAGGGTCAAAACCAAACTTCATTAGAATTCAAGTTTCAAAGTTCTATATTTCTCAGAACACCCTCCTGATCATACTTTTCTAAAGAACCTAAGCCTAATTCCAGCCCTATCACAGATAGGTTACTACTCACCCCATTGCCCAAATCACAAATAAACGGTGAAAGCTTGAGTTTCTTACCTTAAAACTGTCGAGGAAGGCCCAATGCTTGTCTCTCCAAGCCTTAGCATCCTTAGGTTGCCTTCTTTTCTTCTCTGAACTAAGTTTTCCTCAAGGTTATCAGGAAATGGGTTTTCTCTCAAATCTTAGGCTGGAATTTGGCTCACACAAGGTCTTAATCTTGTTTATTAAGGATTAGGAGGTGTTTGGAGGAGGTATATTGAAGGTATGGAGCTTCCCTAGCTCAGCCATGGCTGCCTGGACCATAGGAAGAAGATGAATAGTGTTTTCCTTCCCAAAAACGCGAAATGGCCTTATATAGGTGGCCTGCCAGAGGTCTGGCGCTGATCGCGCCACCTCTGGCGCTAACCGCGCCACCTTTGGCGCTAATCGCGCCAATATGTCGGTGTATGTGGCGCCAACAGCGCCACCCTCACGCCATCAGCGCTGCAAAGCAGAAACCTTGGCGCCATCCGTGCCACCCCGGCACTCTTGGCGCCAAACTCTAGAAGCAGTGGCGCCCTTAGCGCCACTTCCGCGCCAGAATCCAGAAACAATGGCGCTACCAGCGCGAACCCTGGCGCTACCCGCGCCGCACCTTCAACATGGTTTTCTCATGAAGGGCTCTGGCGCTAACCGCGCGGCACCTCGTGCTGACCGCGCCAGAGCTGGGGTATTATAAAGCCAACAAATGAAATTCACATTTTTAAAAACTAAAACTCATGACCCACTTTAAACATAAACGAGTTGGGTTAAGTTTGATGTAAACATTCAAAAAACTCAACCCAAATATTTAAATAAGTAGAATTTGTAAATGAATTGTAATCATGAATGTCCTTACTTATTTTGAGTTATATGAACAGTAGAAATAATAAAAATGTTTTTTTAAAAATTAAAATATTTATTATTTTTAGATTAAAAAAGATAAAATAATGTTATCTTATTTCATTCCAGTTTAGGGGATTTTGTTTAGTACAAGAAAAATAAAACATCCCTCTTTATTTTTCTTCTCAAACAATAATAATTTGACATTTATATTTTATTCCCTTTTAATATTTGTGTGGATTCAATTTCTATATCTATAGAAACAAACAAAAGAACAAAAGAGACTTAAATCGAATGAGAGAATGACACTACACTTTTAGAGGGCATTTGGTAAATTTTTTTATGCCAAAAAATCAAGGTTGTTGAAATTATGAATTTTATTGTTAAATGATAAATTCTGAAAATATAATTTTTAGAAATGATTAAAATTTGTTCAAGCATTTGCAAAAATATTTATTCAGGTTTTATAAGGAAAAAAGGATTTGCATACATGATTTTAGTAGAAATTTGTCAAAGATACAAGTAAAATAAAATAAGATTTATGGGGCAAATTTCTTTGCTTCCAAGCATTTGCAATCTCTAAACAATATGTCTTAAAGTCGACATTAGCCAATAAAAGTTGCGCTCCCAGCTCTATGCTCCATCAAAATGCCATCGCTTCTGCCACCCGCCGCAAGAGGTTGGCCTTCGTGATTTCTAAAAATTACTCCCATGTCTATGTCTATGCCTGGTCAATTTTATTCCTACTACAAAAAGTCCATGCCAAGGAAAAACCTTCATATCATTAATATAATAGGAAATGCAATAAAAAAAACTATTGGACTAACATATAATGTAGATGTCCTAACTAAGGAGTTAAATCCCAACAACTTTTTTAATCCATGTATTAGTTGGTATATTTATTTAAACACAATTTTTAAATATCTAATCATATTTGGATTTGACTATTTTTTGGTCTGACCACAGACATCTTCTACTTTATTGGACCCAAAACTAATATCACTCATGATATTGTTACGGCTCGCTGAATTATACCCATTATTAGCTAACTGTATTGTTATTTTGAAGTATAGATAATTATGATTATAAATAAAAAAAAAAAAATCCTAGATCAGAGTTTTCCGGGTCGCTTGCCCCAACTAACCTTTGGTGGTAAATAAAATGTACTGTATTTAATTTTAGTAAAGCCGTTTATGTAAATTAAATACTTAAGTAGGAAGTCAACTCCTGTATTCTGCATAAATCGAGAAGACAAAAACAAGGTACAATTGCACATCCAAACCAACGTGAGAGGTTGATTGGGTTTCCAAAAATGCTATCTGTGGGCGTAAACATTTGGCATTGGATGGCGCTGCTAGAATATGTACTGGAAAAACTTGGTGCCACTAGTTTCTTCACCCTTTTGTCCCAGATAAATACCAAGTGGCAAAAGTAAAATTAAAATAAACAATTTTTTTTATCAGTAAATTAAATAATGCATTAATAAATATAATTTATAACTGCAAGTATTGAAAGCGTTGGGAGCCTTATCATCTGGGAATTTCATTTTCAGAGCTTATATCGAATCAAATTGGAGTGTCGGAAATCCAATCCGAAGCATAATGCCTTGTGCGAGCATTGTCTCAGTTCCGTCCTACGCGTTCCCTTTTCGCTCTAGCCCCGCTTCCATTACTTGTATCACTCCAACTACGATCTCGCTCACCAATCGCAGTTGGAAGCCACCTCGAATGGGAAAAGGCGTAGTGAGAGCCACCGTTTCGATAGAGAAAGAGACCCCGGAGGCCCAGCGTCCGGAAACGTTTCTCAGAGGAGTGGACGAGGCCCAGTCTTCGACTTCGGTTCGGGCCCGCTTCGAGAAGATGATAAGGGAGGCCCAGGACAGCGTTTGCAGTGCCCTCGAGGCCGCTGATGGTGGGGCCAAGTTCAAGGAGGACGTTTGGTCCAGGCCCGGTGGCGGCGGTGGCATTAGCAGGGTCCTTCAAGACGGTGCCGTTTGGGAGAAGGCTGGGGTTAATGTCTCTGTTGTTTACGGTGTCATGCCACCTGACGCATATCGTGCTGCCAAGGGTGCTCCTACCGATCAAAAACCTGGTCCTGTGCCTTTCTTCGCTGCTGGAATCAGCTCCGTTAGTATCTCTCTACCATCTCAACTCAATTTTTTTTATTACCTTTTTTTTTTTTGGACTAATTAATTTGCCCTCATTGTCTTTCTGTTCAGGTTTTACATCCAAAGAACCCGTTTGCCCCTACACTACATTTCAACTATCGCTATTTTGAAACCGATGCTCCTAAAGGTAAATTACATTCTGCTTTGCTCATTTCCAAGCTCCTCTTTTTATCATTTTAGCAGTATTTTTTTGTCATATTACTTTCAACACATGTGATGTGATTCACAATTTCTTTTTATACTGCTTCTTTCATGCCTGTCTTTTTGCTTCCTGTTGTTTGGGCTTTGTTTGTGTGCTTGGGACTGTTTAATCTTTAATTACTGTATAGAAGCTAATATGATCTGATATCTGCTCCGTCTATTTCAAGCTTGGTTACCTCGGGTTCAACTTTGTAGTTTTTTTTTTCTTTTTCAAATTACTATTTGTTATCAGTTGCTTATGATTAAATCACATCTATATATATAAATAAAAACAAAAACACAACCATATCTATATGTTCGTCTCAAAATCTTAAAACAAATATTAAACCAAAGAGATGTTAACATAAGAGCATAAAGTTATTGAATCCTTTTTTAAATATGCTGCTATTGATAGTCAAGCTGTTGCTTTCTGCAGATGCTCCTGGAGCACCTAGACAATGGTGGTTTGGTGGGGGAACTGACTTGACACCAGCTTACATTTTTGAGGAGGATGTTAAGCACTTCCATTCAGTATGTGCTTAGCACAAATATTGGCTTCTGACATTTTTATGGTTTAGAATCAATAATGGCTTTTTTACTTGGTAAAAGATGAAAGAAAAAATCAATTTCCTTTGTTCTAAAATGTCACCACACCTTGATGATTTTGGTCCTTTTTGAGAGTACCTTTAATATATTTTTGTAGTTTTAGGTGGGTTTTCTTTAGTTGAATTTATGTATCTTGGTTTATTTAAAATTGGAGGCATTGAAATGTTAAGCACAGAATTTGTTTCTCTTTATATTTCTATGGAAAGTTTTGGCAAATGCTTAAGGATTCTGCAATCAAGGTCACTTAAAATCTCTCTTACTTTAATCATGCTTCTTATGTAGATTCAAAAGAAAACCTGTGACAAGTTCGAACCTACTTTTTACCCCCGATTCAAGAAATGGTGTGATGATTACTTTTATATCAAGGTATAATTCTTAATCCTTTTTCCCACAATGAAGCTTTAATACTGTAATTTTAGCAGTCTTAGGATCTGTTTGATAAAACTAAAGGTTAACAGTGATGAGTGAGTATTAAGCATTCTATGTCCAGTTCATGTACCGTTAATAGAAGTTTACACATGAATTTGGCTTTCTGTTGTATATAATTTTGATGAATTTAATATATGATGAATTGGAGGTTGTCATAATTAAAAGCAAGAAACAATTGGTGGTAAATGGGTAACAGCAGTGACTGTCGGTAATAATGAAATGATGGGAATGGGAAGAAGATATGTGATGCAGGGGAAGCAAGATGATGACTATGCAGTTATGCTCGTGGTGTTAGTAGTGGTGATCATGACGATGATGCTGGCGACAGTGACATCGGACAGTGTTGTGGTGGTGATGGTGGTGGAACAAAGGAGTTGCACACTGTGAGATGAAGGTGAAAAGGGAAATTTTATCTAT
This sequence comes from Glycine tomentella, assembly GCA_007407185.1. Taxonomy (NCBI): domain Eukaryota; kingdom Viridiplantae; phylum Streptophyta; class Magnoliopsida; order Fabales; family Fabaceae; genus Glycine; species Glycine tomentella. The sequence goes on along the minus strand of PYAF01006068.1, from coordinate 1,124,325 downwards.
GTAATCTTATTTGTTCAGAAACTTACTCTTCCCTTAGGATAATTTTTGAATTAATAAATAAGATACGATGAACAAATAGGAATAGAATAAGTTTGTCATATCTAATCGACTCACCAAACAATAGATTAAAATAGGATATGATAGCTTACCCTATCTTATCTTCTTTATGCCAACTACTTAGTGTCCTTAACACATAAGAAACATTTGATACTTTCTTCATCTTATAAATAGGAGGATTACTAGGAAGATGTTGTCGGAAGGTTTAAAATTGTTTATCTGTTTTCAGTCTCTTGTTTCTCAGTTGTCATAGACAGTGCTCCGGTTTGAGTATACCGGAGTTGAGTCAATATAACACGTAATTTGATGGGCCATGGAGGCCATCTTTTATGTTTAAGGGGTTAGAGTGGATTCATTATATATATTTTTTAAATTGAAGTTGAGTGCATGGGCATATGTTGTTGTTGATTGTTTTTCCTTATCTTTGTCTTATTTCTTACATTCAGCATCGAGGTGAAAGGAGAGGGCTTGGAGGAATATTTTTTGATGATCTTAATGACTATGATCAGGAGATGCTCCTTTCCTTTGCTACTGGTAATTACTTGCATTTATAAATCTGATGGTTCTCACTGGAAAGACATATAATTCTCTCTATCTCATGCTGCCCAAACAATGGTTGCTTGCAGAATGTGCAAATTCTGTTATTCCTGCTTATTTACCTATCATAGAGAAAAGGAAGGATTTGCCCTTCAATGATCATCAGAAAGCATGGCAACAATTGCGAAGGGGACGTTATGTTGAATTCAATTTGGTACACCTTTTAACCCAACTTTAGACTTAAAATGTATTGCTCTACTGTTTCAAATCAGATTTGTATTTGTATTATATAACATTTTTGGCCACAGGTATATGATAGGGGTACAACATTTGGACTGAAAACTGGAGGGAGAATAGAGAGTATACTTGTTTCTCTCCCACTGACTGCTCGGTGGGAATATGATCATGTACGATTTTGGAATCTTCTTTATTTTAAACATGTTGGATGTTAGATGACTTAAATTTTCCATTTATGAAATTGCTACTGAAATGGTGGTGACCTTTTGTATGCAGAAACCAGAAGAAGGAAGCGAAGAATGGAAACTCTTGGACGCATGCATCAACCCCAAGGAATGGATCTAATTCATCAGTTGACCCCCAATTTGTCAGCTTTTTAATTTAATAATAAGAGAGCTTGTTTCTTTTTAGGTGTATATCAAGTGCTTGTTATGATGAGTCACAATGTTAGCTTGTTGTACTATGTGGATTGTAAATCACGTGTTTTGCTAGAGTCATCCGTGTAAAGCGTGAAAATGCAGAAAATTACAAATGTCTAGGCTGCGTCTGTAGTATACCTACTACCAACCATTGTTCTTTCTGCAGGTAACTCCTCAATCCTATGTAAGAAAACAAAAGGCAGCTTCTTTAATGCCAGTCTTGCACACCTCATACTAGTAAATTGGTAATTCTGTTGAAGGTGATATCATATTTTTGACTGAAAAATCTGTGTGCAATTGCTATATGTAAGATCCTATAATTTGCCACATACATCCACTTTTAATGAACTCATCGAACAATTATTAAATTAAACATTTCATAAAGTGATAGGTATGGCCTATGGTGAAGAATAAAATAAAATAAAATTCAAAAGTAAATTAGTGAAAATGAGATTTAATTGGGTCAAAATTTACATCATGCATTGCACTAGCATTTAGCATTCCCCCACCCCCACCATTGTCAATATATTTCTTAGCAATGGGGGAAAAATGTACAAAGAAGCACACATCGTTTGCAGCATGCACCCTTCTCCTTACTACCCCCAAAACCAAAAGGCAAAAAAAAAAAAAAGAAAAAAAAACATAATAACTCCGTATCTGTCACTCAGGCCAATCGAGGAACTTGTGGCCCAGAAGTGATGGTGGCAAGTAAGTTTGTGTTGCGGTGGGATTGTCGGGAGTGTAGATGTATCCCTTCCCATATCCAATGTCCTTCATTAATTTGGTTGGAGCATTCCTCAAATGGAGAGGCACACCCTCATTGTGTCCCGCTGATTCCCTCACTGCCTTCTGAGCGGCTCCTATGGCTCGATAAACAGCAACAGACTTAGGTGCCAAGGCCAAGTAAGCAACACACTGAGCAAGAATGACATTGCATTCTGGCATTCCTATGAAGTGGCATGCTTGGTAGCATGAGACGGCCTGATTAAGAGCCAATGGATCAGCCAAACCAACATCCTCACTTGCAAATCGTATGAGTCTGCGTGCAATGTAAAGAGGCTCTTCACCTCCCTCTAACATTCTTGCCAACCAATAAATAGCTGCATTTGCATCACTTCCCCTCATAGACTTGTGCAACGCACTGATTACATTATAGTGCTCTTCCCCAGCTTTATCATAAGCAACATGCTTGCACTGAAGTGCCTCCTTTGCATCAGCAACACTAACAACAACAGCAGCAGCAGCAGCATCCTTGCATTCCTCGTTCGTGTGAAGATCCAATTCCATCCCTTGTTGTAGCCTTGCAGCCGCGGTAACAGCTGCAATCTCCAAGGCATTCAAGGCCACCCGAGCATCCCCATCACAGTTGTTGCTTATAAAATCAACAACTTCCTCGCTCACATCAACATGAACCCCCACGCTCTGCATCAACCCTTGGTCAGTGTGAGTGACAGCGCGGTTTAGAAGCAAGGCAAGGTGATGGGGTTGGAGAGGGTTAAGAGTGAGGACGCGGCAACGAGACAGGAGAGGGGTGATCAAATGGAAAGAAGGGTTTTCGGTGGTGGCCCCAAGGAAGACAATGCTGCCATCTTCAATGACGGGTAAGAAAGAGTCCTGTTGGGACTTGTTGAACCTGTGGACCTCGTCCACGAAGAGAACGGTGGTTTGGTTGGATTTGAGTCTGAGTTTTCTGGCCTCGTCGACGGCGTCCCTGACGTCTTTGACGCCGCTGGTGACGGCAGATAAGGAGACGAAGCGGTAAGTGTTAATAGAAGGGGTGGAGTTGACGATGGCTTTGGCGATAGTGGTCTTGCCGGTGCCGGGTGGGCCCCAGAGGAGGATGGAGGGGAGGCGGTTGCGTTGGATTGCGGAGCGAAGAAGGGAGTTGAGAGCGAGGAGATGCTCCTGACCTACGACGTCGTCAAGGGTTCTGGGACGCAACCGCTCGTACAAGGGTTCGTGAATGTGGCTGTTGGCGTGTTTCTTGTCTGCGATCTTAAAGAAGAAAGAGGGCCAGTGTTGTGGTTGTGGTGGAGAAGGCGAAGGTTTGGGGCGCTTGGAGGGTTCGTCATGTTCTTGTGGTTGTGACTGGGAATGGAAGAAGCGATCGAGCTTGGGCTGGAATGTGGAAGAGTTGGGTTTCTGAGAGAGAATCCATTCGGTGGCTTTGACGGTGGATTTGCCGCCGGTGGCAGCCAGGGCTTGGGCGGCTAACTCGTCCGGGAAGCCCATACTGAGGAGTTGCTGCATCTCCATCTTCTTCAATTTGATGCAAATGTAATCTTCTCTTCTTTTCTTTATTCTCACACTCACACACCCTTCTCCTTTCTACTTTCTCGGGGCTCGATACTAATCAACGGAGGATGGAAATAATTAAAATTTTAAGTTTAATTGTTCTTTCAATTTTAGTATTTTAGTTTTGGTATGATTTTTTTTTTTACATGTTTAGGTATGGTTTTAATTATTTTTATTTTAAGTTTTTACCTTTTCAAGTGTTTAGACTACGTTCTTTATTCTATTTTTTTTTTACTTATACTTTTGTCAAACTCAAATATAAACAAAATTAATTTATTTTTAGTTAATTAATAATACATTGAGTTTTATATATAAAAAAGATATTTAATTCGTCAAAATCAATGAAAATAGATAAATTAATTTTAATTAATATTATCATAAATTTAAATTTTATTTTAAATATGCTTATAGAACTAATTAGTTTAAATTGACGATTGTATATAACAACATTACTAATAATTTAAGAAATAATGAGTATGAGATATAATGTTAATAGTTTGATAAATGTATTTATTTTCATGCAAAAATAATATCTCAACATTATATTTCACAATAAATCAAGACCAAGGATATCAATTATTAATACATTTCAAAACAATAATATGTTTATTAGGAATAAAAAATATTATGATTTTTTTTTATGTAAAGGATCGGAATTAGTATTAAGATCTAAAAACTATTTTTAAAGTGTCTTTTTAATTTAATATTAAGAATAACAAACAATCTTCAAAAATAAAATTTCAATTAATTAAAAATTATTTTTAAGACGATATTTTTATTAAATAGGATGCAAATAGTTAAAATTTGCTCCCATCAATTTTTTTTCCTTTATTAATTAAGTATGGAGGGAGTAAAATATAACAAATATATTCTAATGGGTGTCAATATTTTTTTAAGTAAATCAATAAATAATAACATAAAATAGTGTGTGATAACTTTATTAAATTTTACAATAATCATTGTAAAAGTTATGTTGAAAATGATTTTTAATTGTTTGATAATATAAAAAAAATTACATTGTGGATGTATGATTATTATACTCTTATTTATTTAGGTTTAATTATCCATTTTATCCTTATAATGACAATAGTAGTTATAAACATTCTATTATGATCTTATAATTACAATTGATGAAGTAGTAGGACAATTTGACTTTTATCCTTTTATGTAATTATATGGATAGAGGTAATAAGATATAGTGGTGGGTAACATTAGTGGGCGGAGGCGAACATAAAAAAAATTATATCATAAATAAAAATATTTCGAAGACAATACAAACCTAATATAAAAAAAAACTATTACAGAAATTAAAATCATTTCACTTGACTCTTACTCTACTTGTTTTCATAATGTTAAAATCATTTATAATTGAATCTATGCTAAAACTCAAAACAATTTTTTTTTAATATATATATAATCAAAGAATCATCAAGAAATTGGTCTTCCATTCTACTTCGAAGTCTGGTCTTGATTATCTTCATAACTGAGAAAGATCTTTCAGTAATTGATGTAGAAATTGGAAGAGTGAGTACAAGTCTAATCACTCTATCAATAAGAGGGTAAATGATGGATTTTTCAGTTCTTGCTAGCCTTGACATAATTCAGATGTAGTTGATAAATTAATCAAATATGAGATGTTTAGAAGAATAACAACATGAAGAATAAAGAGAAAAAAAAAGGGGTTAAAAAAAGGAATGAGGAGATACCTGAAACTATTATCTTTCACTAGTTTATCAAATGAAATAATTTTTTTGACTCCTTCTGTTCTCTTGGGATTTGTGTTTCCCTTTTCTCTTTTGTGTCCAGACCTCTCCCTTTTATAGCGTTCTTTCTCCCCCTTTCTCTTTATTCTTTTCTTTTTTATTATTATTTTTTTTTCCGTTTTATCATCTTCCTTTCCTTTTTTTTTATTTTTTTGTTATCTCTCTTTCTCATTTTATTTCTATTACATTTTTTTCCTTTTTTATATATGTTTTTCCTCGTTTATGTTTTCTTTCCTTTTTACTGCTTTAATATTTTTTTTTCTTTTCTTTTTTTTACTACGTTTTCTTTATATTTTTTTTCTTTCTCCTTTTACCTTTTTTAATATTTTTTCTTTCCTCTTTTTATTTCTTTCATTTTCATTTTTTTTATTAATTTTTTTAGGAGGGGCGGTGGCCCACTCTATCCCCCCTAGTTTCGCCTCTGGGTAGGATGGAAAATGGATGAATAGAAGAGGTAATGATGTGAGTGTGACAACAAAAGGAAATAGCAATAGGATGGGATTGGGATGGTGTTTGTGTGTGTGGGATGAGGGTCATGGCTTCTACGGTTGTGTCTCGTTCCTCCTGTTCAAGTTGAGGGCAGAAAGCCAAGTCACGGCGTTAGCATTCAGTCTCGCTTAAGCAAGCAAACTGTGCCAACAGGGACAACCTCATGTGGCACGCCATCTTCTGGACACTCTTCCACGCGCCTCCACCGCTTTGTGGAACACTGTCATCATCGGCTTCATCTGCAACCTACGAAGCACAGATACATGCAAAAATAAAATTCACTGTATCAAACACACGTCTGATACGGATTCGTGGTCAATATTCAAATTCGCGTATCCAGTAGCACGCCGCTCGCACGCCGTCACATGCCGCTCGCTTCAACCCGACCCTTTTCGCTTCCTTCTCCTCCATCCCATGCTCCTCCTCCGTCTACGACCAGCTCACCGACGTCGGCTGCCACCAAGGACGTTGCCGCTACCAGGTCGACACTTCCTCCACCGTCGCCTTTGACCCGCTGGTCGACGAACTCGAGCGGCATCGTGAGGACAAGGAGTGGGAGAAGAAGAAAATCCATCAGGCCCATCCCGAACTGGAGTCGGACCCTGCTAATACTCTTGTCACCTTACACTCTCCTTTGTTGCTGCTATTATGCGAAAAAGAAGAGAAAAACATAGTTACGAGACCATGTGGGTTTAAGACAATATATATGAGGGGAATGGCGGTGAGATGCTGGAGTTTTAGGGACAATTGGGTCAACGGGTCCAACGTTTTAAGTTTTAATAAATAGTCTTAATCAAGGCAGTTGCTTCCTACACTTTTGAATTATACTTACACCTTCCTAATTTCTACTTACACTATATATATAAAAATATATTATTTAATACTAACTTATCGGGAACGTATCGAAATATTAGTATTTTTGAAGTAATGTATCGAAGTCTCGTATCGAGAACGTATCAAAAATGTCGTATTGGTATCGATGCTTCTTAGTCTGCAACCACATGCCGTTGGAAGCCCTTCAGTTGTACGCTGAAATGAAGTCCACCCCCGACACCCCTTCCAATTGCTACACCTTCTCTTCCACCCTCAAGGCCTACGCCCTAACCCAAAACATCATGGTTGGTAAGGCCCTTCATTCCCATTTTCTTCGCTCCCCATCCAACTCTCGAATCATCTACAACTCCCTCTCGAACATGTACTCCTCCTGCTTGCCCCCCCAATCCCAACATGACTATGTCCTCAAAGTTTTCTCCTTTATGCCTAAACGAAACGTCGTCGCTTGGAACACCTTGATTTCATGGTTCGTAAAAACCCATAGACACCTTCACTCACTTTGCGCCTTCGCAACCCTCATTAAAATTTCCATTACTCCATTGCCCGTTACTTTCATCAATGTGTTCCCCGTTGTCCCTGATCCTAAAACCGTTCTTATGTTTTATGCCTTGCTTCTTAAATTTGGTTCTGACTATGTCAATGACGTCTTTGCTATTAGCTCCGCAATCGTTATGTTTGCTAGTCTTGGTTGCTTAGACTATGCTAGGATGTTTTTTGACCGTTGTTATATAAAAAATACATGAGTAAATTACACTCACACCTCCTGTGTTTTGCTTAAATTACATCTGATACCCCTTCCTTTTTGCACCCTACAAAAAACTCCTTAATTGTTTAGTTCACATTACACTTAGACCCCTTCCGTCTTAAACACCATTTAATAATTTAACAAAAAGTAGGCACATGCTGGTCATATGACTTTTAATGAAAATTTATGTCTAAAATACCCTCATCTTCTTCCTCTCAAACTGAAAGTATTTTAAATCTCTTATTTTTTTTTTGTTTTTTCCCTAATCATGTGCATCAAACATTCCAAACTTATCAGGATCAATATTGCATATCTCACTTGGTTTGCCCCATTGGTCCGTAAAGTGGACCAAAATATCCACATTGTCTGGTTTAGGATCAATGTATTTCAATTCATCCATTGTGTTCCTGTGATTCTAAACATCAACACTATTTTAATCAACAATAATAAACAAATAATTTTCAGTTCATTCCATTATATTTCATGTGATCCCAAATATCAACATTATTTAATCAACAATAATAAACAAATAATTTTGAATATACTGATTCCAAACTGGTCCCATTGAAACCCCATTCAAAAATAGGCAACAATAAACAATTAAAATTACATAAATATTCTTAAAAAGTAATCTATATATACAAGGTCCAATAGTCACTTACAAATAGAACCTTAGTGGGAACAGAAATCGTGGAACAGTAAGAGAAACAGTGGATAACTTGCGAACTGGAAGAAGAACAATGGAGAACTCATGAACTTGAAGAACTCACGAATGGTGAAGAGGAATGGAACATGAACTTTGTGAGAAGAAGAGAAACTCGCACCTCGTGGACACTAAAGAAGAACTTGTCAACAAGAGGAAGATGAACAATACTCGTGAATGGGAAATATGAATGGAACGTGAATAATAAATTCTGAAACTAGTTGGAAAGAAATAATTTAGATTTTATAATTAAAGTATAGGCAATTTTGTCTGCTCATATAAGGACAATAATTTGTGAAAAAAGGAAAAAGTATTAGGTGAAATTTAAGTAAAACATATGAGATGTTGGTGCAATTTACTCAAAACATATAGGGGTTTGGAATACCATGCTTGGTGGTTATGTTCAAAATAACTGTCCTCTTCAAGGGGTTGGTGTTTTCGTTCGAGCCCTGGAGTCAGAGGAGGCCCAACATTAAGAAGATATATTCCGGAGAGGAAAGAGAGTTTCCGGGTTCCCTGCGGGGAAGTTAGTGTTTTCGCGATGAGGTTACTTTTCTGTCCGTTATCTCTGCTGTTTCGCAGCTGCAGCAAATTAAATTTGCTCATCAGCTACATGCATTTGTTCTAAAAAAATTGGCAGTTACTCCCGTTATTGTTGTCAATGCTATCATGGTTATGTACTCCAGATGCAATTTTTGTTGATACTTCCTTTAAGGTTTTTGATAACATGTCTCAATGGGATGCTGTTTCGTGGAATACTATAATTTCTTCCTTCGTACAGAATGGTTTGGATGAGGAAGCACTCATGCTTGTGTGCGAGATGCAGAAGCAGAAGTTTCCAGTCGATTACGTCACCATGACGGCCCTTCTTTCTGCGGCTTCTAACATGAGGAGCTCTTACATTGGAAGGCAAAACCATGCATACCTAATTCGCCACGGGATACAGTTTGAGGGTATGGAGAGTTATCTGATTGATATGTATGCGAAATCCAGGTTGATTAGGACTTCTGAGTTGTTATTTGAGCAGAACTGCCCAAGTGATAGAGATCTGGCCACGTGGAATGCTATGATTGCTGGTTATACACAGAACGGGCTCAGTGACAAAGCCATTCTCATTCTTAGAGAGACATTAGTTCACAAGGTAATACCAAATGCAGTGACCTTTGCCTCGATTCTCCCAGCTTGTAGTTCAATGGGAAGTACGACCTTTGCTAGGCAACTTCATGGATTTGCCATACGTCATTTCTTGGACGAAAATGTTTTTGTGGGAACTGCTTTAGTGGACACGTATTCCAAATTGGGTGCAATCAGTTATGCCGAAAATGTTTTTATCAGAACACCAGAGAGGAATTCTGTCACATACACCACAATGATAATGAGCTATGGTCAGCATGGAATGGGTAAGGAAGCTCTTGCCTTGTATGATTCCATGCTGAGATGTGGGATTAAGCCTGATGCAGTTACTTTTGTTGCCATTTTGTCTGCTTGCAGTTATAGTGGTTTGGTTGAAGAAGGTCTTCACGTATTTGAGTATATGGACAAAGTACATAAAATTAAGCCCTCGATTGAACATTATTGTTGTGTTGCAGACATGTTAGGGAGGGTTGGGAGGGTGGTCGAAGCCTAAGTATGAGTTTGTCCAGAGATTGGGTGAGGATGGTAATGCAATAGAAATCTGGGGATCTATTCTTGGGGCCTGCAGAAATCATGGGTACTTTGAATTGGGAAAATTTATTGCTGAGAAGTTGCTTAGTATGGAAACAGAAAAAAGGATTGCTGGATATCATGTTTGGCTCTCAAATATCTATGCAGAGGAAGGAGAGTGGGAAAATGTTGATAGAGTGAGAAATCAGATGAAGGAAAAAGGTTTGCAAAAGGAAATGGGATGTAGTTGGGTTGAGATTGCTGGGCATGTGAACTTCTTTGTATCCAGAGATGAGAAGCACCCTCAAAGTGGTGAGATATATTATATCTTGGACAAATTGACTATGCTGGTTATAAGCCACGCAACAATTCCAATTTAAATAGGATTTTGGAATCTAGTGACTGAAATGAATGTGTTATGACAAATATTATCAAAGTGAGCTGTTGGTTGCTCTGCAGTGGGCACCTTTCAAAAAATTGAGTTTGGTTCGTTGTTACACAGCAGTCACAGGATTGATTATAACCAATGATAGTTTCATGACCAGCATAAGTTCATCCAGTGTACACATACATGACTAGAACTGCTATTGGTCATTCATTTGAAACACTTCTTTCAGTGATGAACAAGTCATTCAATTCATGTACAGTTGAATAGTGAAACAAGTTTCATCCTACCTTTTACTCTTGATACAAGAAATGGTGTGATGATTACTGTTAAATTGAGGTATAATTCTCCAGCTCAGCCTTTTTTACATAATTTGGCCGTAGTCTTGAACTCTTGGGGCTTGTTTGATAAAACTGAAACCAAACAATTAAGAGCAAAAGTGTTTTGTGTGATAGTGGAGATGTTATCTCATTAAGAAGTCTGTGAGGTTGATGATGCATTTCTTCAAGACTCTTGGAATTGTGGTGTTCTAAGGACAATATGTGGCAAAAGGGAACATCTATGTTGAGGCAAACTTGCAACTATGATTATTATTGAGTCTTACCCTTACTAAGCATTCCTGTGAATAGATAGGTGGTTTCTCAAAAAGTTTGATTTTATTTTTCAAGCATTGTAATTGTAGTGGTAGATATATAGGAAACCATATGGGATGGGATCTCATTAGCATTATTTGGCTTACAAAACGAGACCAGCCAGTTTTCATGTACAATGGTCCCATTTTAGAGAATTTCATTTCCAGTTTAGTCTGTATCACGTGTAAATTAGACGGATGCCTTCTGTCATGTTTAAGTAGCTAATGTATTCACTATATGTTTTTTTTTTCAATTGAAATTAAGTACATGGCATGTCATATGCTGTTGTTGATTGCTTTTCTTCATTTTTCCTCTTAAATATAAATCCAGCACCGGGATGAAAGGAGAGGGCTTCGAGAAATATCTTTTATGATCTTTGTAACACCCTCATATTTCAATAATATAATTGTGCATGAAATTTTAATATGAATATTACATTTAATTTATGCATATTAATTAGGAATTTTAAAAAAATAAAAGAAAATGACTATATTACCCTTCCTTAAATCAAAAATTACAAAATTACTCTTAAGGTCAAAATGACGAAAATACCCTTGACTATTTTGAAAATTACCAAAATACCCTTTAGCTTAGAAATGACCAGATATTCTTAGGAAGTCTGTAAGACCCTGAGGAAAATATAGAATACTCCTACATAGCAGAATATCAAAATAGTTTGAGGCAGAAAATTATAAAATAGAATTTTTATAAATTTTAGAAAGTAATTGAAAAAGAAACTTAATTCAGCATAACTCAAGCATCAGAGAAACACCGGAAAAGGGTAAATGAAATCTATGAAATTTTCTCTTAATTATAGAAGGAATAAACTCAGTTGATGAACCAAATTAGTAATTTAAATAATCAAAAGTAAATGGACCAATTAGAATTAAGGAAAATGTAATTGGAAGGGAAAGTTTAAAAGATACCCTAAATGTATTACTTGTAAGAAATTTTAATAGGACTAAAGTTAACCTAGAATTATATTATTTTTAGGTAGGAAAATGTAAATTAGATTGTACTAAAAGTAAGAAATAATTTCCTTTCAAGGATAATATACTAAGTAAAAGAATGAAGAAAAACATGAAAATTCACTAAAAATCTAGTCATCCTACGTAGGAAAGGAAAACAAATGAAGATTTCACTACAAGTTTGGTAGTGCACGTGCAAATTGAAAGCCAAGGAGAATAATGTAGAATTCTCAAGAACATGGACACTTGTAGGGTGGGAAATGAATAGCCAATGGGATTAAAGCAAATGGAAAGTTAAGCCATGATGACACTAGAGATATTTGTAACAAAAGGCAAGATTAATAACCTTATAAAAAGGTGGTGGGGACCGAAATTGGAGGCTGGTCCAAGAGGAAGCTACGTTCAAAATATTCCACTCCATCACTTTCCAAAATCTCACATCTTTGTCACCTTTTACTTAAAGAAAAACAAAGGTCCACTATCCTTAAAACCCACGTGAAGAACTAAGAATACTAGGAGTAAGGCTGTCAAATTTTAAGAAGAAAGCAAGGCATTATGATAAATATGGTTTGAATATTAATTATGCTAAGATTCTCCTTTGTTTTCATAAAGAATTAAGCCTTGCATACCATGTGTTCGATGAAATGCTTCAAAGAGATAAAGATTGTTTAATGGATGATTATTTGAATAAGTGACTTGAAATGAGCTTAAGGAATGATTGTTGGAATAAATAACTTGAATCTAGCTTAATGGGTGAATGATTAAGTGACTTAAATCTTTATGTTTTATGACTATATTTAAAGAAATAGTTGATTTGATTTATAGTAACATAATGGAATGTTTCATTGAAGTTTATGAGTTTATATGTTGTTAAAAGTGTGCTATAAATCCTTGAGCATGCCTATCAAATTTTATGCTAAAAGTATGTTGAAAGTTTAAAGTATAAGCATATGAGATATAAATTTATGTTAAAGAGTAAATATGAGATAAAAAGAAATTCATTCATGCATGTTTCATATGCATATGTCTGGCGGGGGCTAGTCCGTGTTATTTATCTCAAAAGGAGGTGGGTCAGATAGCTAGAATTGAGACGAGCGTTTAGACAAAAGGTGTCTATGCTGGGGGGGTAGTGGCAGTGGGAAGATCACCTATCCATGATGATCACATGTAGTGTGGGTGTGAGTCCTTTTGCAACACTGACCTACCCTGACTGATCGATCCAATTCCGAGAGAGAGAGTTGAACTATCTTGACTATGGTACCATGTGATGAGAAATTGAGAGGAACATGCATCATTTAAACAAAGAATCATGCATCTACCATGCATCTTGTCTTATGAATGTTATTATGATTATTTATGGATGTATTCTTTTATTTAACTATGTTTATCATAAACTTATCCTATTTTTGTGTCTGTGGTTGACACCTGCGATGACCTCAATCTATTTGAGCGAGCAGAGGAACAGTAAAGTATAAGTAGTAGATGGTTATGAAGAAGATGTGATGAGGAAGTTTGGATTGCTTATATTTTGTTTCTTGTGTTTATTTTGATAATGTGTAATTTGTACTAGACTTTAGACCCGTCTGTATATTTTGCTGGCATGTATTTGGGATTTTATATGGACTATATTTTGGACGATAATATATTAAACTGCATTTTGGATTGTATACTTTTATGAACTCAAAAACGTTTTATGTTAGATAACTCAGTTTATAATATTACTTTTCGAGAAAAAATAATATTTTAGAAAAGAGAAAAACAAAATATTTAATAAAAATTATAAATAATAAGTTAAGTAAAAATGAGTCGTTTCAATATTCATGACTATGATAAGGAGAAATATTCATGCGTGGCTACCTGTCGAAGAGAAAAAAAAAGGTGGGATTGCCCTCTACACTATCACGCCAAATGCGGTAATAACTGCGATGAAGACAATACGCCAGATTCAATTTGTTATTGAACTTAAGCTCCCTAGAAAATATTTACTTTTCATTGAGTTAGTTGTTAGTCAAAGTGATGTAATAAATCACTTGTTTAGCTAAATTTCTCTTTAGATGTCACAATTACTTATTACTAATATCCATATCACTTAGCAGTGTATTTTTCTGTTCCAAAACCATTTCAAACAATGGGCTTTCCATCCTAACTCTGACCGGATAAATGGGCAGTGCCCCATAGCCGTGAGAGGAGAAGGAGGCCACTGCATGGGATTCTAGCTCCTCAAATGAATTTACTATAATAGCGTCGGTTTTCTTGAGGCCTGTCCCGTAACGAGTGAAGATGAAGCATCAAACCAAGAAAGGCAAGACCCAAGGTGAAGAAGACTAGTGAAGGCGGCGAGGAGTCGTCGGCAAGGGAGTGTGTGTAAGCAGCACTTGTGGTGTCAAATGGTATATAGCTTCATTACCAACACACTGATCCAGATACGGTCATCGCGGTTGATCATAAGCTTGCCAAAGAAGGAATAAATTAACACCACTCGGCCATCTTTCTTCATCTTCGTGACTACGTAATGAAATAATAATATTTGGAGATTAAATAAACTCTTTTCTTTATAGAACGTTAATTTGTCGGGAAATATTGCATGTCTAAATCAAAAATTTATGCTGAATTGCGCTGATTGGGGTGTCAAAAAAAAAAAATCTAATGGACCGCATCATTTTATCATGAACCGCTATCACCTATCAGCCTGTGACATTGGCATATGTGGACATGTGCGTTGGCTGTCCTCAATAATTGTTATTTGGACTGCACGTGACTTGACATATGTGGAGATTGTGCTTCCACTCTAGACTAACCACAGTATCTCATCCTCAATTCAAGCATAGCCTATAAGTCCCTTTCCAAAACGTAAGAGAATATTAGTTAACTAAACAGAATATACTTTACACATGATCTTAATTATAATATATTTTTTTATTTTTTTAACAACAATGTTATTAACACACTTCTTCGATAAAATTTACTTCTTGTGACTGATGAAAGAATCACAATAGATATTTAGTACATTCTTTTAATATTTTTCTTCTATGAAATAAAAATATGAATAAATAATCATTTTTATCGTTGAAAATGTGTAGCGCTAAAAAATTCATTCTTCAAAGTTGAAAGTACAAAAGTTAGTTCCTGAAAGTGTAAAAGTGAGAAAAATTCATTACACCATTAACTTTCGTCCGTTAATGTTAGGAAATTCGCCTATATGGCTTACAAGGACAAAAATGTCACGAAATACTTGCTCACATGACATTCATTGGTTGAGCCGGAGACGATGACTCGTAGGACTAAAATGTTAATATAATTTTTTCCACTTTTACTACTTGAGTCAGACTCAAACACAAGGTCATTTACCCTTAATTTGTTACTTCTTCTCTTTTTACCTCCCCCTTCCTGCCTTTTGAAACTTCTGACAACCTCGATGGCCACCATGAAGGAGCACCATTATTCCTTCGCTTAAGATGAAGCTATCGTTTTTGTGTATCTTTGAAGGACAAAAATGTCAATAAGTTATTTAATTCAATGATGTATTTGTCAATAACTTAAATGAATAAAGGTGAGATAAAAAAATCAAGAAACACCTAGAGAGGAAGAAAAGGGAGGAAGAACAAGAAGCTGAGTCTTTCATTTATGGAGAACAATACTAACTCAACACGCCCACCATGAATTGGTGGTTAGATGCATAGACTCGTTAAATTTATAAAAATAAATTCCAAATAAAAAAATTAAAACATTTTTCATTTTTTCAAGTTTTTTTTATCAAAGACATTTTTTAATTCAAATGGTTCAAATGTGAATGCAAATAATAGACAAATATCTCAAATAATCATTCAAACATATAGTATTATCATTCAAGTAATAATTCAAATGTCTCATTTATAAATATCATTCAAAAGTCTTATAATACCACAGTCTTAAAATAAAATTCAATTGTCTAAACATTAGTCATAGTATAACAATATTAAAATCTTAAAAATAAAATTTAAAAATATTAAATTTTAGTTAAAATGAGTTAAGTGAATCAGCCCAATTCGAACCCATTAGTTTATGGGTAAGTGAGCCCAATTACAATTTCCATTGCAAAAAAAATTAATTTTCCATCCAATTGGCGGGTTATGCTTCCTACACCCAAAATATTTCTAATACACCCAACATTGTATAGTTAATTTTCAAAAATATCTTTGTAAAAACAGACATACACCATTTAGCTTCTTCTTCTTCTCCTCTCGCTTGTTTTTGTTTGCGTAGCGTTCTCCTTCTTCTCCACCTTCATCATTCGTTCGTGCACCCAATGCCATGGTTCGTCTGTTGCTTCGCCATTCGTCTTTGCTTTCATAGGATTTTTGTCTCCTCCACCGTGAGTTTCTCCTTATCTGTTTGTGTTAAACGTTTATAAATTGACAATCTATATAACTATGGATTACCAATCATATCCGTAAGAAGATAAAATTAGAAATAAAAAAAATATGTTAAATGTATTACAAATATGCTTGAGTGTACTAAACATAACCCAAGATTGGCTCACCAGATTCGGCCCATTTTGATATCATTAAAAAAAGTTGAAGAACGAAGTCTTTAAAAAGTAGAAGGAACAAAATCATGAAAATGAAAAAGCATTTTTTATAAGAGAAAAACATAGTTTACTCTGAAACAATCATTTAGTACTCTTCGTCTTCGTTTTAAGAAAAAGAACATTTCGGAAGAAAACAGTGAAGAAAAAGCGCATAGGACGTTTGCGAGCGAAATTGCGATTTATTTATTACCAAAGAGAAGATAAAAAGAGAGGCGGAGGGGAGGAGAAGAGAATAGAAGAGGCGAATGGCAGATCAGAGCGAGCATTCGAAAACGGCGTCGCCTCCGAAGGACCAGGACCGTCCCGTGCGGGTGTACGCGGATGGCATCTACGATCTCTTCCACTTTGGCCACGCTCGCTCCCTTGAGCAAGCCAAGAAATCGTATGCATCAATCATTTCCTAATCCTCATATGATATTTGATCCTTCGCTTTGCCTCCGAGATCTGATAATATATTTCATTTATATCAATCCATTAATTAATAGAAGTCATTTCTTCAAGGTTCCATTCTCAGACACTCTTACTTTGGGATTTTAGGTTTCCGAATACATACTTGCTGGTTGGGTGTTGCAACGATGAAGTCACCCACAAATACAAAGGCAAAACTGTTATGACGGAGGCCGAACGATACGAATCCCTGCGCCACTGCAAGTATGATATTCTGTTTGTTGTTGTTGCTCCAACCATTTGAATTTGAATTTGAATATGAGTTTGATTTCATTTGGAGATCAGATGGGTGGATGAAGTTATTCCTGATGCCCCTTGGGTTATCAATCAAGAATTTCTTGACAAGAACAACATTGACTATGTGGCTCATGACTCTCTTCCGTAAGATTAATCTCTCAACATCAACATCTGAATCTAGTAACTTCATTGCACAATATAATCATCTTTTTTGCCCTTGTCAACCCGTTGTCCACAGCTATGCTGATGCCAGTGGTGCTGCCAATGATGTTTATGAATTTGTATGTATGACAAAACTTTCTTTTTTTATTTTTTTAATTTCGTTGTTACTTCCTCCTTTGACTTATACTATGTGCTGTGAATTTTGTATGTAGGTTAAATCTGTTGGGAGGTTTAAGGAAACAAAACGGACCGAAGGAATATCCACGTCAGATGTTATAATGAGGATTGTCAAAGATTATAACCAATATGTGCTGCGGAACTTGGATCGTGGGTACTCAAGAAACGAGCTTGGCGTGAGCTATGTGAAGGCATGATTTGACATATATCTCTTTGATGTATTCTACTTTAAAATTTAACATGATACCTCTTTCAGCAAATTGTTTGTACTTATATTGACGTCACTCTTTGTTCCTTTGGTGAATGCTCTTGTCCCTTGTGGTTGTCATTACTTTGTCATATATAGGAAAAGCGACTGAGGGTGAATAGAAGGTTGAAAACATTACAAGAGAAAGTGAAGGAACATCAAGAAAAAGTTGGCGAAAAGGTATGTATTGCTATAACATACAATTTAGGTAATCAAGTCGAGTTAATACTTTTGTTAGGCAACATCATGTGAATTAAATGGGATGAAAGGGCTGTAGGATGAAAATCACATGTAGACTGTTGAAGTAGGAGCTAAGAATGTCAGGTAAAGTGCTTTGAAAAATTCATAGTTAAGTACAATTGTCATTTGCTACTGGTTTTTGGATTCAACGGTTTATCTTCATAATTTTGTCTAAGTATTGCATTTGTGGTACTCGGAGTCTTTTTCAAGGACAAAAACGTGATTAAGGAGTAAAATCAACAAAAAAACCCACCCAATCTGAATTGACATATGGCTCATGTGGCTATGTTGTTTTAATTGTTATTTTGAACCATGCAGTCTGTTTTAATTCAGAATCATGGAGTCCTAACATTATCAAATCAATTGAATATACCTTCTCGAAAATTGCATTCCTCATATTGTGATAAATTTCATTATATAGGTCTTTGTTTTCATATCCTCTGTATGTTTTTATATTTAAGTAAATGTATTGGCTTCATGGATCTTCTTGCTGTTTGATTACTATTGTAATTAGAGAAGGGTGGGGGGAGAGAACTTTGCAGATTGAATTTCTTATTTATCTTAAATTTACATATCTATATATTATTTTCAATATAGTTTTAACTTATCATTGTAATTTTAGTGTGACAAACCTGGATGAATGAGAAAATATTGCTTTTAATTTCTCCCCCTTTTTTTTTGTCAAACCTTCACTGTTGGGCATCACAGATTACAGTTTCACTGGTAATTAGTGGTTGTATGATTTATTGCCATGGAACTGATATCAGTCAGTTACTAGTTTGCTTTGGCATAATTCTCTATTGTCAGCTATACATCTGATTCCTAATATTTCTTGTTTCAATTTTTTTCCTTGACTTTATTATGCTCATATTAATATTTGGCCAACATTAAAATTCTTTGCCTACAAGGAAAAGATACTAGAGAGTGAAAAAAACTATGGACTGGCTTTACTGTAGTTGTCTTGTAAAAGAAAAATAGAGAATTGATACTATTTTTGCATCTCTCTCTCTCTTTCTCTGAGTCTGTCTCTAAGAATAGTTTTTAAAAGCAGTATTAGGAAGCAGCTTTCTTAAATTATTGATTTTGTTAATGTATATCCGGGTGTGCGGGAGATGTTGTATTATATTGAAAGTGATGAAACTAATCTACGGTTTTTGCTTTGTATATAGCAGTATAGATGAAGCTATGGTTTAAAACCTATGCTTTTTACATAATAAGGCAATACTTGTAGTCCTGTGGACATAAGTATTCTCTTTTCAATTTTTATGTACGCTTAATACTTAACAGTATCATACATTAAAAATTATCTCGGTTGTTTTTAATTGAATTATCAATTATTGTAAAGACACATATCTTTGTGTGGTTTATCCAGATCCAAATTGTTGCAAAGACTGCTGGTATGCATCGGAATGAGTGGGTGGAAAATGCTGATCGTTGGGTAGCTGGTTTTCTGGAAATGTTTGAAGAAGGTTGCCACAAGATGGTGAGCTAATTTATGTGAAAAAGCTATGCAGCTCTTCTAATGTATGTAAACTTCTTGTTAACTTCTCATTTTTTTTTTTTTTTTATTGTTACCACTTGGATCTACAAACAGGGAACAGCTATTAGGGATCGAATTCAAGAGAGGTTAAGAGGTCAGCAGTCAAGAGATGGCACACTTCGTCTACAAAATGGCAAGGATGATAAGGACGACGATGATGAGGAGTATTATTATGATGAGGAGGATGATAGTGATGAAGAATATTTTGAAGAATATTATGATGATGATGAGCTTAATCCTCAAAATAATGGAAAAGATGAGAACAAATAATAGGTATACTTCGGTGGAGTTGTTGGGTTCTCGGCAGAATGTCAATAGCAACTGTCCATGCGATATCTGTAATATTATATGCATTATGTTGGATAGTGGATTTGAAGTTGCACAAGGGAACTTTCATTTTGCTAGTGTGGTCAAAATTTTGCGTGTTGAATGCTGGTATACAAGAAAGTGTTGTTTGTGCATATGCTTAAAATTTTAGATGGGAAAAATACCATATCCTTTTTATTCGCTTAATTTGGGGTTCTACATACTATTTCAGCGTTGCTAGCTCAGGGAAGGAAAATCACAACTTACTCGTACAATCTAACGTGAATTTTCCCGTCCCATTGAAGTCATCAATTCTATCGTTTGCGTCTTGTTGGCATCATACATGAATTGGATATATGTCTGTAGAATTAGTTTGAATAATGTGATTTTATAAAAATGATTTTAAGTTAATGTAAGTTCAGTCGTATGACTTTTGGTTGCATATATTAGAAAATTTACTTTGATATGTAATATTTAAAATAACACAAGATAGTGTTCATACAAAAAAAATTAAAATTACTTTTAATTTGTTTCTATGAAACTTGAATTTGAAACTTGGAATTATGTTTCCAACATTATTGAAAATCATCAAACGGAGTGTTAGTGACAGTTTTTTTAGAATTTATTGAAAAAAAATATTAATTGAGAAACAAAACTCATTAAAATGAGTGATTTTCAAAAAATCACTGAACTTGTATTATTAAATTTATTGTGTGAATAACGTTGTTACAGAGAGAGATATAAAGAAGGAAGCAAGTCAACACACGTAAAAGAATTTGTAGGTATTGGCAGGCCTAATCGAGTTACCATATCCAAAATAATTGAACTATAATCGGGATAGGACTCCCCAAAGAGAATGGTGCCAATTAAGATTAACATAAAAAAACAAATACACAAATTTAAATAGAAAAGGAAAACAAACAAAAGCTTAAGCCAACGCCGACACAGCATAATTCAGAAAAAAAAAAAAAAAAAAGAACATAGCTGGATTCGATTTCAACCAAGGAAGGCCAAAAAATAAGATAGAGCTGAAAAAGTGTGGTGCAGGTGCAGGTGCAGGTGTCTGCCTGCAAATATAGTTCCATTTCACATAGGGTTGGTCAAGAAGTTAGCACCTAAATATCTGCTTAATTTATGTATGCATATGTCGCTGTCGGAAGAAACTTAAAAGCTCCTTCGTATTGGACAGACAAGCAAGATTCAAGAAGAAGTTGTTGGGAAGAAACGGCCGCCATGGTCCACGAAAACCTCATCAGCACGATCATTATTTGGAGCTGTTGCTGTTGGGTTGCTCAGTCTCTGAAAAAAACCGTTGTCTCCACCATCTGTGTATGCTAAATGGTTTTGTTGGTGATAAAGGGACTGAGAAGGGGCCAACATGAGGCCATTTGGGTTCACAGGGACTGGCTGCCCAAACAGATCAGGCGCAGAAGGAGCTCCAGTGAACTGTTGCACCATAGCCCGGAAATTGGTGGTGTCCGTGTTCAGCAGAGTGGTGGGAGTTCGCCTTGAGGCCCGGGAACGCCGTCTAATGGGCTTTGAAACTCCGCCTTCTGGGCTTAGCTGGGCCGGCGCGGCGGTGGTTGTCACGGTTGTGGCGTCGGAAACGGAAGAGGGGAATTGGTTTTGTTGATAGAAATGGAGCCAGTGATCATTAGGAATAGGGCCAGACATGGTAGCACTCATGGAGGGAGGAGGGATTGGTGAGAATGAGAATGACATGGGAAGAAAAATGTGCATTGGTGGCCTATTTATTGTTCCTTCTTCACTGTGCTCACCTTGGTCCTTCTCATAACTCATAAGTCATAGTTACAAACGCAATGCAATATCCTCGCCCTTCATTTAGTGGCCACGTGTTCATGTGTCAGACAATAATATTTAATTAATAGAAAAAAAAAACCTTTTTCTTTTGCAGACATTGTGAATTTTTCAAGATGGTTTGGTGAGTTTACAGGAAACAAGATCGGATGGTTTTAGTAGTATATCAAAAGGACTTCATGGAGATAGAAAAATAAATATCATGTGATTCATGTAGTGAATAAAAAAAATGTTGATATTGTATTCTGAACTTCTAATTTTATTTTGAAAATTTTATCTTCTCTGTAAATTAATATTTTTTCTAAACTTTAATTTTATATGTTTTAGATATAAACTTTATCTATTTAATAGAAAAATAAATTTTGGCACCGCATATATTTTAAGAAAATAATTAATTACACAAATTATTATGATTAAATTACTTCTTTTTACTGATCGAGATAGTGTTATTATATATGAGATGAGATATAATATAGGTGTGTATCATTTAAATATTTACGGGAGATACTAATAAATGAAAAAAATATTGATATCATAAAATAGCATAAGAAATCAGAAGAGAATTATGTTAATAAATTAGAGAAAGCCTATGTAAGTTAACAAACAATAGAGATATTAAATATACTTTAGTGTTTAAGACGACAATATTTTTCATTTGTCTTTTGATCAATGGTGATGGGCATGTTATATAATTTTGCATAAATATACGAATTATAGAATTGTATTAAAAGCAGAGATTTAAAAGATGCGCATACGTTCCTTAAAAAAATAAAATAAAGTTGTACATAGGTAATTCATTTAGAATGTTGGAGTTTAATTAGGGAATAGAATGAAGTGTGATTGAGGGAAGGGGGGATGTATGTGGATTATGTGGCGAGTCATGAGTCATGAGTCATGAGTCATGTGTGTTTCTTTGAGGTAGCATCCAGGAAGCAGCTTTGGGATGAAATGTTGAATGACTTTTTAATTTGTTGTAGAGTCATACACACACACACACTATCAATATCGATCATGTCTGCGACTTCTTCTGTGGTTGTGGTTGTGGCTGACTTGGGCTCTTCCTTCAATTCAGTCTACCTTTATTGCCAGTGGACTTCAAATTCTAATCCAACTTCTACAAACAAGAAACTCCCCACTACCTTCCTCAACTTCCCTTCCACGCTAAACACCAAAATATTTAACTTTATGCTTCATTATTCTACCACCT
Source organism: Glycine tomentella (assembly GCA_007407185.1). NCBI lineage: Eukaryota > Viridiplantae > Streptophyta > Magnoliopsida > Fabales > Fabaceae > Glycine > Glycine tomentella. The sequence continues at coordinate 1,101,669 of PYAF01006068.1, read as the reverse complement.
GCTTACCACCTTCCTTTAATTAATTGCGTTCTTTGTTTAACTCTTCTTACAATTGTATTCCTGATTCACCTCAATGTTCAAAATAAAATCAAACTTGTAGCTTGACATACAGTTTTAGCTCCCCAAATGGGGGTGAAAAGGCCTACCACTCTGCATTTGAGCTTAAACACAAGTGATCCATTTAACTATAGTCTGCATCTAAGGCTAAAACTTTCTGCACCTCTAATTATTTCTTCTTGTCCCCCATGGCATTTTGGAATATAATTTTACATTTCAGATTCTACTTTTTAAAATGTAATGGGACATGAAACAATAATTGAAGGTGTAACAACCTAATTAGCCACATAATTTATGAGCTTGTAGACCAATGGTCTATAACTTGTAAAGATAACTTTGTTAATATATTAAAAATTAAAAAAATAAGTTTAATTATTTTAAGTACCTGAAAATTCACCTAATTAGCCACATGCTAATGTGAACTTGTGTAAATTAACCTATTTTTGTACAATTTAAAACAAAACAAGAGATTAGATTTAAGAAATAACGATTATAGAAGATAAAAAATAGAAATTAACCTTTATTATTATTAAAAATGTTGAATTACAATCTCAATTTTCTTTTGTTAGTATATGAGTTTGAATATATATATATATATATATATATATATATATATTTTTTTTTTTCTTCTTCTTTCAACCATCAAGTCAATTTTATAATTTTAAATTAATCTTAATTAAAATTTTAAATAAAAAAGTCACACCACTATAGTGGCTCATCACCTCTTTTATAAGTTTGATATGGAAATAACAATTGAACATCATTGAAGGTGTTTTCATATGGCTTAACTTTAATATTTTGAAATTACATAAAAGACAATTTTGTTAATATCCGTTTAATTTTAAGTATTTAAAAACTAAAAGTAATATTTTTTATTAAAAATATTTATTACGTTAAAATATAAAGATATATAAATATTTTATTTTTTCAAAAAGAGTTTTTCACATTTAGTATGTCAAAACCAGCCCTTGCATCTAATAAAATAAAAAATATAGGAAACTGGCGTTTTATATATGTTTTTTTTTAAAAAAATTATGATTGAAACAACTTAAAGAGGAAAAAAATTGCAAAGAATTGAGAGGCTGAAGACTCCAAGAAAAGTGTGTGAGAGAGAGGTGCAGAGAAAGGAAAAAGTAAAAACGTAGAATGGAGAATCGTGGGAGAAGTGGAAGGATCATAAAGTTGGCATGTCACGAGTTGCAGTTGGCGGGTAATAATCGTGAGATAACTATTCCAAAAAAGCAAATAATCTTTCGATTTTGGTTAATTAAATAATTAATTATCTGAATCAAAGGAACCCTAACCTTTGTTCGGATCAGTATCATCATTGTCACCCCTGTTTTCCTTCTATTATTATAATGCTAATCATAATTAAATAAAAATAAAAATATAATATAATACATTATGGCGTTTGGGCATTTGATGCCGTGACTGTAACAGTTTTGCCAAAGCGTTTCCTTGGATGGAAAACAGAGGTGACAGTGGTGATGCTGAGCTTCAACTTGATGCTGATTTTGTGCCGGTTCCTGCCCAGGTTACTCTAAATATTTTCTTCAGAAATGAAACCCTGGGTTTGTTTTGATCTGAATAATCGTAATGTGACTACTAAATTAATTCTGTGCTTTCTTTTCATTCAAGATCTTGTTTTTATTTTTTGTGTGGGTCTGGGTGTGGCAGTGCCAATAATCTGTATTTTTTAGTATTTAGATTAAATGAATAGACTAAAGTAATTATTAGTTATCACACAATGCCATCATAAAAGGAATACAAACATGTCCAGCTCTGAATTTTTACTTTGATGGCATGGCATTGTAGACATGTGCTGGAAATGAAAAGAGTAACAAGGCCTCCCGGATTCCTCAGTCCAGACGACCTAATCTATCCTCACTGCAAATACCAGCATGGTCACTAGATATTGCATTATCTACTTTTGCAAAGACTGATGGTCCTTTGGTTTCACGATCAAGTCCTGGTTCCACAAGAGGACTTCCCCCAAGGCCAAATTCAGCCAAAGTCAGGTCTTCAATGAGAGGTTTACTTCCTCAGAGGAGCTTCAAGATAAATACCTGTTCCCAGGATATTGAAAGGACAGGTCTCATAGTGCCTAGCACTTCCCCATCCGATGCTCCTTTGGACAAACCTTCCACTTCAACTCCTCTGCCTCTTAATAATAGGGTTATCTCCCCATCAACAAAAGTTTCACATTCATTACCAGTTACTCCATTTGCAACTTCAGGTGCAGAGAATGGACATGGAAGACATCTAGGGCGTGATTCTGATTTACGTGTATGTTTCCAGTGTTCATTCTAGTTTCAAGACCAAAACAACTACTTTTACACTTTACTTATTATTCACATTTTGTAAGTGAAAAATGGCACATGTTGCTTAATATATGCCTTTTCTTTTTGAACAGACAATGGAAGTTCATCAGCATATGACGCGATCATTTTCAGTCCCAGTTAATGGCAAAACCACTAATTTAAGGGTTACAGATTCTAGGGGCTTGATTCGTGTAATTTCGGCAAAACGACATCTTGAAACTGTTGGTGGAAAGTCAACTGATGGTGCTTTCGTTCCAGAGATTGGTAATTCCTCAAAATATATGGAATTTACAAAATTTTCTTCTAAATGTCCCTTTTAAACTTCTTGAACTTGATCAACAATGTGCGTAATTTGAAATGTTGTCATTTTGACAAGCAACATGTATTTGATATTGAGTTGAGCACTAAACCATAAATTAAATGAAATTAGCAACAATAATATAGAAGAAAGAGATAGAGGTTTCCTAGAGATATAATCTAAGGAAAACCCTTTCATTTCATTGCAGTGTACTCTCCAAATTAAATAAAGAAATGATAATACTGAATGAAGTTTATATTGATGTTAACTTCTAATTTTGATTCTCAATTTTGATCTTAGGGTTTTAGTTTATGGTTTGTCTTTTTCTGAGTTAGGATTACTTGGTATTAAAATAGAAACAGGTTAAATAGGGACTAGAATTTTTCATAGAATACATAAATTTTTTAATCAGTATGCTATTCTCATTGGCTTGTATTGTCTTGTTAACCGTATGCTTAAATCCCTCCTCCTCCCCCTCCTTTGTGTCTTTTCACTCTGTTCTTTCCTTTCTAGCCATTGAAGATGCTACTGAGGATATTCCAGAGGAACAAGCAGTTTGCAGGATTTGTTTGGTGGAGCTTGGGGAAGGAGGGAATACACTTAAGATGGAATGCAGTTGTAAAGGTGATCTTGCACTTGCTCACCAAGAATGTGCAGTAAAGTGGTTTAGTATTAAGGGAAACAGGACCTGTGATGTCTGCAAGCAGGATGTCCAGAACCTCCCAGTAACACTGTTGAAAATTTATAATCCTCAAACTCTTGCTAGGCAGGCATCAAATGTGCCACAACAGTCAGAAATAATTTATTACAGGTATGTTTAATTACTTCACCGTGTTAGTCATCTGTGTTCAATTAACACTTAAACTGACATAGAGGAGAGCTAAAGTGTTATCTATGATATGATATTAGGGCAAGCAGGCTGGCTATAAAACTATATAAAGTAGTAGATCTTAACTATTTTGGTGTGGTTAAGTTTAAAAAGCTTTGGCTTCAGTTTATTTGCACATATGGGTAGGTGACACTGTGGCAGTAAGATGTGCTCTTGGTATCGTTTGGCATCCTTTTTTGTTCCTTTTGAGGACAAGAAAGAATATAAGGAAACGATTACAAAGAATAGATTTCCTTCTTTCAGTTTACCAAAGAAAATAACAGAGCTGTCCAATCCCTTTTTATGTCCGTCTAAGAAACCCCCTTGGAAGAAACCATGTGCTGAACTCCAATAAGATGCCATCAGAACAATAATGTTCTACGTCAAGTTGAAGGATATTTACCTTGAATAACCAAGCATTTCTTCTCCATCCTATGACCCAAATGACAATGTACAAGACACCCGTAAAACTTTACCCTCTGCTCCTGCCCATTTTTTTGAATTAATCTCAAGAAACTGCTCCTGGCTATGGGGGAAAATCCAAGGCCCATCAAACACACTGAAAAGCCTACTCCATAAGCTATTGGCTGATGGGCTGTGTCTAATAAACATATGCAGTTGATTCTGATTTTGAACAACATATATACATTTGCTTTTTTTTTTTTTTGGATAAACAAAGTATCATTTAAGAAAAAAAGACATGTCAAAACCTAGAGGATAATAAATAAATCCTGAAAAACTAAACCAAAAATGAAAGGGAATAAAGAGAAAAACTAAGAACATGATACATGTAATGTAACACTTCCCAATCTCTTTGTAGATCTACTCATCTACCAAAGATACCCCTCCTAAAAAGACATAAACATCACCCTTCTTATGTCTACAAAACCTATGATAAATCATCAGCCAGTCACTACTTTTCTAATTGTAATGTATTCTAGCTATTTCATGCATAACAGGATCTGGCAGGATGTACCAGTACTTATCTTGGTCAGCATGCTTGCGTACTTTTGTTTTCTAGAGCAACTACTGGTATGCTTTTCTTTGTATCTGTGCTGAAGTTTATGGTAACTGGCTAACTGCTGCTTACATCAAGTTATGATTTTGGGCTTATTGCATCCAATTACAGTGCCTGCCATCTACATGAGAAACTTGCCTCTGAAAGATTATTTTGACCAATCTGTAGTTGTTAGTAGGTAATTCTGAAAATATAACCTCATCTACTAGGAGTATAGCAATTTTCTCAGTTTACAGATGAAGGATTTTTTTATTTTATTTTATTTAGGGCATAAGAACAGGGAACACATACTTAGGGCCCGTTTGTTTAAACTTATTTTTTTTAAAAAATATTTTTTTAATAATATAAGCAGTCTTATGCTTTTTTTTTGTGCTTTTCTAAATTGCTTTTTCTTCAAAAAATAAAAATAGTTTTCTGTTTTTTGTAAGAAGCGAATCCTATCTGTATCTTAAAAAGGCAAAAGATCACTTGTTTTAAGTTTAATTAGTGCTGAGGGAGTGGGAAAAGTGCTTTATAATTTAGGCAGTTTGTAGATCCAAATTTAAAAAAATGGTTTTCTTTGTATTTTATTATTTTGTTCAATTTACTCGTTAATTGTTTCATGGAATATATTTTTGTACCTGTGTTCTGGGGAATAAAGGGAGATACTATTTCTTTGCCTATTTAGTACTAGAAGGCCATGTTTACTAATACTGTTTATATGAGAGCCCTTGGATAATGCTGTATATGATTCATTTATTTTTTCTAGTTTTGTTTTCCTTTCTTAACAATTAACTGTTTTGTGTGAAATATATTTTTTTTTTATTGACCAATGTTAGTTGTTAGTTTTTGTTAGTGGGAGGGATTTGAACCCACAACCTCTCCCTGCCCCCTTCTCACTTTAACCACCAAGCCAACTTCATAACTACTGTTTTGTGTGAAATATAAGTGTGTCTGACACAATGGTTTCTAGTTTACCAGGTTTCAGATTTGGGACCTCGTGCTCTTGCCATTTCATTACCATTCTCCTGTGTTTTAGGTCTCCTTTCATCTATGATTGCATCAACCATGGGTAAAGCTGTTTTCTTCTCTCTTTCTTAACATTTGCACTTTTGATTTCATTTTTGTTCTGGTTTTTATTATAAAAGTGAACTGTATTCATGTATAATTGTCAAATTCATAGTAAGTTAGAGAGATGTTAGCAATATGCTCTTTATACTCCTTTGAAGACACTTCCTTCTATTGGATGATATTCATGTAGGCTTCATCTCCTATTTAATGAGTCCCATTTTTTATTTACTAAGACTCGCGTGAATTTTGATCCGTGGTACAAAGTGTGTTGAAAGAATTATTGAAAAGTGTGTTGCTAGAATTCATCAAGTAGGTTATTATGCACTTGCAAGCTATGGTTACAGATAAGGATAACGGTAAAAATAATCATGAAGTATTAAAATGGAATACATGCAATGGAAATTGACAAATATTGGACTAACAAGATTTTAATTGACAAATATTGGACTAATAAGTAGGTTCTTATAAAATCTAAATCAAATGTTTTGGCCTCCATTGGCCTGGAATTATTTTTTAATATGTCTCTCCTCACTAGACCTGTAGATGTCATTCCTTATGTGCGCTTTTCCTACCACCAAAAGAATTGAGATAAGTTACAAGGTCTGTACACCTCATTTCTCTATTTAGAATTACCCTCATTACGACTGTAATTGCTAAGTGTCTAACTCTAGTTTATCAAGGAAGAATAAACATTCCTGTATCCCCCAAAAAAAGGAAGAATAAGCATTTTTCAAGTATTTATTGCTTGTTTATTTGAGTTTTTCATTTTCTTTTTTTGAATATAAACTATATTTTAAGTAAAAGATGTTTATATAATAATTATGTATGTTTTGTTTTTAAAAAACTGTTTTACTGCTTTTTTCATAGATTGAAAATAGCAGCTTATGCAAAATGCCCCCCCAAAAATTTATACTGCAGAATCATTTTTGTAAGCTTTAACAAACTGGGAGGGATCCAGAACACAGAAGCTTTCCCTTTAACATCTGACGTTTTGACTTCCATTTGCTTTTATAACGGGCCAGGGTTCTATAATAATAGTTTTTAAGCTAAAGGAGAAGCCAACATTGTTAAATAATTTTAATTTAAAGAGCAGTAGGAGCCTCAGTGACAAAAATATCAAATGGAAGATAGTCCAATTAAAAGGAGTGGATGAAAACCTAAGAAAACTTAAAGAGAAAACTTTATAAAGGTTCTAGCTCTAAATGGTGCTGATCCATGTCCTCCTCTTCCCCCTGCCTCCTCCGAGTTTTCTTCTGTAAAGTCCTGTGCAAAAAAGCATTGATATTGTTGCCCTACTGTGGGTGGATGGCTACAGTTCAAAGTTCTCTTTAGTTAATGCACGGTTGTTACCCCTGTATTGGATCTTGATATGTGTAATTAAATGTAAATCTTGGACTTTGATTTCAAACCAGATTATGTGTGGGTTTTGGCAAATTGGGGGGATACAGTTAAGTCAGGTGAGTTAAAAGAAACAAAGTTTGTTTGGGTTTTGGCAAATGGAGTATACGGTTAAGTCTGCTGAGTTCAAAGGAACAATTTCTATCCGCTGCAACATCTGATTTGGTGTGTAATATCTGATTTAAAACGAATAAAGTGGTAAAACAAGTTGACATTGTCCTATTGTTTCTGACATGAGAATTCATTAGAACAAGACCCATACACTGTAATTTTCCTGTTCATTTTAAGTTTAGTGTGTTCAAAGAAACAATGTCTATCAGCGGCAACATCTGATTTGGTGTGTAATGTCTGATTTAAAACAAATAAATGGTAAAAGAAGTTGACATTATCCTAACGATTCTGACACGAGAATTGATTAGAACAAGGCCCGTACTCTGTAATTTTCCTGTTCATTAGATCCTCTGGAGTTTCTATAATCCTATGCTGTAGACTACATGATAATGGGTTATTAGTTTCTGATTAACACGCGTAATGTTGTTGTGGTGGCAGTGAGCAGGAGTTTCGTATGGGCTTATGCTTGCTTCCAGTTTGCAGCTCTTATCCTGTTAGCTCATGTATTTTATACTATCGTAAGATGATATAGTTCCTATCCTGACTTCATGAAGATACTTGGCACTCGGTGAGAGCGAAAATATATATTTTGACATTTACCTTTTTTTCAATTTTGTAGCTCAATTTTAATGCAATTCTCTCCATTCTCCTTTCCTCGTTCACTGGGTTTGGGATTGCCATCAGTATGAATTCTCTCGTTATGGAATTCATCGGATGGAGAACTAGCAGGCAGGTTCAATCCTCCTTTGAAAATGTTAACTGGACAGAGCAGCAGCATCGTGAGCATGTACAAGAACAGGGACAGGAAGATGGAGGACATCATCAGCGACAAAGACAACAAGAGAATCATCTGCTGCAGCATGGCAACAGTTGATGCGACTGATTCAGGGCAGTCTTCCTCAATTGTGAAGACTTTTGTTCTCTTCCTTTTTTTACTAACTTTTTACACTAAAAACATGAGGATTTCCACGTGAAGGTGTGAATCATGATATTTGTTAACATAGTTAAATTTTACTTTAGTATGTATGCTCTTTCCTTTCACTGACAAGCAATCCCATCGACTAATTCAATCCCATTAATGAAAACACCCTCAAGTTACTACTGGCGATTTGTCAGAGTGCATGAATAAAAAGGAAAAGTTGTCAGTTTAAGGTGTCCTAGATAGAGTGCATGAATTTCAGGTAGCCAGTTGCGGTTTAAATTTATTAAATTGGGAAATGGAAGGGCAAAACTATGAGAAATTGATTCCACATGCACGTAGCTACGACAAAACCATGCAATATAATTCCAAGGCGAGCCCCTAAATACCATTTCCAAAAGCAAAGGAGATTATGAACTGCTAGCCATTAATGTCCCTCAATACATGGAATTATACAAACACAAACCTGTGGAAGAGATGAAAAGAATAATTTTCATCTATGCCACCATCCTTTTAATGGAGGGAGTCCTTCTTAGCTTCTACATCTTACAGATGCAGGGGAGTTGCTGGAAATATATATACCGTAGTTCACTTTTAGAATAAGGACAATGGAAAAACCAACTTAGGGAAATTTAGTCGGAATATCTTTAATTCTTGTTCAAAGTGCCAAACCTCAGTTGAATTATCTAATTACAAGCACAAAAAATATGTTGCAGTTCCAACTTACCATTTCTTACAAAGAAAATAACCACACTCAACCTTTCAGAGGGCAATTCACTTTTGATATGGCAAAATGGTGGATAATTGGTGAAGACAAAATCCTGTTAGAGCAAAGGTTTCACCTAGAACTGCACAAAGTCGAGTAATGAAATGAAGAAAAGTGCGTTGCTCTTCTTTGATTGTGGAAGTAATAGGTGACGGATCATACAAAAAGAAGACAGCTGCAGACATCAAACAAACAGGAAATGATAATCAAAACCTATACTCAAAGAACAAAGCCAACTTTAAACACTAGTATAAAACCGACCTACCCAGCTTCGATCAAACTCATTTATGGGCCAAAAATATTCTGTAAGTGAGAAGTTGGTATGGAGAGTGAGTATTATTAAAGAAAATATAAAAAATAATGTTTTAAGTACATAATTACTTTAAGAACAATAACAATTTAACATATATTATGAAAACTAAAAAGGCGTCATTAAATGAAGGAAACACATGACTAACTGAAAAGAATAATGGTATAAAAGTTATTTTGTGTAGAATTAAATTGTTTTTTTGAAACATATGTGAAGATTTAAATTTATTATATAGAAGTAGAATAATGCTCTTTTAAATTGCAATGCAAGAAAACACGAGTGAAGTCCAAATTAAAGCACAGACTATGATCTAATGCTTGATGACATTAGAAAGAAAAAAATCCCGTTTTTGAATGTACTGGTCCTCTTATTAAGCAAGAGGGAGGGAAAACAGTTCAGCATAGCAGGGTGAGCTCATCAGAGGTATAAACATATGTTGCCTCTTTTGATCAATAAGTTGTGATGTTGGCCTCTTAAGATTAGTTCAGAATCTCTGTCAAAAAAAGATTAGTTCAGAATCAGGGGTCGGCCTCTAGGAAATGGCTTTAACTGAAAAGACAAAATGCTTACACCATGTGCTTGCTTTGAAGATTATGAAGTAGGCCAACCAGGTTTGGAATTGGAGGTAAGTATGCCAGGTGTGAACACCATTTCCACCAGTGAGTGTTAGTTAGGAATTTATCATCGATAAAGGATTACACTTGGGGTGAATGCATTATGCATGTGCCTGTGCCTTTGCACAGTTGTAAGTGATTGATGCTCTTTTTAATCACGTATGGAACTTGTGAAAAAAAAATTGCACTGGATAATGTAGTATCCGCGTCCATCTCAGAGGTATTGGGTGTTTGGTCCTCATCTTTTACTCTTTTCTCTTCCTTCTTCATTTTTATTTCATTTTATTTTTACCATTCATTTTTTTATTACTATTTATCCTTTTCTACTTGTTTTTTTTTTACATAATTACATGAAAAATGTCAACATTCTTTTCAAAATAAATCACTTTACATTCGTTAATTGGTTAAAATTCACTTTGCTACCTATTCTTATGTCCCATTGGCTCAAAAAAATCTTGGCATATTAGGCTTATGAACTGAAGCGCATGATTTCTTAGATATATCTTGCTCTTTCTGGGTAGAACAACCATACACGTCTTCATAAAATTAAAAAAATAAAATAAAAACATCTCACACGTGGCATGTGACACATGAGAACAATCTAAGTGTGTAGTACTCTTTGATCCGGTTAGATTTTAAGAAATTAGGTTTCTGGTTCAAATTTATACAACTTTTCTTATTATACGAGAAATGCATGTGAGATAGATATTGTGATAAAAAATTTGGAGGAAAAGAGTTGTAAAAGATGTAAAAAAAAAAAGAAATATAAATATTATAACTCTCATATTGCCTTTTTTTTTTAATTTCAAGTTGAAGGCTAATTAATTTTGAAAAAATCAGTTAAGAAGTTAGTTGAAAGCTGATCACAGTCAATTTGCTGGTCAATTTTCATCTTGCTTATGCAATAGTCAATTTTTCAACAAATAATTGGAAGTTTTGTGCGGAAAAACTAATTAAGGACCCTATTAGTGTTGATGGAAATATTAAATATATGCCCGAAATAATTGAAATAATATTTAACATATTTAACTAAGGTCCTCATCGAGTAGCTTATAATAATCCGTGCTGATATGAAATAGTGATGAGTTAGTAGAGTACATAGAAGTTACTTGTGGAAAATGACCAACAGAGAGATAGATAAAAGGATTTGGTTGAAGAAAGGAAAATAGGCAGTTGATTGAAAGGGTATTATATATATAAATTCATGCAACAAATAAACAAATGCATGTCTTTTTCAAATGAATTCTATCACGTGAAAGAAATTAGAGGGAGCACGTAGTATAAGAGATGCATAATTCAATAAGAGTGGTTACACAGAGAAAGTAAAACCAACTCAAGTCGACCAAGTGACCAAATTTCCAATTTGGGTAATTTTGTACTTTAGAAGAGCAAACAATGATAGCTGTCAACTTAAGAAGACACATGAAAATACAGATTGAGTTACTAATTGCATTGATTGATGTTGAATGCCGCGGGTACGCAACTGATGATAAGAGCTATAGCTTGCTATAACCATAATGAATAGTTTTAATTTGGGCATGTGTAACTCATTTCCTACATCCCCAAAGATATTTTTTCAAGTTTAACTTCCTCGCTATGTTTGTATATAACACCCTTCAAATCTGCGTCTCTTCCCGTAATCAACTCCATGTGTTTTTTAATTGAGTTCTCCAATATTTTCAAATTAATTGGCAGGACTTGAAAATTGCCATATCTTTGTTACCCATTACAAAATAGTTCCATTTTTCATTTTTCAAATTAATACATGAAGAGAAACTGCTATTTGGATCTTCGTCTTCAGTCTTCGTCACCTTCCCATCGTTCAATGCAAGCAATCTGGACTCTTTCTTTTCAATATTTACGTTATGACTCCCTTCATTTGTATATCTCAGGAATTAAGCAAGTGGAATTCTTCTTACGTTATTTGCTAATTCTCCCTCCTTTTCTGCAAGATTTTTGCAGGAATGGGACGTTGAACATACACAATAAACTTGTAGCTATTCTTCATAATGGACGCCAATGCATTTTTGACACAGCAGAACTTCAGGTATACGTTATAGTATCTTCCAATCTTCTATCTTTCCATTTTAACTCCTTTTTAAACTTTTTTTTTTTTTTTATTTTATTGCATTCCAAGAACTGCAGACTCGGTGAATGTTTCCTTTAACTTATTTTAAATGAATAATTGCTTATTCTTATTATTATTAAAAACTAAGTAATTATTTATTCAATTTTAAGCGTTACCAAACAAGATTGTACTTGATAGCATAATAAAACTTTGCATTATTCTCTTCATGCATTTTTATTTATCGTTTAAAAGGTTATTTTATAAGATCTAATCAAATTATTAAATAAATTTGATTATATATAAGTATAAAAAAACGTTTATTTCACTATATTGTTTTTATTGAAATAATTAAAATAATATACCTTCTATCATTTAGTACTAAAAAAGTAATTTTTTAAAAAGAAATAATTTATAATTAAACAATGGATGAGTTAGTTAATGAATGGAAATTGTTTAAGCAATTCATAAAACTGAAAGAAGGATTAATAAATATAACTCCTTTTTCTTGGTAAAAAATATAACTGTTTTAAATTGTAATCTTGTATCCTTTAAACATTAGTGAAGAATTTCAAATAATTTTTTATTAAATTGTCCTAATTAAATAATAAGTTTATTTAACTGAGTTGTCCTTTCTTGAAATACTTTATTTCCCCTTATTGATACCGGTAAATTTAGAGAGAAAAAATAATACGTCAATTTTGAAGGTATGAAAGAATTTCTTGAAACATTAAATAGATGAAATAAAAAAGAAGGGATTATGCCTTATCTTTTTCTCCAAAACTGGAAATCAGCATTTAGCTCACAAAATGGGAGAAGCAAGCTTGTGAATTTAAAAGAAATTAATAAGATAAAATAATTACACAATTTTGATGGAAGGAAATAATTATTAAAATTAGATAGCAAATTAAATGAACGCTTGTAAAATGAAATGACTAATAAAAAATAGATTATGTATTGATAATGTAAAATACAATCATTTAATTATAATCAATTATATATGATAAATTTGTTGACTTTTATAAAATTATCTAAAAGATTATATCAAATTTTGTGATTAGAAGCATCACCATTAAACTCATGATTTAATACTATAAAAAATATATATGCAGGCAAGAATGATAATATGGTTAGCAAGTCAAGAAATGGAGGAAAGCACTACAGGCTTGCATTCTGAAGCCCTATTGATACATGTCTCGCCAGGGCTTTCCATAAAGAAATCAATTCAAAATTTCCTCCAGGGGAGAAGAAAGAAGAGGTCTCAAAGCCAAAATGACAAAAATATGAATTTATTAAATCCTGGTTCGTCTAGATCTGCATGAGTATATATAATACTATCTGCAGGCACTACTACAAAGCTTTGTTAATTGTTACTGAAACATATATAATAATTCACACTTGCGTGCTTGGGCAAAATAGACCTTACTATCTGTATATGGTCCTGATGATGAGCATATTATTTTAAGATTAACTCTTAGTGTCTCATTTGTTGGTTATTCTGTATTTCTAATTCATTACACAGGAATGAGTATATTAGTAGTTGTTACGTACATTTCTTTTGGTATAACATGCATAATATGGATTTGCAAATGCTGAAGACCTTAATGAATGTAATGAGTGTATATGTGTACGCACATGATAGATGATGTTTTAAATTTCCGTGACTATGCCAATAAGTCAAACCTCCCTCTGCAGCCAGGTTCTGGAGCAAGCCTTCTTCTTGATCTGGCATAGCCACCCTCTTTATCATCTCATTCTCATCACTAAATTATTTATAATCGTATAACTAAACTAAATGATTAAATATAAATTAATAATTGTATGATTAAAGTTAATTAGACATGTTTCCTCTGTCAGTACAAGGAATTACGGAGTTGACGCGATGAATTTGAAGGTGCTAGAACAGGTCTTTCTTGGTCCTTTTGCAACGAGCTTTATTTTAATTTAGAATAATTTTATATTATTTTATAGCATTATTTTACCGTTTTATTTATGATAAGTATTAAGTTTATTTTATTTTATTAGATATAAAATACTTTACTTTTTATTTAGCAGTTTCTTTATTAAATAATAGGAGAAATTGTAGGAAAATCAGTAAAAAGATATAACACTACTCATTAATTTATTTTACTTCACAGTTCAAGTTCAAAAAAATGTATGAATCTCTTTGTCTATCCCATTTTATTTGTGAAAATTTGAGTAATAGAAAGGAGAGATATTGGCAAAAAAAAAAGGAGATAAAAAAATGAT
>PYAF01006068.1:1054413-1069737 GCA_007407185.1 Glycine tomentella | reverse complement strand
AGAAAATGCCATTTCTAGGCCACTTCCCACGCTACTCACTTGGACTCCCACGCTACCCACTTGGGAGGCCAGACAGCATTGGTATATTTATACACATGGCGCGGGTCGCGCCGCACTCCACGTGGGTCGCGCCGGAGGCCAGAATAGCCTATTTCCACTATTTCTCAAGCGTTTAAGCCTCCTTTTAAGGGATTCCAAGACCTATTTATATTTCCTCCATTATAAGCTTAATCCTAAGTTTAACGTATGCTTCCTCATGTTTAAAAAAATTCCAGATATTACACTTTCCTTCTCTTTTCACCCCTCTTTTATTTAGTTTATTTTTTTCTCTCTTTTGTCTTTTTTTCACTTTTTCTTCCCTTCTCTCTTTCTCTTTCTTAGTCTTATTTCTGATTTATCTTTAGTTCATTTAACACCGACTCCAATTAACTTGGATTAAAGATCTTATTGATGTCCTTATATAATTATTTTTTAAAAACTGGTTATTTTGAGCAGCCTTGGTGAAGAGGTTGGTTCACTTTGAGAGCGCTTGGAATCTGCTTTGGCCAGCCCGTTCCAATCCCCGTTGTCTATCTTATCATAAACAAAATTTGGTCACGGAAGAGCCCACCACCACTGATGTCAGATGTAAGTTGCTTTGCATTTGATAACGGGGTTCTGTTTTCATTCTTTGAACAGTTCTCAGCAATTTATTTCAGTTGAGGAACAAATGGCTATAAAAAAATATTTTATTCTAAATGCTTTTTCATCAAGCCTGCTCAGTGTTAATAGGTAATCTGTACAATAATTTAACTTAAAAACGAATGTTTTTATACAGGAACCAATAACACCCATACATTCAGTGACGTGCGTTACTCCACTCCGTTGCGAACGAGATTTGTTCCAATTTTACTGCTTCAATTTGAGCAATGAGCACCTTCTAGCACTTGACTTGCCAGATGCAGGGGTTCTATACCTGAAAGTCCGTCCTTCTCCTTCATTTCTATTTTCTAATGCAGAAAGAAGAACCATTTAGATGTTATAATTTGTGGGCTCCCCCGTGTTTTAGCAGCACAACTTCACTTGTAGCCTTATAGCCCTGAATACCCAAAAAGCAACTGTGCGCCTCATATCTCACACTTCTCTTTTCGTTTGACAATAAATTCCACTGTCCCATCCCAGCAGTATCTTCAGCTCCAATGCAGTTAGCTTAGCGTAGTGAGAAATCAAACCCAACCCCTCCTCGCAAGACTCTGTTGTAAAGAATAGTTAGTAGAGAGAGATCAGCTAGTTTCTATTCTCGGTAAATGGCAAAGATAATATGATTCCAACTTCCATCAGCTACACCACCCTATGAAACTCTCTCATGATTTCGGGCAGCACTTTCTTCTTCGCTCCGTTGTAGCAACTCCTCATAAGCTCTCACAGATTCGTCAGTAAATCTCTCCATGGCCTCAAAAATGCACTGCAAGCTAGCCTGTAGACTACTGCTTTTGTCACTCTGATATATGATATTCTCAGAAACTGAAAGACCTTTACCTTCTCCAGATACCAGAACCACCTTTCGCTCTAATGCTTGAATTTGCTTCTGCAGCTTCTGGTCATCTCTATCCATATTTCTCACTTTTCTCTCAAGATCCTTGTTCTTCATCACCTGCCTATGCATTTCTAGCTTATCTTGTTCCCATATCTGAAGCACACTCATGGTAAATACATGCATGGAATCAACAACTTCCTTTTCAGATATTCTATCCAACGCTTGGGACCACTGATTACATATTACAAATATTTGCGGAGCCCCAATCCTACCAGGGGAAAAGGGGACTATGCCATCTGGTGTTTCTTCAGGTTCATACAGGAGACATTTCAGCAGCCAATTATTCAATGCTCTAACATAACCTTTTTGGGCACTTATCCAGCCGGAGAATTGGAATGTCCAATTGATAAGTTCTTGTTCGAGCTGCTTGGTTGCCTGGAGATGACTATCACCGCTCTTCTTCCTGGATCCAATGGAACCCAGTATTCTGGCTTCTCTAATTGCTTCACACTGATCATGATGACATTCAAGCATGGATTTCCACATTCTGGTCAACCTGAAAATAAGCTTATGTCATATTATACCATATATACATCGAATGTTATGCACAGACACCCAAAAAATTCTCAGGTGATACTTACATTACAATGAGAAAAGGAAAAATATTTATCCTATACTATGTATGAATGGATATCTCACATGCATGTCTTATCCCAAAGGACATAGAAAAAAATTAGCAACTTCAAAAGAAAATGAGAACATTAATTCAACCATACAAACTTAAGAAGAATAAAAAAGCGCATCGGTGACAACATCACAGCATGTCTGGAACGGAAAACTGGATGGAGAATACTGAATTCAAGTGCTCAATCCACTTGCACAAGGATAAACAGGATATATTTTAAGGTTTTTAGTTCCTCTTGTAGATTGGAGAGTAATAATTTCTTGGAAAAGCTCTTGCGTGGTTGCATCATCTCCCCTGTAAAGGATGATTATTCCTCTGGCTGACAGCACAAGCACAACATTATCCAGAAATTGGACAGATAAACCACCAAATTATCTAGATTATATGGTTGGAAGTTATAAACATACATCAGATTAAATAGCAGGATTTATCAAAATTATCAGAAATGGTCTTAGAAGATGGCCAAGTATTTGCTTCTTTCTATCAGCTCTATGTGTAGATTGCAGGTGGATTTGTTGGATTTCGTCAGGATATATACATTTCACCATGGTTATCAAAGAATGCTGGGAAATTGTGCATCAATATTTCAATTCATTTCATAGGGTTGAAATATAGAGGAGATGATTCCTATGGAATGGAATCTCAATAACAAAATAACCCCTTCCATTCAATCTTTGTCTAATGTTGTAGAGCACATAATTAGTTCAGTTACTGGAAGCCAATACAAACAGCTAAAAGTGGAAAGTGCCACTGAACAGGCAGAAAATGCTTGACTGACTCGTTATAAGAAGATCTACACATTTTGCATGAGGTCATTCTATATCACCTCAATGATATTAGACAAGCACCCAAAATAGAAGCACATCAAATCAAATTTTGTACAGAAAACACATAACTTGACCCTAAACCTTTTTCACATATTTATGAACCTTAGGAATATAATGAAAAAATCCAATCCATTCCTGATCCATTTAATTAAAACCATCCAACCCATCAATTAATAAAAAAAATTAGGGACGTATATCCAACCCATCCATTTAAAAATGTGTTATATTTTATGGATCACATGGTGATGGAAAGGCAAGGAAGAAGAAATTGGCTTTCAATACTAATAGGAAGAAACACCACTTGTTCCATTTTCAATAGTTTAATAATCCAATGGATTTGGGGGGGGAATGGAAGGATTGGATTGGATTGGAGCATAGATATGGGATTATTTTGCCATCCCTACATACAGAGTTGCCCATCATGAACAGAGAGACATTTAGGACTTGAACAAATAACAAAAATTGTTAGTTTCTAACATCACATACCCCTGGATTAATTCCTTCAGCTGTGGCCACAGTTCTTCATCCCTTATCTTATTTATAGTCATAGAAATCTTATCGACCACCTGAATTGCCATTCTAATTTTTGTGGACAGATTCCTAATCAAAGTTCGAGTTGAATCAACTTTATGAAAATCAGAACCCCTATCATCCAAACGCTTCAACCTGCGACACTTCCTATCGTGCATGACCCGCATCTTTTCCTCTGCCTGCAAACAAACGAACGTGGGAAAAAAATGTTGGAAAATATTTTCCTATAATTTAAAATTTAAAGTAAATATATTTTCTTTTTCTCAATCAGTTTTTTCTAAAGATAAAAACTATTCCCTATCTATTTATTCCTATCTTTTAGAAATTGTGTTTGACTAAGTCTTTAGTCTTTTTATCCGTTGGAGGCCTTTTGCACATTATTAAGATTTGTTGTTATGTTTGTTACTAGTTTGTTAGTTGAGATACTTGGGCTGCACATTTGGTGGTTATTTTCCCCCCTTATATATAGCTTCCTCTTATGGAAAAATAAGGAGAACGTAGAGGCACACACCTACAGCAAAATACCATTTGCCTATTTCTCCTTTTTATAAAATTACATTATATTACTGCAACTGTATGTTTTGGAGCATGATGTGTGGGTTGTCGTATCTTGGGAGAGGAGCGCATGCATATTAATTTATTCTACCAGTGTAGTGGGGGAATTTTTCTCTCTAAGGATAGCTCATAGTGAACTTCAATCCAGGCTCTTTTAAAGTCTTCTACTATTAAAGTTTATGCTTTGTATTAATTAATTATTATAAACTTTGTATGTGTTATGATTCTATTTGAACTTATTCTACTGCTATACTTATTGTTTATGGCTTCCTAATTATTTATCTAACAAAAAAGCTATTTGGAAACCTGTAAACACTGGTTAACAATGTTTCACTTATGGCATAAAAGACTTCTCACCAGTTGATATCACTCAAATTATCAGCACAGGTTGGTTACATTAGAACATACAAGAACTGATGCGAATGCAGCAGGATTAAATTGCCTCACGGAGATGAAAAGTGGAAAAAACTGAAAGCAATGGAATGAGATTGGTGATTTAAGATCCATACCTTAACTTCATTAAAGAGTTTCTTCTCCCAAAGAAGGAGCTTCTGGAGCGTAGAGGAAAGATTGCGTTCCCCGGTTGTTAGATCAACATTAAAATCCATGTTAGCAGCGGAGGCGGATTCAGCATCTTTGGAAGTAGAAGGTTGGGAGGAGACAAGGGACAAAGAGGGAGCCACAACATGTAACATCTTGGAAGAAGCTGGTAGACAGGAAGTGATAAGGTAAATGAAAGTGAGGAGCGAAATGTGAATAATGAATAGAGAGAAATGTTGTTAATGTTACCTTGATAAGCTGCGTGCTTTCGATTGTGGGGAAGCTTGCCGACCTCAAGGATCCTGGCGATTTGGGCACCAGAATCGGAAGCCCTCTGAAATAGAATCTGAATCTCTTTAGCAACCTCAAGTGGATTCCGGGAACCAGGTCGCCGGGTACGGAATGCGGCGTGCTCCTTGGTCTTGTTCCCATCATTATTATCTCCACCAACCACTTTCTTATCCACCACGTGCACCTCATATTCTACCTCCTCTTCCTCATCATCATCATCATCATCATCAACGTCGTGGTGGGAGGAGGGTGGGGGTTCGTGCTTAGGAGGCTGGACGAGCTTCTGATCCCCATGGACCTGCTTGACAACTTCGTGGTGGTAATCCTCATCTTCCAAATCGGGGATCCCCTCCTCCTCTCGAACCTCCCTGGAATCGCGGCTGGGGGTGGCCGTGGCAGGGTAATGAGTTTGGGGATAGTACTTGTCGTCGCTGTTATCGAAGAAGTTGAGGAAGTCCCAGGTGGAGGAGCGAGGAGGAGAGGGCGGAGGCGGGGGTGGCTTGGAAACGGCCTGGCGCTGCGGCGAGGAAGAAAGTCCGGCCGAATAGGGATCGTAGGGGTAGGGGTAAGGGGGATACTGGTAAGGGTAAAAGGAGGAAGAGGAGGACTCTCCCACGTACATGGTTTGGGGACTCATAGGGCGCTGCTCGTAGACAATTGAAGGAGCGGCTTTATTCTTCATGTAATTCATGTGAAGATGGTGACGGTGATGATCTGGTCCTGAGTAGTAAGCACCTAAACGAACAGGAGAGGATGATTCAGGGGAATGATGGAGGGAGGGAAGGTCGTCGGAGTCGGAGTGGAAGTGGAGGTGGGAGCCGGCGGAGTCGGAGTGAGAAGGAGAGGCGTGTTTGGTGGTTTTGTGAGGGGGAGAAGGGGAGGGAGAGGGAGAGGAAGGAGCATCGGTTGTTGTATGCATGTCTTGCTGAATGAAAAGGTTTAAGGAGTGACCAATTGCCTTGAGGGAGTTGATGTAGGCGATGTGAGCTGCGGCAAGTGCGTAGCGCTGGTGAATTGCTTCGTCCAGGAAACCACACCGCTCCCGGCAAAGGGCCACTGCTGGGAGATCGTCCAGCTTGGAGCTGGCACACCCCATGGCTCTTTACTTTTCCTTTTCCCTTTTAGGGTTTCTAATTGTAACCAAAATTGCTATTTAACACCACAGGCACAGGGAAGAAAGAAAGAGAGAGCCGTAGCAACTGTGAAGCGGGGCAGGCAGGCACCAACATAAAACAACTAGTTAGTGAATGAATCAGGGAATCTTTTGCCAGCACGGACATCTTCGTCCGTTTCTATTTTTATTTCATTTTTTTAATTAAAAGACCGCACTACTCTCTTTCTCACTTTTATCTTTCTTCAACTTAATTTAAACTTTTTATTTCATTAGGGGTCACAAGCTTTCTTATTATACAATTATATCAAATTTTCATATATTTTATTTTCTATTTTCTTTTGAGGTCGCCTACCTCTCTTCGTATACATTACTCCATTGACCAGGCTTTTTTTCATTTTCATTTTCAACTCTATTTATATACTCCTGTTTCTCTCAATTCATCACAGTTTCCTCGTGTTTGGAACATAACATCTGATACATCCGCGAAAAACACCTAACATACATATTCCCCTATGGAAGCTTCAAAATTTGACCTTTGACGCCTGCCTCCTCTCTTCCTCCTTTCGGTTACAACCATCTGCTTTCTTATTTTATATTAAATTCCTCCAACTAGGAATATCATTGCCTCCTTCAATTCTTTCAACTTTATCCGAACTACTACGTTACAATTTTGTTTCCTTTTTCTACTAAAACACGTAATTTCAATTCAAAAATACTACACCATTTTATCCTCTCACAATTGCTATACTTTTTAATGATACTTTCTTAATAGTATTTTATTCTACCGTATGAGATAATACTTTTTTTTATATAATTACAATTTCTAGTAGTATATAAATATTAATTAATATATAATTTATATTTTAAATTTATAATAAACCATTTAAATTATGATATATAAATATAAATAAAAGAATGATAGTATAATATTGTTGAAAAAAAATACTAAGAATGTAAAATCAAAAGTTTCAGTTATGTATTTTAATTTATATTATTGTTTCATATTTTCCCTCCAAATATTAAATGAACAAGGAACTTTAACATTTTAAAAACATAAAAATATTCAATGCCTTTTCAAAGTAATAAAAAAAGTATTTAAAACAACATAAATGTCATGTAATAGACGTTTTTATTTGTTTTACTCCTTTATTGTATAAGATCCACAAACTCCTTTTATTTTGTTGCCCGAGACGCAGAAACTATCCCGCTCAATCAGCTGTTTCTAATAAAATACCAAAGAATTGTCCACATATGGATGTGTTTACGGCAAACGTATCATGGAATGAATTGCTGCTATTTTTTTTGTTGATGTTAAAGTCAGATCAGATATGTAGAATATTCTTTTTTCAATAATTAATCCTTTGGAAGGTAAAAATGTATTTAAAGGGCTCATTTCTCTCGATTAATGTTTTTTAGTTTAGTGATAATGATATATATAAGTTTTATTCTATGTATTAATATCACGCGTCACCCAATATTCATTCGCACCAAATAATTCAATTGTATATTATTCTATTTCCAATAAAATCTCAAATCCATTAAATCAATTATAAAATCTTAAATTAGTTATAGTACATAAAAATCAATAGTGTAAAATGGAATATTCAGATTTTATATTTATTTTATTTTTAAAAATTTTATATAGTAAATATAAAAATTGTGTAAAATGATATGATATTTTTATTTTATTTTATGAGTTGATATCACATGACACGTCATATTCATTCACACAAAATAATTCAATTAATTTAGATTTTATATTATTCTATTTCTTATAGAATCTTAAATATAAGAATCAATCTTGTAAATTGAAATATTCTAACTTTATATTTATTCTATTTTTTCAAATTTTATAAAGTAAATATAAGAATTAAATTGATATGATATATTTTTTGTTAATCAGAGTAAAAATGTAAAAATAATATTCAATTTCAAGTATATTTTAAAATATAGTAATTTGTTGTATTATAAAAATATACGTGTAAAATTTAAATGATTCTATTAGTAATAATGATTAAGGACAATTTTAATTGATTCATAAGATAAAATTTATGCAGTAAAATTTAAATCAATTCACACAAGTATATTTTACTATTATAAGACATACACATGCACAATTTTAATTGATTGTCCAATAAAAAAAACTAAATCAACATTAATTTATTTTAGATATATATTTACTGAATATTATATACTATATATTTATTTATAATTTTAAATGCTTTAAATTCATCACAGTTTATTTTAATATTTAAACAAATATAAAAGGACAATTAATTGAAAACATAATTAATTGATTGTCCAATATCATTTAATTTGAGTTAATTAAGGTAATTACAACTAATATAGTGGGTAAACAGTAAATTAGTTTAAAAATAAACCACATAAGACTTTTGAGAAAGTAGTACTTCATAAACTATCACCCAAAACATACAGTATTCAACTATTCACCATTTATGGTAAGCTTCTTAAACATAGCGCTATATTATGAACATTTGATAAGAAAACAAGAAAAGGGATAATTAAAGGAAGGAGTTCATAGAAAAAACTTGAGCAATATTATAAGTTAAAGAGTTTCAAATCAGGCACTCGTAGCACTACTAGTTCTATTTTATTGACACCAAATGAAAACACATGCAAATGCATAGCCAGATTCAACTATTCAAGTAGTAAAAAGAACGTTACAATATTCAGATAACATCCATCCGCCATTTTAAATATATAAATTACGATGCAATGTAGGACACTAGTTTCATTCATCTTTGTAAACAAATGACTATCAAATCGCCAAAATCTGTATCGAAAAGGAAAAACAGCAATAGCGAGAATGAATTGCATTAAGACCTAAACATAACATGACACGTTTTACTTAAAATCACTTCTGTAAAATCACGTTGGTCCAAAATCAATTCTACAAGCGCACATCCAAACAGGCACTAAATTGTTCCAAATTCACACACACGAGTGTGGGGGGGTTTTGTGTTCCTTTTTGCGAATCGTGAAGATAACTGCATTTTGAAGTGAAGAATTGTTAAATTACCTTCTGATAATCACGGGCAGCTGCCGCCATTACGTTTCCAAACGCCAGATTGGAGAGAGTGGACTTCACCGCGTTTGGATCCATTTTTATTTTATCTGCAAAAAAAAATCAGGGTGCTTGACGGAGCCTAACGATACAGTTGCCACGGTGAAACTACAAGAATCCCGTTTGAGACATGACAAGATTTTCGCCCAAGAATCCCATTGAAAACCTGAAGAATCCCAATAATAAACAAAGTAAATTCACACCTTAACTTTCGGAACCCCTTTCTCCTTAGAAGATGTTGCGTATATTTAAGGATGGAGAGACAGAGAGTACGAGATTGAAGAGGAAGAAAAATCGGGTGTTCGTGAAGGAGAAATGTGGAGACGGAGACACGGGGGTAGAAGAAAAAAAAAGCGTTTTCTGATGGTGAGAGAAAAGAGGGAGAACGTGCCAAGAGGTGAGAGAGGGCAAGTTAGTGATAACTTGAGTTAAGATATAGATATATATAGAGAGATGAGATCTTTTAATATCTCTGTAAAATTTTATAGTTTTATATCATTCAATTTTTTATTGAATAAGTATTTTACAAAATCCACTGTTAGATTGAAAGTTTATATCATGTAGATCACATGTATCAAATTTCACAAAAATTCGAAATCATTTGTGTGGTGATATCAAATAATCTAATTTTCACATATTTTAGAAGTACATATACCGTTAATTTATATATATATATATCAATTAAGTTTCAAATGATTTCGGATTTTTGTGAAATTTGATACATGTAATCTACATGATATAAGCTTTCAATCTAACGGTGGATTTTGTAAAATACTTATCCAGTAAAAAATTATTGAATGGTGTAAAAAGATCTCATCTCATATATATATATATATATATATATATATAAGAAGATTAGAAACGAAAACGGGGATGTCTATTACATTTTGAACCATAGATGAGTTTGTTTAAATTTTAAAAATAATTTTAAAATAAATATTTTTTAAATAGAAATAATTTAGATGAATATATTAAAAATAAAAAATTATTTATTTTATTAAAATAAGTATCTATTTCAATAAATAAATTTAAACAAACTATTCTTAATTTTTAGTTCAATTTTCATGTTGATCAAGTTAATCCAAATGATGAATATTCTTATCCTTTACTTTATTTAATTTATTTTTAATTTTAATTAGTATATTTTAGTCTATATATCATCAAGCCTATGGATCCACTAACATAAGTTGTTTCAGTCTATTTAACTAAAGTTTTCGAGTTTAAGTAGTGGATATTTAATTGCATTTTTAGTCTATGTAATACATATGAAAAATATTTATTTTAAAAAACAAAATTTTTATAAATAATTTTTTTTACTATACTAATTATATTATAATCATTGAATGGATATAACTCAGTTAACAACATATAATAAGTTTTTTGAAAAAGACTTGGATTTGATATTTACATAATACATCTTTAGAAACAAATGATAAGCTTTAAGTGTAATTAAATTTTGGACTGCCTCGTAGTTAACTAAAAAAACTAAAACTTGTAGGAATAATCCAGAATCTTACCGAGAAGCAGGGCCTTAACTAAAAAAACTAATGATATTTTTTAACTTAGATTAATTATTGGTAAAATTAGGAAAACTTCACACCGATAATATGGTTAAAAAAAACACAATACAACTACATCAGTCTAGAGTTATAAATTAGTTAAATATACCTTTTGGTTTCAAGGATATATTAACAATGACAGGGGCAATTGAAGTTTCAGCATGTATACCACGAAAGAAATCAACATGTGGACTCACTAGCTAAGGACTTCTTCTACTTAGTTTAAAAGTTTGGGAAGCTTGTCTTGTTGACTTGAGTTACATCTTGTTGGCTGATGATCTTAGACCTTAGTATCACCACTGTGAGGCTGTAATTTGTTGGTTTTTATTTTATTAACAACAATAGTAATCATTATGTTTAAAATTTAATTATACTTAAATTTTTTCATTCTCATTTAAAAATATATTTTAGGAGGATGGAATTCAGATCTTTCCTTATAAACCGAATGTGTGTTATCAAATGAGTTACATTCGGATCATCTTATTATTGTTTTTATTTTTCCTTATTGATAAGAAAAGTACAAACATCTTTCAGGAGGAAACAATTGATGGAAAATGTTTTCTTTTTCCTGAAGTTAATGATATGTATATTAAGAAGCAGAAAGGCCCTGAGGCATTAGGTCTTGAAGAACAATGTCCGCTAATTGGGGAGGGGTATCCTTTATCCAATGGGACTCATGAACCAAAAAAGTAAATCTAACCAATCTATGAGCAGCTCTGTTGGCTTGCCTATTTACCTAGGATAGAATAGAAGGGGATGCATGTGCTTCAAAGCAAAACAACACAATCCAAAACAATACCAGCAAAATAGCTATTACTAGAAGAAGACTTTGATCTCCAAGCATTAACAAGGCGCTGACAGTTAGATTCAAACTGGACAGAATTAAACATGAGATGCCCAATCAGCTCTATAAATTCTGAACTCATTGTCACTGATGCGTTCTTCATGCGCTTCCACCACACGCTCATTGAAACCGGACTTAGGGATGGACGCCGACAAAAATTACGGAAAAGATCAAAGCGATGGAGGGTGGCTATTTTTTGCTATTGAAACTGACTATGCTAGTAAATATAATAGATAGGATTATGCTTAAGCATAACTGATTATGTCATGAACGATTATATGGTCTCGTGCTCTCTGTAAGGCAAATAATCGATTGTGGCCTAATGCATAATCGATTATATGTTCTCTTTCATTTTATCTGGACATACGATTAAAAGAACATGTTAGTATTTGGTAAAAGGATAATTTTATTAATAACATACTTCCCTCATTTCTCTTGTTTCAGACCAAACAACCTTGTCATTTTATTTTCACTTTATTTCTCTTAAACAAAACAACTAATATTTTTACTCTATTTTTTTATTTATTTCTCTTCTTTTCTTTTTTCACATACCTATTTCTACTCCTTTTATTTTTGTCATCTCTACCAAACAAAGACTACTTGTTTCAAAAAGTTTTTGTGTTGCATTCAGTCCTTTCACCACCTTTTTGACTAATACAAACTACTTGTTTCAAAAAGTTTTTGTGTTGCATTCAGTCCTTTCACCACCTTTTCGACTAATACAAGAAGAATTGTTTTGTTTATCTTTTGACTTTTGGCTATTTGTTTCCTACACATTAGCAAAAAAAATTCTTAAACCTTCCACTACATAAATTACATGTTGCTCAACTTGAATCTCTTCACTACATGATACTTTATCTTCAATGTTGCTAAGCCCTTTTTTTTTACTTTGGTAATATTCTTGTACGCAATGCATACAGCCATCCATTATTTACAACACAACCCTATCACAACTTCATAGTATCTTACTTTTTTTTCATAAAACAAAAAGAGAATCACACATTTGATTAGCAATCAATAGTTCAATATAGTTTAGTTTCATCTTCTCGCTAAAGCTAGTTATTATGATGAAGAGTACGAAAGTTTCCATTTGTCAAAACCTAATCGGCTAAAGTGATAAACACTAAGCAAATATTAAGATAAATTTAGGTAGTTAAAAGTTTGAGCTTAGAAGAAAAATTCAGCATCGTGGAGGATCAATTAAAAGTTAATACTTTGATTTGTAGAATTGTCATATGGTTATGATGAACTTGGGGTTGAAGCAGTGTTTGGAAAGGGAGAGCAAGAGTGACAATGACGTCAATGACAACAACAATGTGAAAATATCTAGAAAAAATGAATAGACTTGGAATGAAAATAAAAAGTCATCATTTCCTCAAGTTCCAAGGTAAAGCAAGAAAGCAACAATACAGTTTAATTGTATGTTTAGTTGTGGAGAAGTAAAAGTAAATGGAGAGAAATTTTTAAAATTTGGTGTGGATTTCATATTCTTTCTCTTTGTTTTAATTTAAATATTTTCTTTTGAATTCTCTTTCATTCTTTTTTTCCCTCCAACCAAACCCATAAAGGTTGCTGAAGGTGACAAAGTTACTTAGATAAATTTTTATTGATTTTTATTTTCATTTTTTGTTTTCACTGTATTTTACATATAAAAACTTTTATAAAGAAAAATGAAATTAAAATCATGTGACGTTTTGTAGTTAAAAATCAAACAAAAAATATTTTCTTAAATTAAATAACGCTTATAAAGTATCATTAGATTTGCAAAAATATTTTCTACTTTCATTTTATTTATTTTCACTTTTAATTACAAAAATATGATCACCTTATTTTATTTTATTTTATTTCTATTTTCAAAAATTATATAAAAAATAAAAATCTTTTTCATAAGTTAAATTAAAAAACTGAAAAATAATCATGATAAGGATTTCACATTTCACCCTTCAAATAAAGAATTTCACTTTTCAACGACTTTCAATCCCAACCTGTGTTAGATGCAAGAACTACCAGTATGTTTGGTTTTACGTGCTTTAAAGAAAATCAATTCGCTTTTTCCATATTAATAGCAAAACAACTCCTTATAACTTTAATTTTCTCACATTTTTTGTGTGTTTTAACTGGTTTCAATTTGAAACCAAACATACTCGTACGTTATGAGTCAATAGAAATTCACCCATTCATAGGTCACAGAACTAGGGTTTGGATGCAATTACGCCGCTTCCTTCCTTTTCATTTGATGGAAATTTCTTATTCTCACCATAAATGGTTAAGCAAGATGAGACGTTTCATTGCTGAGCAACCTAGCAACATCATTAACAACATTAACAATGGCGCTTTTATTAGCTAGCACCTTCCTTGTAAAAATTAAACTCATTAATCGCTATTAATTCTGACACCTGAACGGATTAAATGATTAATGGTTATACAATTCACTTCAAAGTTAACGTAATCATAGATCCAAAGTCTATTTCTTAGTTAAATATCAATGCGTTTGGTACGTATAGATATAGAGATGATAAGACGAAGCTGAATAAAAATATTTAAATCTTTGTTCATAGTTCAAAAATGCTAAATTGGAGAACATTGATGAAAGTTTAGCACATCACCTTACCCCATCAATGCAGACAAACGTCGGTAGCCACGTGCGCACCACGTGGTTTCCAACTAGTATAATATAATAAAACAATCGGTCAAAATAAAACAATAATGGAGTACACACATGCACCGTTTCTTAATTTTTTGTGACATAATATGATTGAATTATTTTCTATTTTAATTATGGGAGATGGGACAAGGATGTATTTATACAGGTTACTCAATTGCACAACTTGTCACAAAGCACATGATCGAATGAAAGATTCTTGATTAACCCAAAGTGGTAAGTAAAAATTTACGCGTATTTTTATGTAAAAGGTTAACAATTTCTAATATACAATATTAATGGCTCAAATTCGCAAAAAGAATTTATGTAAAAGGTTAACAATTTCTAATATACTATTTTAAATATACTCTCTATCCTTCTTTAAGATTTATTAGAAATTGTATAATTTTATAAGTCTCAACTCATATTTAATATATTTCACTTACGAGTATGTAATTTATAGTAAACTTTAAGCAATATTGGATAGATATAATGTGTTAAAAAGAATGTATTCATTAGAGTATATTACCAACACTCTTCATATAAAAAGTTAGGAGAAGAGTGTTGAATATATTTATGCAAAGTATAATCAAAAGTTTTCTCACACCTTAATAAAAATGTGAAAAGAATATAACACATAAATTAAGTTTTATTTATGAGTTTAATGGATATATGTTATTAGGGTAAAAAATTTACATTATAAACCAATTAAATTTTATTAATGGTATGATTATTATTAAAAATAACAAACTAGTCATATATAGTACTAGTGATTTATGATTGAAAGATAATACATACAAATTTATATTAACATTAGTGCATTTTTTATTTTTATTTATATATACATACACGACTTGTGTAATATCACAAAATTTTAAGTAAGGTATTTTGGGTGATATTTGTGTAAAATAAATGGATTTACGAAAGGACGGTTTGGTCTTTGTTGAGAGGCGGAGTGCAATTAGTAATTACTGTTACTGTAGCAGTAACTGTAGCAGGTACTGTATCAGGTGAAGTTAGTAATTGCTGGGTGCAATTAGTAATTACTGTTACGGTAGCTTCACGGACCAGGTTACTGTAGCGTACTGTAACTTCACGGACGATTACTGTAGCAGGTGAAGTTAGTAATTGCTGGG
>PYAF01006068.1:985919-1039387 GCA_007407185.1 Glycine tomentella | reverse complement strand
GTGCTTTCCTTTGCTTCTATCTACTACAATTTCTTTATCCATAAAATAATGTTTTTTAATTAGACAGTGAAGTCTCACTCCCATTAGAATCCATGCACACAACATCACATTTAAATGGTTGAGAAGGGCAAACAAAATTTAGACCACTAACTTAAACATATATGAATCATGGATAAAATATTAACAATATAACATTTCTTCTTTGTTTGGAAACACCAAAACTTCATCAAAAACAAATTTGGTATGACTAAAAGGAATCACGATAAAAACAGACATGCCAAATAAATAGAGAAACAGAGATCACGATGTTCAAATCTCAATAAGAAGTTAATCCAAAACAAGTGTTGGCAATATGTCTTTAGTCTTCACCTTTTTTGCTAAGAAGAAAACTAGAATTCACATATAAAAACCAAATCAACAAGATTCATATATATATATATATATATATATATATATATATATTCAGACTATTTTTGTTGGCACCAGAAGTTCTATATATCAACACAATTCCAGGCAAACAACAAGAACAAGCACAATTCTGGATAACCAGATTTTTTTTACTAAAAACAGTGTCAAGAAGTGGAGACCACTAACAATAACCCTTGCAGCTAGTGAACCTTTTTGTCGCTCACAGCCACTACCTCTCTTTCCTGCTTTTTCCGTACCCCCACCCCGACACTACTCACTAAGTAATATTCCCTTCATCTTTCTTCCTCTCCCTCTCCAATTTGGCCCTCACCATTCATAGCATACCATGTGTCTTTTCTCATAACAGATTTACTTTTGTCTTTAGCTCGTCCTTTTTGGGCCTTGCGTTGTAAACCTTGACATAAGCTTTGAGGCCCATCAGGTTAGGAGTTCACTAGACCTAACCATGCCTTTGTTACATATGTTAAAGGATAATATACATCACAAAAAAATCAAAGCAACAAGCTGATAACTGTAAAGCAGGGAACTAAGACAGCATAACAAGTCAATGATAAATACAATTCTTATGTCAGAGACAATAACAAGACAACTGCTTTTCACAATAAAAATAAATGCTAAATGCCAAGATCAACAAGAGCTACAATATCAAGCCATAAGCACTATATAAACAACCTTGTCGCCTCAATACTTGCCTCCATCAATAATGTGTTACTTAAAATTGACAAACAATGGGAATGACATCAGTTTCCCAAGTTTTGCCAAATTTCAGTTGTTTTCCTTTCAGAAATCAACCAAAAGAGACCAGCATTGGAAACTTTGAACTGACGTCATATTTGTATAAGGAGATTAACATCAAACTTAACTATTCCAATAAGCCCTGATTGAAGGAACCAAAAGTCATCCAAAATACTATGCTTATAACATAATAGAAATTTCTGAAATGATATAATCAATAGAAGACAATAAACTCACAACTTGTAACATACCATTGACCTTTAGATCTGCAACTTGTGGCCATTGCATCATGAATGAAACCTTGTCATTCAAAAGCATACACCAAACCTACATATGAAACAATTGGGATACATTAATACCTGGATAGAAAATTAGGCATTAAACTACTAGCACTAAACCAAACCAACCTGAACATCATATTCTAAGGGTTTTAATAATAAATTCATTTTTGATTAACAAGAGTAAAAGAAAATAAAAGACAAGGATTGAGAGTAACTCTTCCAATAATTTAATCTATCCTTGATATAATATTGGTCGTGATTCCCATGCTTTAGGTCTACATAAAAAGTCTATTAGTCTTGCAAAGGTCTTGATGGTGTGTTTTTAGGTCCAAAGGATGGATTTAGATGATTATATAATTCAGCCAAATTTTCTAACGATGGGTCCAGAACATAGTTAAAAAACAGGACAAAAATTCCATTAATAACTGCATTCAAATTTTATTTTTCTGAATCAATTTTTACTAGTTGTTTAATCAAGCAAATAGACAAGACAGTCCAGTTCAGATGTTTGAACATAACTTAACATTATCTTTTTGATTCTTACATATAAAAAAAAATCAAACAAATACCTACATGATCACTAGGTCAGACCATTATCCTTGTTGACAGTAACATTATACAAGGTCAAGCCCAAAGGTTAATACCCTTCTTATTAAATGAAGGAATTTGTATAAGATGTCTAATGAAGTCTTATCTTATAACTTGTTTCTGTAAAGAATAATAATGAGACCCAAAAGGGCTTCATGAATGCTTCGAAAGTATTGCTTGTTCTACCAAGAGCGATACCAGCAGACTGCAGTGGTTGACAAAACACTAATATAAGGACTTTGCACTTAGGATTACATGCAAATAAAGTTTTTGAAATCATAACCAAGTGTGCTTCTGGAATTTAAGTTAAACAATAATTGGGAAATGGATCAAATGGTTTGAACTTACATTTTTCACTAAGTATGTATGTGGGTCAGATAGTATTCTTCTATGAACCAGGCCACTTTGATGGACATGGTCAATTGCACGAATAACATCTTCATAAATGTAGGAAGCATCAAATTCTAGCTTAGCATCAACTTCTTTTTTTTCAGCGTTTTAAGGTAACTTATTCACACCTTCACGAATTACTTGAATGGCTAAAATGGAAACATTAGCATAATAGCAATAATTTATTTATGTATATCGAGTATTGACTAATGCCTTAAACATACCTTAGAAAAAATGACCTATTCAATTGTTTGGAATATTTGTAACGTTACAATCATATTACATTATCCTTGCATATGCAGTATAGTTGATTTTTGTTTTATTTCATTTTGTCATACTTTAGAGGAAATTGGTATGGAGACCAGAGGAAGAGGATGAAATAAAAAAAACTTTTAACTCAAAAGCTTCTCATAGACTTTCTGACATGTTTAGGGATGCCCGAAACGAAAATAAAAAGCCATTTTGGATTGGAAATCGTGTCTGGAACGATCTGTTATCACATTGGAATGCACCTGAGTATCGATCCAGGTGTCTTCAGGCAAAAAAAAATCGGGCATTTGAAAAGGATGGCTGTATGCACACTGGTGGTTCCATTTCCTTGCAGGATCACGCCATTCGTTTGGTAAGATATTGTTAACATTTGACTATGCCACACGTTTGTACTATATGTATGAAAATTGAATAACAATTATATTTTTTTACTTGCATCATAGTCTAAGGAGCTTGGTCGATCTGCATATGTTGATGAGATTTTTCAACAAACTCATATAAGGAAGGATACTGGTGAATTTGTCGACGATAGATCTAGGCAGACACATGTAAGACCCCTGCCCTGCATTTACATTTTTTACAAGTCAACACTTTATTTTTTATGTGATCACTGTTTATCCGTTACAGGAAAACTTTGAGGCTAGACTATCTCAAGCTAAGTCTGATGCGGCCTCAAGTGTTGGGGAATCAGAAATGACTCCTTTAGACCCTCTTCAGGAAGACAGACTTAGGATTGAATGTTGGGTTTCTGCTGCGGGACCCTCGAATAAAGGGCGTGTTTACGGTACTAGAGAGCTTGCACGTAGTTATAAATCGTCAAATAAGACGTCTATGCAACATATGCAACCATCTTCTAGTCAAGGAATTGACTCAGCGGAAGTTATTAGGCTAAGGGAGGAGCTACGTCAATCGAAGGAGGAGATGTGTGTGTTCCAGTCTGTTGTATTACAATTTCTACCTCCTGAAGCGATGAAAATTATTGAACAGCATCAACAACCTCAGCAACAGGTCTCCGACACGCAACAAGCTGAGCAGCCACAAGATAATGCCCAATCACATGACTAGGCACATCACCAACAGCAACACCAACATACTGATCAACCACATCAGCAGCAGCAACAACAAAATGATGATCAAGAGGGCCACCAGAGGGACTATGCTAATGACTACTTTGATTACTGACATTTCATGCTTTTATGCGTTGTTTACTTTGAATTTATAACACATTGTGCTTTTACGACTTCTTTACTTTCAATTTGATGGTTACTATGGACTTATATGACATTGTGCTTTATGGACTTATAAGTCATTTGATGGTTAGTTTGTTTAATCTGAATTTTATGTTTAGGTATCAACTTATTACATTTTATGATTTGATGGGTTGTTTTGTTTGAATTGATTAATTTGTCTTACATCAAATTAATTTAATATTTCAGGTGTTGAATGGATGTATTACATACAAAATTTGTAGCAAATTTTTACTTCCATATTGATGAAAAAAAAGGTTAAAAAAATTTAGAAAAATTAAAAAATGAAATTTAAAAAAAAAATGATTTCCGACGGATTTTTCCGTCTCTAATGTCCAACAGCCTGATTCCAGCGAAATTTTTCCGTCGCTAATCATTTGCCAGAACCTGGTAAGGCTTGTAATTTTCGACCGATTTTTTCCGTCGCAAAATTTCCCATGACTGATTTCCGACAGATTTTTCTGTCGCTACCGTTACCGACGGAATTCAAAATCCGTCGAGTGTATTTCCTACGCCCGTTTTAGCGACCGATTTGTTTCCGTCGGAAATGACTGATTAGCGACGGAAATATAGCTTTTGCGACGGAAAATTTCCGTCGGAAATTCTGTTTTTTCTTGCAGTGGGATAAAATCGAAGATAGAATGAGAACCAATTACTTTAGTCACATGACTTTGGCATTATGGGATCATTTAGCTTAGGAGACAGTCATATTGGTGTGCAAATTACACACAACAAATATCAGTACTATTGTTTTTTATTTTTTTCAGCCAAAGGAAAAATATTATTAACACTGGTACCAGCAAAGTAACAGAGAACATAATATCATGCACTACACTGGGTGTTGTTTTGGTACTTTTATTAAATTCAATATAAAAAAAACACCAAGTATTAACACATCCTGTTGTATTTATTGTGGTCAAGTATTAATCGCATCCTGGTACTATGTATTTTTTTGTAGAGTAAAGAAATGAAAAACCAAACATCACAACAACTAACGCATCCTTATAGAACTCTTCCAAAACAAAGATATGATGGGAGGTGACATCCATTTGCACAAGGTCGGCTTACATGACGCAGTCCATCGATCTTACCAATTTATCTGCTACACTATTGCCTTCATGAATCATGAGGGACCACTAAGAAATCAAGTTGCCAATCTCTCAAAATTAAGATTTGAATATCACGAACCAATTGACCATGCATGTGCCAAAACGTTATTTGGTCTTTATGATAAAAAAGAAAAAAGAAAAAAAAAACTATAAAGTAATTAAAGACTAATTCAGAAAATAAAAATTTATACTACCTCCTCTCTGATTTATAAGAAACAAATTGTAATATATTTACACTACAACTTATAAATAGAACTGAATGTAGTAATCTTATAAATAGGATCGAAGCTAATACTATAATTCACTCGTTTCTATTTTCAAATAATGGAGTGAAATATTTATTTCATTTTATGATAAGTTATCCAAACAATATAGAATAATATTTTTAAGAGAAAATAATCATACACTAACAGCAGTGAAAAAGTTTTATACTTTTATCCCATCACAATTCAATATGTATTATAAGTTTATTCATTTTTATGATAATTATTTTAAAAATTATAATAATAATGAATTATGATTAAATGATAATATAAAACTGTTTTACACTCTTAATATATAATCATTAAACTCTGTTTTTATTCTATTCTATTATGATCTATTTAGTTTCATTTTCTATTATCAATGCAAACATAGCCTTATATTAAGTGCATGTTTAATTTAGCATTTGGCACTTTAAAAAAATTTAGCGCTTGACATTATTTGATACTATAAAACATGTACATCAATTAGCTCATATTTGTTTCAACTTTGTTAATAATTTTTAGATTGTTTCTAGTAAATGATATTTATGATATGTTAAAAAAGAATAAAATAATTTTATATTATTATTAAATTACAAATATGGATAACAAGAATCATTCTGGCTCAATCCACCACATAGTAATGAGTTAAATAGGTTGGTCCATCTAAAATATATATAAAAAGAATCAGTTCATTTTCTTTCAAGTAATACTTTTTTTTCTGAAGAGATAAAATGAAGTTTATTGAAAAAGAAGTATTGGACGAACCACGAAAGGTACAACATTGCCCCTGTCTCATGTCCTGATGTAGAGCACTTTCGATCCTGCATCATTGTGAGATTATACTCCCAAGGAAACAAAAAATAAAAAACAAAAACCAAATATGTACAGTTTGGGATGCACACAAACCTCCCACCATTGTAAATGCCACCTCTTCAATGGATCTAACCCTCTAGCTAGCCTAGAGTTCCTTAAACTCAAGTATTGGACGCAAGGACAACATATATAGAAAATTCTTGTCACAATAATATTCAATTCTAATAAAAACAAATAAACAGTGAATGGTATTCAAAAAACAGCTGTAGCATTATATTAGAAATTTAGGATCTTACCATATAGACAGAACAAAAGCATATCAATTGACCAACATATTATTATAAGAAGGGGAAGATATTAGATAGATATACAGTAAACTCATCGATGTTAACTAGTTTAAATAAATTAATAAAATAAAATGAATATGGATTTTATCAAAGGCCTTATAAAAAAAGACCAATCAGATGGAAGTTATATGTAAAAATCCTTGATTTGAATGCAATCAATAATTGCTCACCTAATACAAAATAACAACTATAGATTTATCCTCTACAATGCTTACTTACACCCTCAAATGAATTGGGAAAAAAGAAACAAATGATTAAGCAGTGAATCATATTTCTACTAAACGTAGAGTTGTAAACTGATATATCAGTATTGTGAACTGATATGCATAATGTGTCTGTGTGGTGTGCGTGGATTTTTTTTTTTACTAAACATTTAATTAAAATTCTGATCAGTACTGGTCAACCTGATCCAACACTTTATAATTAAGATGGACTAAATTTTATCAAATTCAACTCAACTCGAATTTGTGGTGAGTCGGATTGATCTGTGGATTCCAAGTCATTTTTAATGCTCTAAGTGAAAGTAGTGTAACATAAAAATATCTTTTAAAACATATCTAAAACGTAAAAGAAATATTTAAAATGTGCTTAATTTGATTATGGACAAATTAGTATCTTCATGCAACAGCTGTATGATGTATCACTGAGTCCCTGTCAACGTTGCCTTTTCCTTATCTTGGTTGCAGTGCAGCCTTGTTGGCAGACAACTTGTTCTTCGGTTTTGTTCACGAGCAGTAAAACTTTAACGTTGTCTTTTCAAATCCCTGAAATCTGAATTTGGAAGCTGCTTTGGAGATCAACACAAAGGATAGCTAGAGAGGTTAGATAGCTTATCTTTTTGAGGAAATTAATTAGGTCAACGAACTCAATTGGGTCAACCGTGTAGGAGTGGGCAATTGCGAAGTACACTACATTTTTCCCTTTTGGTATATGTAACTTCACGAAACAATGTTAACCACAATATTTACTTGTAGGGAGGAGTGGGAGTGGAATTTTGTATGGAGGAGAGACTGGTTTCAATGAGAAAATAGATGTAGAGAGATTTTTTTTTGAGTTGAGAGAGAGGTGTTTTTGAAAAAAGATATTTTATATTCATGGAGGTGGATACCACATTAAAGTGGTAATTACAATGTCAAGTTGACATACTCACACATGTGTGAACTTGATTATTTGATTTCACATGAAAATTAATATTCATTAATATGAGGATATTTGGTCTCTAAAAATTCCTCCTAAAATTAAATTCTTTTTGTGGAGGCTCTTTAAAGATCGGTTATCAAGTGGAGATAATCTTATAAAAAGAAATGTGATCAATAACGGAGGAATTTGGCTTTGTCCCTTTTGTAAAGGGGAAGAGGAATCCTTACTACACTCCTTATTTTGGTGTAGCCATGCTTTGGAAGTATGACAATTGTGGTGTGCAAGGTGTGTTTCCTGGATTTATTAGGGAACATTTTTTACAACATGTTCTAGATGAGAGGAAAAAAGCGAGTGAGAGATGGATTTATGTTTGGATTGGTGTTGTGTGGTCATTATGGAAAGTTAGGAACAATATCATTTTCAGGGGTTCTGACTTCGACAAGCAAAAGCTCATTCAAGAAGCACAATTTCATATTTGGACGTGGTTAAAAAGCTTACAAAGTTCTATTATTCATGTGATCAATGGTTTCTCTGTCCCAGCAATTGCATAAAGAACTAAAAGTTATGCATGTGCAAAGTTGGTCTTCAAGTATTTCCAGCAACAGAACTGTGGAAGCGACCGTGGATGAAAGTGGATAATTTAGAAACAAACAAAGTGGGCCTATGAAACATTGGTGAGAGTGTACTATATGCAAAATTGTGTTAAAGAGATTGTTTTATAGGAGTTACTGTAATTTAAACTAATGGTTAATGGGTATTACTATTCAATCACTGGAAGTAATATTAATTAATTAGTGTAGATCATTTTATGTAACTGAAGTATGGTATATCTGGCACTCGTAATATATTAATTTTTTGTTGATTTAAAAAAAAAACTCATATTTATTAAGTATATATTTAGAAATTCGATCTAAAATGACTTTTGAGACAAAAATCATTCTGGCAAAGGATTATGACCCTTATTTTTACTTTTATTCATTGAATCTATGTTAAAACGCATACTACCACAAATTCAACAATTTTAACAACAAACCAAACATACACTAATTGCATTGCAACATATCATTGACCCTAGCTAGTTTAAAATATTTAAAACCGTGTTGAAGGCATAATAACATTTGTCCTAGGACTATATATATTAGTATATTACTAGGCATTACTGAGCTTGTTAGTGATGGACTATTCCTTAAATGTAAAGGCGGTGTTTATAAACATGATTTTTATAGGACAAAATAACTTTTCTTTTTAAAAAAACCATGAAAATGCCTGAAATATATATATATATATATATATATATATATATTAAATGGGTTAATATAAACACACATAAAATTGTATGAATCATTGAATCATGATGGTCATTAGAAATAGTTGAAAGAATTTTTTTTAGCAGTCAAGGAGATGGTGAGTAAAATTTGTATTTAATGAGAGAAAATTAAAAATATTTAACTGAGGTAACTCTCTTAAATTTTATATTCTAATTTATAATATAAAAATACATTATATAGTAATTGATAATAAGTTTTCATGTCCAAAAAATTCATAAGTGTGCCTCTAAATTATAAATATCGTTCCCGCACTCCCTCTCTATAAAGAAAATACAATTAAATGCTTTGGCTCACATTACCTTAAATCAAACCTCCCATTTTTTTTTTATCACAGTTTTTGTTAATGAAAAATTTGAACTCGTTACCTCTTAATTTTTCTTTTTTTAAAACAAACTTATATCTCAAAATCAGACCTCTAATTGTACTACAAATTCTTTCAGAATTCAAATGATTGATGGGTATATTTATTTATATAAACAGATGTACTTTACAAGACACTATTTTCTCTTTTGGGATGTATGATTCCCTTTTTCTCTTTGTCTTTTGCATATTCTTTTCTTTTTTCTTGATCACCTTTGTATGATTGCCCCGCACCCGCACCACATATTTCAGTCTCAGAAATACCAAATCGAATTCCATTTCCCATTCACTACCTTGCTTTCTCTCCTCTGCCCACGGCCTTTCACATATTCAAATGGGTGTGACAACGGGGATGGAGAAAAATCAATACAAAATTAAATGCATTAGAATAAATATATATTTTTATTCATAAGAATCAATGATAATTTTAAGAAATTTATAATATTTATGCATCATACTCAACCAACTTCATATAAATTACATAGAAAACACCATAAAAATAAAATTAATACATGATGATAGTACTTGATAATCTTGGAGTGAGTGGGGGTAGGTAAACTAAAATTACATGATAGTTTTTCATTTTAGCATAATCCAGCTGTGTGCCGCCGCATCCAGCTGTCAAGTTTTGGCTTCAGCTTCAGCAATCCTTTTCCTACTTTGTGCAAATAGTTCCTCTTCAATTTGGATGCAATAATAAGTGTACACTTATTACTGCATGATCCAAATTCATATATCACCATCTATCAAAGCCAAACTTGACGGAGGGGCACTTCAATTAGATAATTTTTTGGATTTTACAACAATAATTCAGCACTTGTAGTTTTCCATGTACATGAAAAAAAATTGAACCCTTCCGTGTATTATTCATGAAGTATTTCATACCCTCGTCCCCATTCCCAATAATGCAATCTAGCTAGACCCTCCTAGGGTCGGCCACGAACATATTTATATATAAATTATGCAATGCAATGATACATGGGAATCGAAATGTACTAGGTAATAACGCTGCCCTCAGCTCACGTCATTTGACCAAAACCATACGCCGCCAAATTTATACAAATAGTCCTTAAAATGACATATCATACTCACCCACACCGGTTACTGCCCAAACCAATAAGACTCAATCATGTATCATGTTATATTTTTACACTAGTAACTTGGTTTGCATCATGTTTTAATCGGTGGCCAACAGTTTAGGTAAATAGTTTTTCATTTTTTATTTATGAATGTTACCTCATTTGACTCGTTTTTATGATCTGAAATATCAACTTTTGGGTTAGGCAACTACAAGCATGTTTGGTTTTCAATCCATTTTATTGAGTACGAATTCTGAGATTAAATTCAATTATTCATTGTAAATTAAACACAAAACAAAAAGTAAAGGTATTTTTAAAAATTTCATGTCACCGATATCTATTTGTATCAGATACTCAAACATGATGCACTACGTCTACAAGTGGATCAGACACAGATTAAGATAAGACTGTGGGGTTGTTGTGGTGAGGTATAGGCTATAGGGTACCAATACCATATACTATTTTGTGACAAAAATAAAGAAATATAATTAAACCATGTCCTTCAAAATCAACCATCTGGATACTTCACCCGCCAAGTAATGTGGCACTTTATCTAGCTAGCCTTGGTTCGCGATGCTTCCAAGACCCCTTATGAGTTTTCCCTACCAAATTGCTCTCACCAGTCACTAACATAACACACAGACTTCCTGATTCAGGTCTCTTCCGCGTATGCGCCACCACATCATCACAATGTCCCACTTACATATTCGCACATTTATATTATTCTACCCGTACTTTAGTACTTACCATCTTCATTTCATTACCTCATGTACAACTCTCATCACACACTATAAATACCCTCTCGTTCTTCTTCTCATTCCACGCACTTAGCAATCAATCAACAATTCCTATTACAATATACACATCTTCAATTAAGCCATGGCTATCTCTAAGCTTATAGTTGCTTCCCTACTTGCCTCGCTTCTCCTTCTTCATCTTGTTGATGCGGATCAATCGGTACATATTTCAAATATTCTGCTTCTTAATCAATTCTATATAACAAGTGTTGTTCTCTCTTTCTTGTCGGTTTTATGTAAAATGGGTTGGGTTGAATTTATTAGTTTCTTTTAACTAAGTTCTACTTAATTAAATTAACAAATTTGTATGTACATGTTTTTGAGGAACCGCAGGCACATGTACAAACGCAGGGGTCTCTACTTCAGCAGATAGGTACTAATTAAACTT
Organism: Glycine tomentella; assembly: GCA_007407185.1. Taxonomy (NCBI): domain Eukaryota; kingdom Viridiplantae; phylum Streptophyta; class Magnoliopsida; order Fabales; family Fabaceae; genus Glycine; species Glycine tomentella. The sequence continues at coordinate 1,027,841 of PYAF01006068.1, read as the reverse complement.
TCATATATACAATTCATTAAATTAATTAATTTAAAATTGGAAGTGAAAAAGTTTATAAATTTATTATGTGTTGATGATTAATTAAATTTCAGATTGTAACGGAGCATGTGCTGCGAGGTGTCGTTTATCATCTCGGCCACGTTTCTGCAAAAGAGCCTGTGGAACTTGTTGTAGACGCTGCAACTGCGTGCCACCTGGCACTGCTGGAAACCAAGAAGTGTGTCCATGCTATGCTAGTTTGACTACTCATGGTGGCAAACGCAAGTGCCCTTAGACTTCAAAGTTGTGTTTGGATTGTCGGTGATATCATCCGTTTTATGTTTAACCTCAGTTTGAAGGACGTTGTGCTGCACCAAATTTACTGGAAATCCAAACATGGACTTAATTGGACTACGATCAATCGATACCACTATCCCATGCATGGCTTTGATATTATATTATAAAATAATACTATATATAACATGTTACATAATATGTGCTCTGAATAGTAAAGAATAACGTCATGGAATCAAACCCCTTTTTCAATACGTGTTGAATCATCGAGTGTCTTGGTTTGTAATTTGGAATTTGGATGTATATTCACAAAATTAGTAAGTATATTGTGTTGTGATTAATTCCCTTCTCTGTTATGGATCGTTCGCTGTACTGTCCATCGTCTATTAATAAGAATTCTTATGTCATATTTTCATTTCATTTATAATACCACCTAACGTTTTACTTTTGTTGCTATGATCAGCAATTGCTAAATTATCACCAGAAATGGAATGCAAAAATCTTGTTATTTGTGTTTGACCCTTTTCAAATTAATCATTTTATATCCTACAATTCAAATTAATTTCCACTCATATTATAAATAATTAAAATCACACTGTGGTCTTAGCTAGCCAATTAAATAAAAATTGTCTTTTGAAAATATAAAAAGTTAATTTAGATGTATTCTTTGCAGTTCGTCACAATTAACGTCGTCATTCGAGTGTTTATATATAACTGCAAAACAATCAAATGGACCAAAATTGGCTCACGACGGTGCAGTAACATCGAGGTCATCATATATTAAAAGGGGATGAGAATATTTCTTAGGCATTTGGATAAAAAATGTACTAATTATGTATCATTAAAAATATATGACTTGAATTTTGTATATAATAGATAGGTAGATAAATAGATAATAAAAATGACAAAGATTTTTTAAAAAAGCATTGATTATTTTTCTTGAGATTAATTTAATTACATTTTTAATATCTTTAATTTGGTATGTGTGTAATTTGGATTCCTTGAATTTTGTTTGAGCCAATTCAGTTTTTCAAACTTTTAAAATTAAGTGAATCCTTAAATTTTTCTTTTACTTAAAACTTTTGAAATATTATTTTATTTGCAAATATTTTTTTTAAAATTTGAAGGAATTTATAATATGAATTTAGGTTCTAAGAAAAAAACTGAATAAAATTTAATACTTTACTTTGCATGTTTACTAAAAATTTAGAATGATTTAATCGATTAAAAGTTTATTTAAATTTTAAGAAAAAACAAAAAATAATTGTAAGTAAAAATAAATAAAATATCAGTTTAGCTTTATCTTGAAATCACTGGTGATTTTTTATCATGATAATAAAAAATAAAAATAAAAAGAGTTAGACTATGTTTAAATAAAAAAAAAAATTAAGCCCATTTTGAAGATCTAATAAAAGGGTCAAGCCCAATTCGCTGTCATGGCAACGGAAGCAAAGTTAAGCTAAATTATAAAAAAAAAAAAAAAAAAAAAAAAAAAAAAAAAAAAAAAAAAAAAAAAAAAAAAAAAAAAAAAAAAAAAAAAAAAAAAAGGTTATCATAACATTGCCTGCATAATAATAAGTTGCCAAGGCAACAGCCTGTAACTAGTAAGGCAACTCAACAGTAGTAAATTCCCAAATTTTCCATTATAGCTAGCTAACAAAATCATCATTTTAGCATTTTGTTTTTTTTTATTAAAAAAATGATTTTTCATTACATCCAAGAATATCACATTAGGTTTTCAAAACTCATTCCGTGTAAACAAATGTCGTTTTAGATATATTTATTTATTTCTATTAAAAAGAATTTAGGTAGGGAGAAGTCGTGAGGGTGATAAAAACCTGCACAAGTTATGGTTCTGCACCCATATAGGAATGTGATGATGGTCACTTCAACCTCAACCTCATCCTATAAACAATGTTGTCACAGTCATGCACATAGCAATCCAGCTGTTTCCCATAGTATTTCTTTCCTTTAAAATCAAGAATAGCTAAGTAACTTTCGTTTCATTTATTTCACCCTACCTTTTGGCCAGCTAAAAGTAACTAGAAACATATCAAAATTGCTCAAGACTCAAGACTTAAGCCTAACGCAAAAGGAAAGGCAAATAATGTTCACCATCAAGCAAAGTGCAAATTCTAGAGAATTCTATTTGACACAACTTCATTTCATGAAGAATACTCTCACTCCCATCTGATGAAAGCATATTTGTTCACCGACCTTATACACATCCATGACGGGATTGGGTCATTAATTGGCTCAATATTTACATTTTCAACAAGCTGGCAAAGTCTCATATATGTAAAGAAAAATGACATAAATGGCACACTACTTCTGATACATGTCTATAATTTATTAAAGTCTCACACATGTCTATAATTTATTAAAGAGTCCTCAATCGAACAATTTATATTTTAAGCTAATTAATAGTGATAAGTAAAGAAAACATTTGATTTTAGATCTTTAATTTACCATTTAAGTGTAATGGAATTTAGTAACAGAGTTAATTCTCACATCTCTCAATGACTAATCGTTGTATTAATTCTATTAGATTAGATGACTAATTATATAAAGTAAACATTTGGTATACAGAAAATGATATGTAGTTCTAATAGGATAACAGCCGTAACCAGCTGAACTTTGCTATTTTGGGCATAGTTGCAATCTGTTTGCAAATTAGAATTAATAGTTAATCCGTTGAAGACCAGCTTGCCACTGATCATTTTTACCTTTTAAGACACGAATGAAAAATGAGTTTATTAATAATTAATCATGTGCCACCTAAGGTGGATACATAAAACAACGAAGCTAGTTACTACACACGTTTGAATTCATGTACTAGAAGACAAGAGTCAACGAAAGGATGTAAGTAATTACTTATGGACATTTGTGTTTTCCACCGTGGGTAGTCATATTTGCATAGCATGAACACTCTTCGTAGTGACCGTAGGTACCCGAAGGCACACAGTTGCACCGCTCACAACAAGTTCCACATGCTCTCTTACATAAATTTGGCCTTGACGATAATTGACACCTTCGATTGCATTCAGCACCACAATCTACAGTACATTAAAATAGTGCACCTACTTCAATTTATAATTTCAAATTAAAAGAAATATATATAAACACTTGATTGTTCAAGAAAAAGATCGTTGCTGAGACATGAAGGAATTAAATGAATCTTATATCAATACTTCGATTATAGGAGTAAGATAATTTTGACATTTTAAAAGCTCTTTCTTAATGTAACTTTATAAAATAAAATAATATTTAATTTATCCTTTTTAGTATAAAGCGACGTTGAAGAATAAAATAAGAAGAATTAAAATGATTTTCTATAAACTGAGATCGAGATTAAAAGAAAAAATAGTATTAAAATATCCAATCTATAACACAGCATCAAAGATTAACTTGAAGGTTTACTAAAGGAATTTCTACCTATCGTTGGCGGGGAAGGGCTAGAACTTGGTCCCTCTACCCTGTTCTTGATTACCTGATATTTAAAAAGAAAAATAAAAAAAACATCAACAATTCATTTTTAAGGTTTTTGGAAAGATAAAAAAGATATAGAGAGCAAAACAATTTTAACATATAATCAGGATTTACCATTGTATCTGATTCCACCATATTCACAATGACCAGAGAAATGAGGATTGAAGCAAGGAGAGCCTTAATGATGGCCATGGTGACTTGAAGATGAGAGTTTTGTTTCTTTCACGGGATCAAAAGGCTTTGTGACTTGTATGAATGATGAGAAAAATGTTGTTGTATTTATAGCCCAAAATTACACATAGTGATGGGAGGCATGGTGTGGCCCGCATGGAAGAATTTAATTAAATTAAGGTTAGTCCGATCCCTTTTCTTTTTCTTTAAGTTTTAGATGGAAAATGTGTTAGAGAATAATGTAGAGATGGTAAAAAGATTTTTATAATCACAAACATAATCAGTTTGTTGAATTTTATAGTAATTATTTTTTTAAAATAAGTGATTCTATAATGATTACTTTAAAAGTTACACTAAATAATTTTTTATTAGTTTATAGTAAAAAAAACCTTTTATAATGAGATTGCATTCTTATTAAATTCTTTTATAAAAATATGTATTTATTTATCAAATGATATAATTAAGTGAAAAATTGTGTGTTCATTCATTAGAAAAATGTAAATTTAAAATGTATCTTCTTCTTATGAAAATATGTGACATTTTATAAAGGTATTTATATCTCTGAAGGGTTTTTTTTCCACTAAAAAGAAAAAGAATCTACTTCGCTAACAAATTCAAACATAAAATTTAATAGATTTTACTCTCCAAATCACTTCCTTTTCTTTTTCCTTGGGCGTATATTGAATCTAATCTTAAGAGGCACACAGAGAGTTCGTTCTGTTTGCTATGCATGTGCGCACGACTGAAACGTAAGCAAACTCTCAAACTCACCCAGGAAAATTTTGAGCGGAAAACAAGTTATGAAACATTAACCTTAGCATTTAAGAAAAGAAAAATTACCAGCATAGAAGAGGGTTAATTACACGTATATTCTTACCTTACTCTAAAGTTTCAAACGAGGCATATGCATTCATACACTTTTCCCTGCGATAAGGTGTAACTGTTGTAGAATTGATGAAGATGGTCACTTCTTACACGTACCACCGACTTAAGTATCTAGATCAGGAGTTATTGATTAGTATTTGATAGGATAAACCTAAAGATACAGCTATGGAACAAATCGATCTCTAAAGTTCAGAGTGATATGAAAAAAACAAAACAAAAAATGGTTATTCAGCTAGCAACTTGGTATTTCAAATGTCTGAGAAAATTTCTGAATAGGTCACATTTCACTTTGACTATTCCAAACAACCACCAATGTTGGGCCATGGATATTATGTACTACTCCAGTAATAACTCAATACTACTGTACGTAGGTGATAGTGTGATACCTCATAGTTATACAAATCATTGAATTAAAATTACATATTGATGGTTATAAAATTGTTCAGAAAAATTCTTTTTTTTTAAGTCTTAATCCTCCGATTCATTGGGAAAAGAAATTCTGACTAATCTAAAATTCATTCGAGAGATAAGTAAAACTTGATCAAGAATTATTTCTGTAAAAAATCGAACTCGAGTATTATCAAAAAAATTCAACCAATGTTATCAAATCGTTTTGATCATTGATCCGGTTGAGATAGTGGGTCAATGGTTCAATTGGTGGGTCAGTAATCGGCCCGATTTAACCCGATATATATTATAAAATTCATAATTATATATGTATCTATCATATATAAGTATATAACTAACATTATTTGTTTAAGAAAAATTCACTCATACTTCAAAACCCAAAATAACAATTTAACTATTAAAGTTTATAACACAAGTCCACAAATAATAATTCAACAACACAATTACACAAGACCATGAATAAGTTTTGGAATGAAAACACAAATAGCATCAACATGACAACAGCGGTAAGCTACAACGGCAAGTTCAAGCGTGAAGATTTTTAGGGATAGTCTCAAACGCAATGAAGTTAGGGATTTTTAGTGACTGAAGTTCTTTTTGGGTTGATAATAATTAGACATCAACACGATGTCATAGAGGTGGTCCATTTTTTTTGTTTTTTAGATGCATAGACCAGTCTGGGTTTGTAAAACTGGTCGGGTTTCCTCAAAATCAACCGAATTTGGTCGAGCCATCCCGAGTCACATACATGAACAATCCAATAGTAAAATCGGTCCGATTAGGTCATTAGATTCAGGTTGGACCGGTCCGACCAACCAAACCGAACTGAATCGATTTTTATAACATTGAATTCAACTTTTATTTTAACACATTAACTAATTGTGCACAACATAATTCTAATTCCTCCTATTCCATCCTCCTATAAATCCGCTAAATCATTGTCTTTTATGAAATGTTTTAGATGTATTTTATATTTTCAAAACATTAAATGGATTTACTTTTTATTTAATATTTATCATAAAAGTTAGTAGGAGAATTTATTAGATGATAGAGTAGTAGAGTATAGCATTACTCATAGAAACTAGGGTACCATTGGTACCAGTATCCAAATACACCACAAAGACCTGCTATTTGACCAAAGCAGTGCTTAAAACTATGGTTACCAAACATTTTACATAGGTGAATGAAAATATTTGGTAACACGAAGACACTAACCAGCATCTCAAAACTAAGCCAAAATACCCCCACCCTTCCCTACATATGCGCTGCATCATGACATAAAGCTGACCATGATAAATCACACTGTACATACAGGATATATGATTACAGACAATGAAATATCTATGATAACATCTAAATCACAACCCATTTAATTCAAGTTTGGAAAGCTACAGCAGCCATCATCTCATATCCAAGGCAATTTACCCACTGAACATGTGTGTAACTGAAATCCTTCGCCAGGGCACCTGCTTATCAAACGTTTGCTACCTGAACACACAAGCATTTCGGTGTCTCCATAAACTCCACGACCCATTGAAATGCTTGTTTGTCAAGTGGATGATATAATAAACAAGTTAGATATAATTTTAGTTGTTAATTTTTCAATCAACAATTATTAGTGTACTTCTATTAGGATGGCATTAGAAAGATCCAGATATATTTAAAATTAAAGTGGTTAAAAGATTATATTGGGTGGAATTAAATAATTATATTATAGTTTTTATTTTATTTAAGCTTAAAATTAAATAACATGGTGTTGACATTTGGATAATTATTATTATTGATTAACATTCATTAGGGTTATATAAGTGTATCCTTCTTTACTTATTATCAGAATGAATGAAATATCTCGGTTTATGTTTATCTCTTTATAGCTTTGTTAATGATAAAATGTTAGGAGTACTGAAATGTTAGGAGTACAATAGTGTATTCTTTGCATCCTAACAACTTCTCAATAATTTTGTTTCAGAGTGCTTGCACCAACTGTGATGGGAAAAATGATCCACTTGAAACTTTGGGTTCTATAATGTAACAAAACTACAAAAGTATTACTTGCTTTGCAGATGCCCCCGTTGATGAGAATCCAAACCAACAAAGTGATTAAGTGAAGCGTGGAAAAGAAAATTGAAGTCCAAAATGCGAGTGAAACATTTGCAGTGAAATTGGGCCGGGCTTGTAGGTTGATGGATGTATACTTTGGACTTAAAAGATCCAATTTTTTTGGGCTCTTCCAAAACACACCTCCCTTTTTGTAAGGAAGCCCCCTTTTCTTCTCATTAAATTTTTTATTACCCATTATACTCTGTTTCAACACCCCCCCCCCCCCCCCCCCCCATGATTGTGTTCTTCCTTTAGCCCTGTTAGATAGTTTAAGGAAAAGAAAAGGGGGCTTACTTAGCATTGTATTTAGCAAGAACCTTTTTTTTTTTTAACATTTTGCATGCTGTTGGTCCAAATATCTAACTTATGAAGTTTCAAAGTAAACAGGGCCCAAATTAAAGGATTTGACAACCAATACATTCTCTAATGTAACTTCTACAAGTGACTTATTGAATAAAAATAAGATCTATTAAATACGAGTAAAAGTCACATTATTTAATTAGTGCTTCGTGTTGTTAGTTAATTTGATGAACACAAGAGTAGTGTCATTTAGTCTAATACTTGGATCGTCTAGTCTAAGGTTTGGACTTGTACAATGAGTATCTTTCACTATGTATCATCCAATCATTTAATGTTTGTCGTATAGTTTGTTAGATATATGTGTCTATATGTTTGATGTATAAAAGGGTGCTTGTGTGCAAGTGTTGCATGTTGGAGAAAGTAAATATGTGTGCACTTGAGTAATAAAAAAAAAAAACTACATTTTTGGTTTTCTATCATCTATCGTCTTCCTTACTAGTGTGAGTAGTTTTGTTTCCAACAAATTAGTATCTATAGCAAATTCAATCATGGACCCGTGTGTGTGTGTATTAACTACTAAAGTGTGAGGTTTCTTGGTGTGTGATTGTTACCTCTGTTATATAAAGTTTGATTAAGTTATGGAAATCAAATTTCGATTTACTTGTCTTGAGATGAATAAAGGAGTCCCTTCAAAAAATAAGTAGAATAAGGAAAAATTCAAGAAACTTGACCATGAAATTGGAAGAACTTATTTCAATTAAGAATGTTGATTTTGATAACTTCATTAACATGTGGGATTGAAAGGCGCTGGAAAGCAAAGTAATTTCCAAAAATCGAAGTACCAGTTGATACGATTGCAAAGAAGTTACATGAAGACAATTACTAATATTAAATCAATGTATTTAGGAATATTATTTTACACGTGTCAAAATCATGTAATTGGACCGTTAGTATTGTAAATTTGTAAATAAAACTGTTGACTGCCAATTTCTGAGGGTTGATACACAATCACTTAATTTCTCAAAACGCCTACCATCGAAATTGACAAATGTTCAACAAGTCATTGTGTATGCATTTAATTCCCAAATTTTATGAATTCATGTCTTTTTATTTTAATGCATATTTCGAAATCCTTTACTCTTTCCAATCTTCATTTCTTCTCAAAACTTGACTTATTCAATCCATATTTCTTATTATTATCGAAATTATTTAGAACTAATCATTAAATCGAAAACACTTTTATCAAAATTTATTTTATTATCTTACGAATTAATCCCTTATTATAATTCAAATGGACCTATTTATCGAAATTATAATCGTAATTTGCATTAAATATTAAACAATTCTCTATTAAGTTGAAAAACTATAAACTTGTTTATTTGATTAAAAAAAAAACTCATAATCGAAAATGGATTTTATGTCTCACTTTTAAACATTTATTTGTTAACAGAAACATTCAGTGAAAATTCATTTACTATCTTGAAAATATTATCCTTTCAAGAAATAGATACAATTTTCATGATTAATAGTAATAAATCTTGTCTAGTATAGGTTTATATGTGTGTTGCGCATTTCCTTGGTGTGAAATTCTTCAGAATCCAAGTAGTGAAACCTGGTGACTTCATCGTGTGCCGTCCAATCAATTAGTATTTGTTGTATAATTAGTTAGTTAGATATATGTGTCTGTATGTGTAATGTATAAAAGGGTGTTTGTGGGTACGAGTGTTGTATGTTGGAGAAAGTAAATATCGTGCACTTAAGTAATAAATAAAAAACTACATTTCTGATTTTCTATCATCTATCTTCTTCCTTAATTATTATTTTGTTAGTAGTTTTGTTTCCAACATTCCGTCAATTTTATTTAATAATAATGATGAAATATATATAGTACTAGTTTTTAACCTTTTCAGCTCGATAAGAGTTTGAGAAAGTGTGGATTGAAGGTTATCCATTTATCCTATGTTAATATGTTGTAATATCTTATAAGTAAAAATGTTATTGAATTGTTGTATATCTTATAAGTAAATATGTTGTAATATCTTATAACTTCTCAGAAGGTCACTCATCCCAGAATTACTCCAAGTCAAACATGCTTAACTATGAAGTTCTTAAGTTATGAGCTACTGAAAAGTATATATACCTTGTTGTTATAGGTAGTACATATTATTTCCTTTTAAGTTATCTTTAACTGTACAGTCTCATACCTGCACAGTCTCTGAATCTCTCTCGTTCGGATGTGTATTCGATTCATTCAGTACCCCTTCGGCTAGAAGCCTGCTAAGAGCCGCTCTTTGTCCGTGCCTCATTGCATCAGCAATCATTCCCCACCCTCATCAGCGACTGGGATGTTACAATTTGTATAAAAACAAAAATAATTATTATTGTCTCCTAAAAAAACCTTTAGGTTATATTTGAGAGTGATGAAATAGTGCTGAAGAGAAGTGAGGTTCAAAAGTTACAAATTTGAAGTTATTTGACCGGTTTAGAAGGGTCATTTAGGGATGAAATTGCATGGAAATATAAAAAATAAGGTGGATCCTTGGCATCAAAAATTTATTTCTTAACTACAAAGAGAGACAACAAAATAAACAATAATCTTTATTTTACCAACTAATTTTCTAGTGAAAAGTTGTCATTTTGTGCCTCTTATGTATTTATATTCAAAATTTATTTATCTTCTTTTCTTTTTTACTTATAAAACAAATTTAATTCAAATATGTTTTCCCTAATTCAACTTATTTCTCTTTTACAAAACATCCTCTATTTCTATTTTATTTCCTAACTATTTTTTTTCTCTTTTCACCTAATTTCTTTTCTATCAGTTTCTTCTCTACCAAACAAAGCCTTCTAAAGAGTGGGAAAAAGAATCAGAATTGCACGTGGTTGTGAAGCAATGAGAATGGCACCATGATTGATTGGGTCCGTAACTTATTACTATCAATCTCACTGACAAGAAATGCAGTGTTGGGTGCACACTTTAACTGAAAATAAGCGCAGAGGCTACAGTTGCAGGTGTGCATACACAGACAAACACGGAAGGAAGACAAGAACGTGAAACGATGATAAGAAAACTTTTCATGTTGCATGCATAGATGTCATCTGCCATGCCTCATCTATCCACCTCAAATCCATTGTCGCTTCTGTTATTTTGGCAACATTAGATATCTAATTTATTTTGATAAGAAAACTATAAAAGTAAACTATATCAATAGCTTTTGACTCATCAAACCACAATAAATATGTACATCAGTACATGGATGATTTTTTTTCTTCTCACACACATATATATTCTTCTTCAGGGACAATAATCATCAAACAATAAATAAATATAGACACGTACTTATGCTCTATTTGGTATAGCTGAAATAACATATAAATAAAGAAAAAGGTGAAAAAAATCAAATGAATGGTTAAAACTCACATTGTTCCATACCGATGAAATATCAAAGAAAGAAGAAATAAAAAAAAAAAGTTGTGGTTTCACTTTAAAAAAAAATCATTGTTGAAGAGAGGGGAAATAGGGTAAAAATTGGAAGAGGTAACATAAGTGTTAAAATTAATCCTTGATATTGTGCCTCCCAATCTAATCTCATGATAATCGGTTTTTGTCCCACGATAATAGATTTTATTTTACATAATGTGTGTTAAGATTGATAATGAGTTGAGCTTATTATGATTTTCAGAAGTAAAACAAATATAATTTCAAGGATTCAATTAAAAGAAATTAAAAATCCATAAAGAAAAATAACCTTTAAAATATAACCATTAAGTTGTTGTGAATAAAAAAAATCTAACTCAATTATTAGATGTATAAAGTATTATAAATCTCTTGATTGTCTTGAATTGGTACATATAAAAAAATTAGATTGTTGTTAACAAAACGGAGTTTCCAAGGATGTGAAGGGGAATTGAGCTTGACTGTGTACTTTACGTGTGTACTTTGGGCAGTGATCAAGCATCTACAGCTAAACGATCGAGGAGGACCGTTGATTTCTTTGAGCAGGAAAAACATTAAGCAGCGTATTCGATCATTTGGTACAAAATAGTCACCCAAAAAAAATATATATATATTTGGCACAAAACAATAAAGGAAAATTCATGGTTGGTTCCATACTTTCTTTTTCGAAATTATCACGGTTTAGTAAAAACAGTTGGCCTAAAAAAAAAGTAAAAACAGTTGCCAATGGACCTATCGATAATCCAAATTTACTTTAAATTGATTAATTCGACGAACTTGAGAGTGAATTTGTTTGAGAAAAAAAATCGAAGGCAAAAAATATTAATTTTTTAGCAACAAAAAATAGCGTGGGTATATATATATATATATATATATATATTATGTTTCTCTTTTTTATTATTAAAAAATATATTTTCTTGTGTGCTTCTTGATTTATTAACTTTGGCAATTATTGATTGTGCTATTTCTTATAGGCATGGTTGTTGGCTAGAGAATCTGTCTGACTTCATTGTCTGTGGTTTGAGTTGCCTATAAAAAGTTATCTTTCACTATTAAAAGTATGAAATAGTAATAGTAATAATAGTAGTAGTAGGAAGTAATAATAATAATTAGTGTTTTATAATCACTTTTTTTATATAAATATTTTTTTAATTGATGATAGTGTTTACTTTTAAAGTGACTTATAAAAGTATTATTTTTTAAAATATTATATAATAACATTATTTCTTTTTATAATAGTCACGCTAAAGTTTGTACTTTGAATTTTGTGCATATTTTCTAAATTCCTCACCACTAAATCAACCCTAATGATTATATAATAACAATAATTGAATGTAATAGCAAACAAGACATGTTTATTTTTTTATGTTAATAATCATAAAAAATAGTTATCAAAATATTTTTTGCACTACAGTTAATACTAAAATACTCACTTTTTTCACCAAGAGAAATTGCACCTACAAAGTTAACTTTCCACTTCAATTTTTTTCGTTGAACAATGCTAAGAAGTCGACTGATACACTGATTTCTTAGTATTAGCAATTTCTTATGATTTTTCACTATTAGAAAATATGAGATGTTTTTAAATTATCAGAAAAGTTAAAAAATTATTAGAAATTGTCAGTATTAAAAAGTCAACATACATGGCCAAAATTGACTTCTCAACATTGTTAAACAAAAAAACAAATTAACTCAAGTGGGGAATCAGATTTGTAGCATGGCCTCTCTTCATAAAAAAAAAGGGGAGTATATTAGTAATAATAACAACGAGTATTTTGGTAATTATTATTTTTATAAGTGTTATAAAAAATCCGCAAAGTGCACTATGAAAAAGAAAAAACAAAACTAATTTCAAATCCTAATATGACAATGTGGAGAGGACACAGGCAGCACCTTGCTAAATAAAGAGGAAGAATCGCTATATATGCAAGAACCACTTCTCAACTTAAACCAAAGCTTCCTCATAACTTTTGCAGGGAATCATTTCTTACACAATAACACTTAAATATTTAATTAAAGCTTACAAACAATTTTTTTTTTTGTTTTTTGGAATGTAAAGACTTACATTAAAAATAAGTCAAATGTTAACCAGTGAGCTAAAAATATGAGTTAGTAAGATCTTAAAAATGAACGCATTTTTTCTTCCTCCTCTTTAAGTAAATCATTAATGTTCTCTTCACAGCATTGCCTTATAATTTCCAAGGTCATAAAAACATAATGAGTGCATGAAATATTTGTGAGTAGGCAATAAATACTAGTACCACAATTCTCAATTTCCCCTGTGCCTCCCTTTATTGCTCGATAGATCTTTAACACCACTCTCTCACTTTTGGGTCTATTTGCTCGCTGCTCCACCTTTTACTTATAAAAAGAACCTCGTTCTCTGAACACGAGGCAGAGGCACCAATTGCATTTTTACTTTCCCTGTCTTCTCCTCTTTTCTTTTCCACACTGTGTGCGGTAACCGTACGATCTCATTCTCAAATCTCACTCACTTTTTGTCTTCGTAAGCCTCTTTCGTTTGTCGACAAAGACTTTTAAAAATAGAGAAAATTAAACAATAAAATTCATATTTTTATATTTATTTTTAATTTAAAATTTTCATCTTGATTTTTTTTTTCAAACAAAGCCGAAAGAAGATAATACTACTTTTTGGTTCTTAGTTTTTAGTCTTTCCCATCCCTTCCACTTGAACTTTAACTTCACCGGAGAAAAACAAAGCAACACGTTGAATCACTGAACCTTTCTCTTATTGTTATTGTTATTTTGACTTTTATTTGTTAGTAGTAGAGAGAAAGAAATGGACAAGGCTACAAAAGTGAGGCGTGGAAGCAGTGCGTTCTCAAATGCCAACAAGCGACGACACATAGCTAAACAATCTCGACGACACAAACAGAAACTCTTCGGTGGTAAATTACACAACACCAACCTTTTCCTTCGCTAAAAGACAAAACCTATTTTATGCTTCTTGTCTTTATTCATTCGTGTCTTTTTTTTTTTTTTTTCTTTTTCTTCTTTTGTTTTAAGCTTTTCCGATAACGAAGAGTTTTTGCAGATAACGCAGTTTCCCCTATCTGAGCTTTAGTTTTTTGGTTTTGCTTTGTGAGCGATAGTTATCAGCCGTGGGGACTTTCGATTCTCGAAGAAGGAAAAGGTGAGAAGCTTGAGTGCAGTCGGAACGGCGTCGTCGAGCTTCCAAATGGCTTGTATTAATGTCTCTGAACAACAAAAATGCGAACCTCCTTCAACTGTCATTGCCACCAGCAAGAGATTCAAGCTTCATAAGAATGTATGTTCTTCTTCTTCTTCTTCTTCTTCTTCTTCTTCTTCTTCTTCTTCTTATGTGCGTGGTTTTAAATTACAGTTGCGGTGAGTCAGAAAACTTTTATATTGCAAAAAAATAAGGTTGATGGCCGATGCCGCCGTAATTGGTTGTAGAATACTATTTAAAACCATGGTGCTTAATATTTTATTCTTGGAAAAAAACACTTACCTACGGTTCTATAAGTGTTTTTCGTGTTGTTGTTCAATCAAAATTGAAGTTTTACTTTGTCAATCTATATTACCTTTAATGAAAATCTTTATTACACAGATTGTTAAACTGAAATTCCAATTCTGAAAGGAGAACAACACTAATTAAGATGCTTAAGGAGCTGGATCTTTTATTTATTTTGTTATTTTTAATTAATGGACCTTTTTTTCTCACATTTATGAGTTTGTTGTGTTTGGTTCTCTCTCTTTTTCTCCTTTGAATGATTTCGCAGTTTTTGAATGACTGCAACGGTGCCTCTGTTCCACGGAAGCTACGTTCAGGTGCGTGTCTTTCAAATTCCAAATCCAAGAGTTTAAATTGTTATTATGCATAAAATAAAATATGCACTTTCCTTTGTATTTTTCTTTTGATGTTGATTTTGGATTAGAGTTGAAGCAATCTCTGATAAGCCTTTTTTTTTTCTACTCCTTTTCTTTCTTTGTTGTAATTGTTGGACTTCGGTTTTGGCTTTTTTTTTATATATATATAATTATTGCAATCTATTTTACTTTCACTGAAATATTAATTTACTATAAGCTTTTAATGACCTAGTAGTTTTCTTTTTCTGTTTTTTATTTTTTATTTTATCGAATGTTAGTTTTATTTTTCTTCTTAATCCAATCTTCTTTAGGAAGTGGTAAAAACAAATTGTTTGCTAAAAATATTATGATTTTGTTTTCTATTTTAAAATTACATAGCCACGAAGAAACGGGGTCGCGAATCCATGTTACTTGATTCAGAGAAGGTGAAGCATAAGATGGATGGAATAGAATCTCTCGAAAAGGATAGTGTAAAGAAGTCCAAAGTGAGTGTGTTAAGACATCTGTCGGCTGTATGTGCCAGTTTCAAAACCTTACCCTTTTGCTTGGTTGGTTTTCTAAGCATTTTTTCTGTTTCTAATTCACCTTTTGCTTTGAATTTTATGCTTTGCAGAAACAAGGAATGTGGCGTGACTGGTCCCCTAGAGAAGGAGCTTCTGGGGCCATCACAAAAGATGAGGAAGAAGTTGCGGAGACTCTTTATACCTTGGCTGGAATGTTCCCTCACAATACCTCCAATCATAATAGTACGGATTTAGATGGCAAATCTTTGCCAGATAATTCATCAGTTTTGCAAGACTTGGAGGATAATGCTAGTGGTGCTCTTCAAGGTTATTATTCATTCACAATTTCTCACTCTTATCTAAAATACTTGCCTCAGCTATTATATTTTAGTACGACAGGCAAGTCTACTCTTACTCTATTACTATGAGTGGCAAACTTGTCTTACCTGTTAACTCATTCTTTTTCATTCTCTTTATTTATTTTTTTTGCCATTTGATTATATTCTAGCCTCGGCAACTGCTCCTGTTGCAAGTCCTAGTTGTAATGAAAGTTCAGCTGGAGAAGCTTCAAAAACCAGTTGGTTGAATGAAGCTGTTGGTCAAAAACAACCAGATTTGCCTGATAGTGCAACGCTCTTGATGCCATCTCACAGCACTTCTCTAACTATAAATCTTCAGACCATGCCTGTGGCGGTTAAGCATGAAAAGAGCAGCAAAGTTGCATTGCATGACTCTGAGTTATGTCTAGCAATGGGGTGGGTCATTTTTTCTGTTGCATTCTGAAAAATCTGTACTTTTCAAGTCCTTTGTATATATTTTTCATGTTTTGTTGTGACATTGCAGATTAAATATGTCCAGACAATCACGGATTTCTCAAGTTGAGAGGAAACCAGATGTGGCATTTGAAGCGGTGAGCATTTCAACTTTTACAGATTGTAGTGTGGTTCCACCAAAATTTGTTGTGAGCTAGTGCTGGTCTTATTGGTGTGTTATTGGATTGCATTTCAGGCAAGAAACGTTGATAGCAAGCAACAACAGTATATGATCAAGGAACAAAAAGGAAATGGTACACTCCCCTCAAAGATCAAAATGTTCATTTTATATGGAGTTGATTTCTCATTTCCGTGACTCAAGTATAGGCTAAATGTTTTTACATCAATGTGGCTGATTCTTAACTTCTTTTACCAGAAGGACTTGCATTATGGCCAGGCTTATCTCCAGTGGCACCAGCTGGCCAGGCTTATCTACAGTAAATTTCTTTCAGTTTACATTTTTCTCCCTGTTAGTGGCTTGATTTCAGTCCTTCTTGTTCTGTTTGTCTCAACCTGATCAATTCTTCTTTCCTAGGTCTTCTGCTACTAAAGCTCCTGATTGGCTGGAAGCTGCAATCCTTGCCTCCAAAATGGATTCCATAGAAACTTCAACCTGTTCTTCTAGTGGGAGGGTAAGGACTAACAAATTTGTTATTACTGCTATTTTTGTGTGACTTAGACTTTTACTTGTATTATGTTAAAATCTCTTGATCCTAAATGATGTACACTCCACTCAAACAGCTATTTATTGTTGTCAATAAATAACCGTGCAGATTTTTATTCCTAAAAGATCATGGAAGAGGTGTGCAGCTCATGTTCACATCAGTCATGTAATCAAGAGTCTAGAGGTGCCAAAAACACAGGTTATCAAAGAATCTGAGCTTTTTGAATGTCATCAAGTGAGAGAACACGAAGGATCAAGGCGTGGAGTTCTTTTAGAAGTACACAGCTCAAACAGAATGAAAAATGGAATCACTTCTTCTACTGTGAGGAATCCACCTGAAAGTAAGAATATTATTCTTCAGCAGCAATGCCATTATCGAGACATATCACAGGCTGCTCCAACACCTGTGGTGTATGGCCCTCAAAAGCAAGTAAGCTTAAGGTTAATTTTTGGTAAAGATGCCACCCCTTGCACCCTCTTCCTCGTGCACTAATGATTATCATTATTGTGCAGAATTTCAACTTCTTGTCCTTGTCAGCAGGAAGTAATGGGTTAAAGCTAGACAATAATTATAATAAAATTGGAAGTAGGTTGGAACCATTGTCAAAATTGCAAGTTCCTTATTTACAGTCACTAACACCGTTGCATGGGGGCATACCAATTCCCGCGACTCAGAGACAGTATGCCTCAACTTCTTACCTTGATCAGCTTTCTGTTGCAGGACCACAGGTATTACATCTCTCTTTGTTGCAAGAAGACTATCATTAAGTATTAATCAAATAAAATGGACTCCAAAATCCAGGGTCCAACTTTGGTAAAAAATACTCCCTCTACTCATAAGCAAAAATAACTAATTTTAAGCAGATTAAGAAAGTTAATTGACATCATTTAATTTTACTAATCTCAAGTAAAAAATAAGATTATTTCTAAAATGTCCTTCATTGAAACTTTCTATTATTAATAAAAAAGAGTCATTGAAAATAGAAATAAAATTAAATGAAAGAATGTTTTAAGAAAGATAACATTAAATAAGACAAAATTAGTTAGATTTACTTATTTTTAAGTGCAACAAACAAGATCACTTTTTTGCTTATACATGAGTCCCGAAGGAGTAACTGTCAAGGGGGTGTAGTTCAATTGATTAAGCAGTGCGCGAGTTATTATAAATCTCTTGATTCTATCTTTCATACGGAAAAAAAATGATAAAAATAACAAATGTGATTATCTTTTTAACCATGTGAAATGAGGTGGTGGCTATAGTTTATTGCTAATAATGAATTGGAACAAACTAACGTGCAATTTAATATCCTCATAAATATGCCACCCTTATTGTCATACTAATATTGTTCTGCAATGCTTTTATTGACTGCAGGTTCGGTTGCAGCAACCTCATTATTTTGGTAACCCGTTATATGGAACTCATTATGGTTCAACAGTCTCACATAAACAAGAGCACCAAAGCTTCTGGGGGGTGCAACAAGCAGAACAAGGTAGGTCTACAGTAAATTTCAATATTTTGAGGACCCAGTATCCTAATTGGCAAAGTGGAAGGCATGACTCTTCTGCATTGAGTCCATGTGCCCAAGCAATCCTCCCCTGTTCCCCTACAGCACAAGAAATATTTGGATCCAAGATCACTTCAATCTCTGGGCAACAGAAGCAGCTCCCTGCACCCTTCCAAGACAAATGGACTAGACCTTCATCGTCTCCCTTCATTATATGAAGAAATTAGAAACAGAATCACAAGTAGTGGTACAATATCGCTGCAATTGCGATTGTAAAGTGATGAGCAACCTGAATACGATTCATTGTTTTATATTTTCTACTGCACTCCCGACTTTTAGAGCTGAGCCTTTCACATTGAAAGTAGCACAGAACTTGCAAACTGCTATAGGAGATTGATCTAGTGGAATTGCGAGGAAAAACAAATGTTAACACAGTGTTAGCAAGACCTGAAACTTGAAAGTATCACGCAAAAATCTTTTCGTTTCCCAGGACACAGCGCTCATCTAACTGAAAACATATCCAACACATTTCATTGGTAGTTCATTTGTATCACCAAAATTAATCGTTTTGTATTTGCTTATATACTACAATCAACCAGTTATATTTCAATTAAGTGTTTAAGAAGAACAAAGAAATTTATTAGAAGTGAAAGAAAAGTGAAACAAAACAGAGACAGTAACAGAAAGACTACTGAAAACCCTGATTTTATAAATGTCTTACAAATATAAACATAAGCCGGATAAGAATAAGAATAAGAAGCATAGGTAAAGGGCACTTAATACATGGCTCAACGGAAAAGATTTTCAAAATTCTTTATCACAATTGAAATACAAGAATTAAGCCAAGGGCATGATTAAATCATCGAAATCTCCAAATCGATATGACTGCAGAAAACTAATGTTTCATTCTAGTTTTTCCAGTTCCCCCATTCTCTCAATGATAGCCTGCAAGCACAAAAACAGATTTGTTAAAAAACTAAAAAAAAACTAAGTACTTCATTGTCTGGAGGCTCTATGTTATGCGCAGGTAAAGGAGAGAGATATTATACGCAACCTTACCCTTGCATATGTTGAAAGAAGCTACCAAAGTAGGCAACTATGCCTAGAATCATAGTGTAACTACACAACTTAAATCATAGACTAGCAAGTAGCAACATGCAAAGTGCTTAGTAACTCCAAAAGAATGCATACCTTCTTGCTTGTTTCTTGCAGTTCACCCGCTAGAATGAATTCATCAAGTATAAGATAGACCTTCAAGACATATGGGTAAACCATATGAGCAAGGAAACATTAAAAAAATAGTAATAATAATCTTAAGGAAGAGGGTATGATCAATATGGTAATGGTGATCAATAACCACTCCAATCCTAACCCTAAGCCATCATGAACTTCACTTAGAAACAAACAACAAAACATATTGAGAAAACAGCAAAACTTATGTTACAGATTAGACATACTGGAGGATTTTAATGTATACAGTGGATTGTGTTCATATTGATCAGTGCAGCTAAATAAGGGGCAATGAAACTGAAATTTTCCAGCTCAATTAACAATCTAGCATATTGATTAGTTCAGGCTACGGTTTGTCAACATTCTACTATAGTCTCATGACTAAATGCAGCAGGAAAAAAAAAATCAAGACCAATACAATGGCACATAGACATCAACATCAACAATCACATGATTATTTGATGGTAAAATACAACAAACAAACACAGGATAGGAACAAGGTAACAATTAACAAACCTTGTGGAAGTTAAAAACCAAATCGAGCTCACAGACATTGCTGAAGAAGTGATCCAATATTTCCACAAACAAATGGATGCACTCTAAATACGCCAACTCATTATCAGTGATATCAACACAGATTGAGAAAAACAACCCAGCATATCGCCTGTATATTATCTTGTGCGTACGAAACTGCAAGACACGTTACTATCAAACGGCAAGAACACGAACAAATCAATTGTATAGCAAATGAGACAGGCTCAGAGCAACAAAAGCAGAACCTCGTAGAACATTCATGTCAGAAATAATGCAATTACAACTCAGTGAAAGCAAAGGAAGAAAGTGAAAATCGTGGAGAGAGTACTGACCTCGACGAAGTTTGTGTATTTAGGGTCTCTGTTTACGACGAGGCGGTGAACCTGAGGAATTGAGGAAAATTAGGTTAAAGTGGGTTTTTTTTATTAGCAAATGTTAGTGGGTAGTATTATAGTTTTTTTTTTTTATTATTATTAGCGAGAAGATTCGAACCCGCGATCTCTTCCCCCTCTCTTCTCTCGTAGACGAACCTTATATCTCCAATTAGGTTAAGGTGGTGGTGTTGTGTATGAAGAAGTGGAATTGTTACCTCGTATTCGACCTTGTGCTTCTCGGAATCCTCGAGAGGAACGTAGTATTTGGCAAGACGGGTCTTGCCCTGCCTGTTCTGCAACAGAATGAATCGGATCTGCGAATGCGGAAAAAGGGGGAAACAATTATTCAAAAAATGGAACAAAAGAGATTATAATTATTATGGAACGAAAGAGGGAATAGAATGATGAACGAACCATTTGCAACGATGGGATTGGGGGTTGGAGAGGTGAATTTTCCGATCTCAGATTCTTCAATGCCAAAAACTGAAAGAGGATGATGAATCATACCAACGACTTCACTTTCAGCATCTCTGTTTTAAATTTTAATTTTAATTTTTAATTTTGCGCTGCAGCTTAGCTAGCGTGTAATGACGCACGCAGACGAGACAAAGGCTGGGTATTGGGTTTTGCCCTTGACTTTGATTCAACTTTGAACATTCAAATTACCATGCCTTTCAAAAATAATAACACCCTTATGCATGTTAAGTTCAATATTTTTTTTTATTAAAAAAAACTCCTTAATATAACTTAAAAAACAATTATTCCCACACAATTAATTTCGATTACTTAACAATTTTTATATGAGTATAATTGGTATGAACTAAATTACCCAAGAAAAAGTTATTTACAAATAGTTTTAGCTCTTGTAACCAATTTTTTTGTATTTCTCTCTTTATCACACCGTTTATTCTGGAGTATGTAAAGATCCAGTAGCGAGACTTGAATAATTTATATAAAGTTCAAATTTCAATGCTTCATTCATCAAAAAAAATCTTCAACTTCCATTGAGTCACCTTTTCTTCTCCCATATACAAAAGGAAAAATGGATTATTCTTTCATTTTCTTAAGCTATGTTAGGTTTGTCGGTGGGAGAACTCAAATTAAGTTTGGAGTCGAAATTGAGTTTGACATCATGATTTGTTTGTGCCAAAAATATGTTTGAGGCTTAAATTTAACCTAAAAATTTAGTTTAAAAGAAATAACTATTAAAATATTTTTACAAACTGCAATCCAAACACACACTTATTCTTACCCCCAATGCTCAATCAAGGACTAAGGGTTCCAATAATTACATATGTGGTACATGAACTAAATATTTTTTATCTCCATGATAACGATAATGATAAATTCCCTATAAATCTTGCTTGTACATGGAGTTTGAAGCAGCCAATAGAGCAGCTCCTATGCCAGAACCATCTTTTGTATGCTCTATCACCACACTGTTTGACTTTTCTGTTCCTAGCAGCTCTTTGACTGAATCTTGCAAATAAGCCCTGTATTGAGGATAATTTTCGTATAAGCCCCCATCGATGGCAACAACACTTCTGTTCCCATTCCCAAAGATGAGACCTCTCTGGTCCTCTTCCATTTTTTGTAGAATCCCCACAATTCCTGCACCAGCTAAGCTCCCACCTCGCTTTACAATAGTCTCACAAACCTCCAAAACTGTTTCTCTTTCACTTAAATTGGATTCAACCTGAAGAGAACGAGCCAATGGCAACAAAAACAGAAAATTAAAATTAATGATAGAGTATATATGCAATTTTTTAGGCAGATATGATAAAACACATGGCTCTTGTTTGACAGTGTGACATTTTTTTTTCAATCATCGTAATTAAAGTCTTTAGCTTCCCAATGAAACCTTGAGGTATCCCCACAAGTTTTTATCATTTGAGCCGACTATAAGATTAATCTTTGATCCTAGACTTAGTCACATCTAAAAACTCTTTGTCTCTCCTCAAAAGTGTATTATTTGAGAATCAAATACAGATCCTACCCCACAAACTCAAAGTTTGTTGCCAACTAAACTATACTCATTGGATACAGTATGACATATTAATACCATCATAATAGCTCTGCGCCATCTTGAAAGTATGATCCACAAGGATCATCATTCTTTTACCTTTTACTTTAGCTTTTAAATAAAATATATTTTGAATAACTATTTTTAAATAAATACTGTTGAAACTTGCAATAATGAGTTTTATATTTGGAATATAAGATAACCAAATGGTACTTGTTTGTATAATAGTTCCCTAGGGAAATTACCATCTTTTTTTCTTTGGCAAAAGAAACTATCCGTTGGTAACTTGATAATATGATGAGTTATGAAATAGGTGCTTAAACTTAATGCCACTGCATTGCCATCAGTATAGTTTAGAACAAGAAAATTACCCCTGCTTTATCGTAGAGGAGGGACCCAACTGCATGTAAATCGCCAGAACAGTCCTGCTGCATGGCACATAGATCTGGGGTCCTATTAAATTTATATAAAGGCATATTTCAATTCAGTGTGAATATAGCTCAAGAGTGTTAAGTTGAAGATATACCCAACGCAAAGTGTATATAATGACAAAATATGAGTATAACGTTTTTTCCCCATTCAAAAAGAAGGAATAATTGGGAGAAAGTTAGAAAGGAAAATAGAACTACATGTATAGAGTGACTGTCATATTACCAAATTTTTTACCAGCAATGTGATCTATTAATATTAATGTATATGATTTGAGCTTAGATTTTAACTTGGAATAAAAGTTTTTACCCGAGTATGAAAGGTGTAGATAGTTTCTGCGGGACAGATTTTGCAAACAAACCACCCTCTTCAGCCATTTCCAGCAGCACTCGTCTAACAATTTCGCCTAGATACATTCCCGAGATTGTCTTTTCAAAGATCTGCAAAGTAATATGAAGAGAATGTTTCTTCTGCTTGCTACTATGTCAGAACAAATAAAACTGTGGAGAATATTGATACCAAAATATACCTGCTCACCCGGATTGATGCTAGCAGCATCCATTTCCTTATCGAACTTGGTTAAAGGGAGACCATTTGAGAAAGCACCCCACTCAGTGCTAATGATCTGAATCAAGGAATGCTTTTCTCAGATTAAGATGATCTAGTAGTTCATCTATAGCATTAGAACAAGATATAAAGAAATGAATGAGGGTGTGTAAGTGTTTATTAACCATTTTCCCAGAAGAAGAGACATGGCCTTGCAACTTAGGAATGGCACTGATCTGCTCAACATAGCAAGCATTGCTTCCAGTACCCAAAATGACAGCAACCACGACATCATTGTCCCAGTATTCTGCTCCAGCTAACGTTGCCACCGTATCATTCACCTATTAGGTAGGCATTTACTAAAATTACACCAACACTATAATGATTTAAATTGAGTTTAATTTTGATATATATGACTTTTAGAGTAATTATTATACAATGTCTATTCCAATTTTGATACATTGTATAAGCAATTTTGATTTACAATTATTTTACATGGTAATTCATGATTGGATAAGTGTATTTTCATTAAATTGTTAAACTTTCATAAAACTATTCACATTAAAATAACATATATACCAGAGCAGAAACTCGCATGTCTATTCCTTGCCTTTCCATTGCCTCGTTCAGACAAGCAACCACATCTCTCCCTGCCTGCATAAAGAGTTTGTAATTCCAACTTCCAAGTCATGCTAGTATCAGGTTAATATATTTCTGCTACTATAAAACTATAGCAAAATATAAAACTCTAGTTAATGATCCTGATTAACAACACAACTTACATTGCCCCTCAATAATGTATAGTGCCCTTGTATTTGAATTTATATTTTATTTTCAAAAACAGTGACAATTAGGATTTAGGATCGATCTCTATGGTTAGAGTTTTGTTTCAAGTTTATCTGTGAATGAAAGCACACTAAGTTAAATAACAGTGAGCAGCACTTATGATAGATAGATAGATTGATAAAAACATACTGTTCCAGAGACTGCAAAACCCTTGGTCCACTTGATTAATATGCCAGAATCAATAGATGTCTGCTTCACAGGAAATGAAAACGTGAAGCCAATCTCTCCCTTTCTTCCCGGTGAGATATGAAATCTACCATCCTCCTTGGACGCAAATTTTGCCAGCCCCGAAGCAATGAAATCAAAAAGCTCCTGCATAGTAATTGAAAACAAACTTTGGAATTGTTTCATAAGAAAATATTTTTACTGAAAATGTTAATGATTTATGTTGCCATCTTATATAAAACAAACATATATGATGAGTTTTAACAAAATAACTCCTTTGATCATATTTATCATAATTTCTAATCTCTGATTGGTTGATAGTTTTTTCTTATTAACAAATGTTAATGATAAATTTGATAGTTTTTGTTAATAGGAGGGATTGAATCCACAACTCTTTTTTTTTTTTTAATTAATTGATAGTATAAAATAAATTATTTCTTATCCAGATGTTATTTCATCGTCTTCTTTAAATGTTTTTGTCAAGTGATCAGGAGCGAAGTTATAAATTACATGCCATATAGGGACAAACAAGTTTTAGATTTGAAAACAGTAACAAATAAATTAAAATAAAATAATAATTAAAAAACAAATAAATGAGTTAGTTACCTGAGATGTAGCAAACATGAGTTGCTGAGGTATGGAAACTTGATCAAACTCAGTGGCAATGACACGATCATCTTTGCCACCCAACTGCACCCTCAGCACACGGAAGTTGGTTCCTCCGAGATCCAAGGCATAAAACAACCCTTTCTCGTTCCTGACATGAATGTCACAACAATAATAAATCATTAATTAACATTGTGGAACATAATAATAACAAGGCAAGTTAAGAAGGGAAGATAACCAAAGATACCCAGTAGGAAGATTTTCAACATAGCTGGGTATCATGGGAAGCCCGGGCCCAGGCCCAAACCCAAGCCCAGCTCGCATGTCAGCAGACATGTTATTGGCCACTTGCTGAAGAAGGGGCAGAGGAGTGGCACACTCGTGTTTGAGTTTGGTCAATATTCTGGTCGTTGGGGTGACTGACACGTCAGATCGGAGAGCAACCGTTAACCGCCGCCGTCTCGATCGTGAGAGGGAGGGATAGGACCCTGCTGCGGCGGAGGAAGTGGCGGCAGCAACAGTGACAGACATCATGTTTTGCCTCTACTCTATCTGTGATCTCTTTTCAGCTGATTCAACACTTTTTATGAAAAAAGTTAGAACACGAGAGTACACTAAAGTGTCACTTACAACCGTTACGTTTTACTATCTTTTAAGTTAGTTAGAACACTTTTTGATGAATTTTTTAATACTACTACCATGTTAATCATACTTACAAAAAATGTTGAGAAGTGGAAAGTTCTGTTCCTGTTGATTATAAAATTTTATTACATTTAACAGAATGATTTATTTAATAATAAAAAAATCCAATTCTGATTATGTGTAAAATATTAATGGATTAATAGATAGTTATGGGTTGTGAGTGAAATTAATCACGATCGTGACCTAAAAACAACTTTAATAGTCCTAATTTATTTTTCCACCACCCTCAGTCTTAGCCTCATGGGCCATTAAGATAGTTGTAATGTCGGAACTAATGAACGGTACAGGTGACAACGTTGAATCTAATAATTTGACCTAAAAACAAAAAAGCCTATATATGAAAGGGTTCAACTGTTCAAGTCTAAATAATAATTTCTGTAAAAAAAAAAAAAGTCCAAATAATAATTGTTAGTTGACAAGACAGATAAATAGTTGTAAAAAAACCACTTGACATATGAGGAATGTCCTTGTTACCATCTCAAAAGAAATTATGCATGTAAGCATTATCTGATTAGCTTGTATTCTCAATATTAAAATGAACTAATCAAGAAAGGTATATCAATCTAATAATGTTCAAAGTGCAAAGCCCATATTTATATGGAATGTACATTTCACCTTCTGACAAATATTTTGGCTCAATTTTCTTATATTTTTTTTTTTTTGAAGTAAGACGTCAAAGTCCATTCATCAATCATTTTTAGACGCTCCTTCTAACATCCTCTCTATTCTTTTTCTTTCCCAAATTTCTTATTGTGATAAATGGGATTCACATTCTTATGATTAGTATTAGTGTTATCATAAACTATTTGGGGGAAAACCTTGAATGTTTATGAAATGTGTTTCCAGTAATTAGAAGGTGACTAACCCAATTAATTGAACCAATTGGTAATTAGTATAATTAATTTGGGTTTGTGTGACGTTTCATTTTCTTGAAGCACAATTAGACATTAGTTGTGTAGTTTTTCTTTTTTTTTCAACAATTGGTTGGTTGTGTAGTTGACTTGGTGTCTTTGTTGGGTACGCTGGGCTACTACAATTTGAGCTATTAATCCACTAAAATTTTCTCCCTCTCGTATGTTCCGCTTCTGGCATTCCTTCTTCCCTCTGGTGGGCCAACCAAACTGAGCCCACAACCAAGTAAAAACATAGGGACACTGTTATCGTCACAACCATAATTGCTATTGGCACTATCAAGCCTTGACAAACGACCATTTTATCCTTCTGAGTTTTCCTACACCCCCAACCTTTCTCCCTTCTTCTTTCACTTCTCTATCATGACACCTCCACCATTTTCCTTCCTCTCTCACACTATTTTCTTTCCCTCCATTATTATTAATTGTAATCAAAATAATATCATAAATTAATTTGATTACTTTAATAAATATAATACATACTTACGGAAATACAAACATTGTCGTGTTTATGTGTTTGCATTTCTACTATCCTAAATTTGATATTTTGTGTAATCTTTATTGTGCTAAAAAATTAATATATCTCATATTGTAATGAATGTAAATATTAGTTTGAGGTAAATATTTTTTTCTAATTTAATACATTTTTATTATGCTATTGCATTTTTGTTGTGTTAAATTTAATATATTGTAACAATTTTTATTATTATACATTGTAAC
This sequence comes from Glycine tomentella, assembly GCA_007407185.1. Taxonomy (NCBI): domain Eukaryota; kingdom Viridiplantae; phylum Streptophyta; class Magnoliopsida; order Fabales; family Fabaceae; genus Glycine; species Glycine tomentella. Next base: position 1,000,336 of record PYAF01006068.1, on the reverse strand, counting down.
ACTACATAATAGTATAACTACTTAATAAAATAAATTATTAAAAATTAATTACTAAATTACAATGTGAACTTGGATGTTTTAAATAGGAACAGAAAGAGTATATTTTTATGCTTCTACTATCGATCAATATTTATAATAAAAATTGTAAATAAATAATATAATTGTATCAATCAATATTTATAATAAAAATTGTAAATAAATAATATAATTGTATGTATATATTTTTTCTAACTCAATAAATTTATCACAAATATCACATATCACTTTTCAAAAATTGTTTCTCTATTATTAATTTTTTTCTTTATTTAACTATTTCATTCTTGGTACTTCTTTTTCTTTTTTATATTTAAAAACTTCATTTTTTTTCACATACTTTTAACAAAATAGTATAAATTACTAAATTAGTTTAGGACAATGAAATCCTTGGATGAATTTGAACATGGTTAATGTTTTAAAGAAGAATATTGGATCATGAGGTGCTTTATAATTATTCCTGTTCAATTCATATTTTAACTATCATTTTTTATAAGTTTGTTGGATATGTTGTAAAATAATTATTGACTATTGATCAATATTTTGTTTGTTTCTAATTTAGAGACATGATTTTTCAAATATGCTTAAATGTATTACCTTAAATCGACAAGATAACATAACAATTCAAATTCAAATGCAATAAGATAACATATATTAATGTAACAATTTAAATTTAACTACAATATTAGTGTGACAATATGCGTGAACTTGAATAAGTGGATATTACAGGCAAGAAATATGTACTACAAATCAAATAAGATAAGTAATCCAAATCAACAACCAACTCTTTTATCATATTTATCCTCTATCTTCTTTTTTCTTTTCCTAATTGCAAAACTTGGCATAAATTATTTCCACATTTATAATACAACGGATACTTATTATAGCGTTATCACAACCTATATGACATGACACGACACATGACATATGCATGATTTTCGTTTTCTTTTTTTTGTGATTTACAGAAGGAAATCAAAGTATTAAAAAATTATAAACTACCTTAAAAAAATTGAAAACTATGTAAACCAACCAAAAATAAAATAAAACAATTCCTAATAAATGTTAGTAAACAAACATTAATATGAGAAATTTTAGGTGGACCAATATAAAATCAAAACCAGTTTTAAAACTAACAAATATATAAAACTAAATTAATTCTTAATTTTTTTAAATGAGCATTTTTTTTAAAAAGGAGTTCTATAAAAAATATAAAAAATAAAAATGGGTAATTTTAAAATTCGCAAATATATCTATAAATTGAATTTTAAATTAAAAAATGGAAAGTTTTAAAAATCCATTTATTATTAGTTGGTATATTTAAAAAATTAAAATGAAGTTAGAGATTAAAAAAATTAGTTATTTGCAAAATTGATTTAGGAGAAGTTTTAAAATGAACAACTATGTTATTATATGATAATACATGAACACATTAAAAAATGACCAGTTTTGAAATCAAGAAATAATAAAATGAAAATGAATTTTAAATAAAAATATACATTTTTAAATTTGGTTTAATAGAGATGGTTGGGTATATGATGCTAGAAAGAGATGGTAGTACATTGTCAAAAGAAAAATATAACGACAATAAAAAAAACATGAAAATAATTATATAAGAAGGATATTAACCCAAATTAAAGATTATTTGCCTTACCATTCAGGTAGATAGTGAGAAAGAAGTGGCGAATTAGTGAACTACCAATGTTCAATCCCTTTACCTTTGTTCTGCTAATTACTTTTGCTTAATAGCATTAGCACGAATATTTTTGCTTCAAAACCACCAAAAACTGTAAAGACAATATTTATACACATTTATTTGCAGTCCTCCTCGATGCTCCTACAGTAGGACTCTACGTCATCCATCTCTGTGTTGCCACAGTCTTCCTCTGCTGTCGCCATTCTGTCACATTGCGCCAAAATTTGCTCCAAATTGCAGTGTAGAACATTTGTTGTGGCTTCGTTCATAAAAAAGAAAATATAGGTAGTTATTGTGTTTTGAAGAAAGCGAACAGTTTACATAAAGTGAGTGTTTTCATGAACTATTTATATATATTGGGTGGTTACATGAACTGGAAAAAAAAATGTAAGTTTTGAAGGGTAAAATAGTCCTTGTAAAAATGGAGACTAAAAGGTGGTTACCAAAAGAGGTATCCTCTTTATTTATTGGTAAGGATAATTGGTTGCACTTATAAATGGTAACTCATATCCAGTCAATTCAATTTTAATTAAAAAAAGATATTGATTACTATTAAAAATGGTAAATCATATCCCAATTAATTTTATTACTTTAAAAAAGGTAACTTGCAATTAAAATCAATCAAAAGGAGATCTAAAAAAGTACACAATGGAAATATGATTTTGTTGTGAATTTGTTCGCCCCCTTTTACCCAATGGAAATATGATTCCATTGTATTGTTCCGGGGGGGGGGGGGGGGGGATACATAATAGAATCAAAATTTTGTTGTGTAGTGTGTGGGTGAAGAAAATATATGTAGCCGCTGCATATAATAATATACAATAGAAGTATGTTTCCATGGAATGGATAATTTTGGAATAAAAAAAATAACTACCCATGTGGGTAGTGCCAATAGCAAGGGTTGGTAGTGAGAATAGTAATTCCCAAAAACATGTACCATCCTACCTTGATTTCTCTTCGACCCCATGCATGTTAGTTTTTAGGCGTAATTGCATTTTTATGCTTAATTTTTAATTTTTGACAAATTTTACTTCTATTTTTAATTTAGTATATTTTACCACCTAACTTTTAAAAAACTTACAAATTTTATTTTTCGTAGTTTATCCATTAATAAACACAAAAGATTAGAGTAAAATTTTCCAAAAAATGAGTGCAAAATTTGCAAAAGAAAAGTTGGGATAAAAAAGTGCAGCTGTGTTAAGAGTAAAATAACAAAAGATAAAATTTATAAGTTTCTTAAACGTTAGAGATAAAATATGTTAAATTAATTTGTTAGAGATATAATTCATCAAGAATTAAAAAAATTAAGGTAAAAAATTACAATTAAACTTAATTTCAATAGAATTTATGTTGATTGGTTACCTTGTATGTATCTGTGTTGACAAAAGACGAAGCTAGAGGTTTGGGAGTGTCGAATTTCCTCTCCTCCTCTTCAAGACCGAGACCACCAGGGGGGTAGGAAAAACTGATTGAGATTGCATGTTATTCATATTGTATGATGGACTGCTTAATTCAAAAATTTATATCTGAAAACCTGATGGATTTGGCTCTGCAAAAATTTATTCGCCTTATATCCGTAAGAAAATTTTATTCTCACATAAAAAAAAATGAGAAATTCAAATTCTTACTCATTCACAATTAGCATTCTTAGAAGTTTTTTATGTTCGAAAAAATATATTTATTCTCTTTTATTAACAGTAAGAACCTTTTAATTTATTTCCCTTATTCTACACTACTTCCTCAAAAATATTAATTAAAACGTCTATTACACCAAAAGTATTTTATCATACATCACTTACTTTTTCATTTATTTATTTTATAGTGTAAAAGAGATTTTTTAAAAGGAAAATCTAACGTTACTCATCCATAACTTGTGACTTATCGACAATATAAAAGTACTTATATTTACAATACTGTAATATTTATATTTAAAAAAATATGTGAGAAAAAACAATGGGAAGAAAAGTAAACACTAAAAACAAAAAGTTCCCTAATAGTAGATATATAATAAATTTAAAATAAAATAATAAAATGATGAAAAGTTCATTCATAGGGTCATCATTATCTTAAGTCGCTATAGCTTTTGAGAATGATTAGAATTTAGAAGTCTTAACGATAAGAAAACCATGAAACCTAAATTTGTCGTTTTTGCTGTGGAAAAGAACTACAACTTAAAAGCTAAGGCTTAATATATGATTAAGAAAATGAAACCATCAATGAGGCATTACTTACTAATCTAGCATGGCCTTGTGGGATGTTAGATTCGGTGGGAAACTATTGTTTTGGAATGCATGACTTTCTCCCAAAATACAATTGCTCCAGACAGAAAGAAAAAAACAGTGAATCTACTCCATGTGCTCGAGCATGTGTTGGAAATTATCATCTTGTGTTTCTCCAATGCTCTCAAAGTCTAGATGCCTTCAAAAAGAAACAAAAAAAGGAATAGAAAGCTATCGACTTCATTATGCCCTGCTTGCTAAAGTGTTGTTTAGTCAAGGACAAGCAAAACTGATCACGTCCCAACCTGCTCTCTCGTCTTGGTTTTCTTATTCCTATTGCTATTTTTCTTTCAATAATTGCATATACAATACCTCGTCAATTAGTTGACCACCATGATTGTGTCTCCATATATTGTTAAATGGTGTTAAACTGTTAATTTATCGAGATAATAGGTGTTTTTAATTTATTTATAGAAACCTCTAAGTATCTTCCACCTGAAATAATGCTGTTTGAATAGGAAGGGCCGCTATGAACAATAGAGATCCATTTTCAAATATTTAAAATAGATACATATATATAACTTAAACTTTGAAACTTTTGGTTAAGAGAAAATAATTTATTCATGTATTTAGTGGTTTGAAACTTTGAATCAGTAGATGTTAAAAAAGTTTATGATGCTAAAAAAGTTGACAAAGACTTTGATAGTTTTCATTTTAATATATTTTAAATTGTAATTAATGATATAGACAAGTTTGTGCTTACATTAATACACAATTGTTTTTTTTTATTGATGGAAAAATGCACAATTGTTTGAAAGTTGGAATTAATAAATTTTTTCAATTTTCATATCCTTAGTAGTAATTATTATATATAATTTTATTTTTGGCAAAGACTTTTTCCTCTTGTTTATATATACTACAAAATTGAAAGAAAAGAAAAACGTGGACTTACTAATTATTACGGGACCTGCAGGTAGCGTGCTTTGAAGATGACAGGTCAATGTTTTAATGCTTGAGCTGTATACTCACTCATCACTCATTTGTTGCATGGTGTCTTCATGTGGTGTACATGTCTTCGTCACATGAGCAATCGATATCTTCACTTAAGTAGCCCGAAACCAAAAAGTTCTGGACATTAATTAAGCCAATCAATAGTTGCTTTAAAAATTTAATCACCGTTCAATCTTCAACTGTAGGAGATCCAATTCCATAAATATAACATACTGTATTCTTTTCTATTTTATTTAGATCACATGTATTATTTATTCCAAATAATTTTGTTTGATTCAGATAAGATTATTATGATGATAAAAAAATTTCTTCAAATATTTAATACAATTATATATTTATGACTCAAATCTGAAACCTTTTATTAAGTTAAAAGGCTAAAATAATCTCAGCAGGGATTCAAGTGTTTTGTGGTTATAACATATTGTATTTGATAAGCTTTTTAAAATATTTATAAAAATGTAATATACTTTTATTTCTTGTTATAGTAAATATTCTAAGATACTAGGCATAGTAATAATCATATATTTGATCTTTAATTTAGCCCCATATGTTTAAAATAACACTTGTTTGGAAATGTGTCAAATTCATATATAAAAATTAGTCCTTTTATCTCTCAGCAGAAACACAAACAAAAATGGATAAGCGGCAAATTGAACAGAAACACGCATGTACATGTTGAGTTTAGCAATTGAGCGAAAAACCATACATTCACTAAACACAAAGTGTGCGGAGACATTCTAATCAAAAGTAGCTGAGATATTCACAAGGCTGACATCAAACTGGGTTCCACTTCCACCTTCCACCATTGATGGGTCATGCCTCATGCGTGTGCATGCATGGCAGAACTACCAGACACACCGAATCGAAGCATACAAAGTACATTACAACATTCTAATTCCATCACTCAATGTTATATAATATTGTTACACTTTTCACAATATTCAGTCGTATTTCACACCCCATATAATATAATTAACGATCAATAAATTACTAGTCATTAAGTTGTAACTGAAATATACAGATTCACAATAACAACTAGTAACTTATTCATTGTTATTGTTATTGGGTTGAGTTCTGAAAACTGAAATATATATATATATATATATATATATATATATATATATATATTGTGTTACTACAAATTACTACTTCTAGCTAGTAACATTTTGCAAGCTACTATCAATATTGTGTTTGCTGAACTGTTTCGTCGTAACAAACATTCTTTCAAATGTAACAAGAGTTACTTCAACTTTCGTGTCTAGTAATGTGTTTTTCTTTCCGTTGAATGACTTTTTAACGGATATCTAAATATGCACTATCTAACACGAAGGAACTTTGTAAATGACCACGAAACAAGGAAGGATAGCCTTTGGATTGAAAACAACAAGCTCCTCCAGATTCGAGTAGATTCCAGCGTACCCAGCAACGGAATCATACGACGCTACCGACACGTGTTCCTCCTCCGACGGCGCGTCCTCCGCCACGCGCTTCACTCTGCCCGCAATCACGCGACACACCAGCATGGCCCTGCGCGTGGCGTCACCGCACACCACAGAGTCGTGGGCCCGACCGCTGCTGGCGGTGGTCCTCACGCCCTTCGGCCTAGCGTGGTCGCCACCGCCGCCGCAACCGCCTTGGAAACCGTGCCTGATGATCGTGCAGACGCCGCAGCCGGGTACGGTGGCGCAGAGGGAGGAGGACCCACGTGCACCCAGTGCGCACGTTAAGGTGGTGCAGTGGAACCGCATGAGTTCGTTGCCGTCGGCTGCGCACCTGGGGTTTTTCTTGGTGCTGCTCAGCGCACGGTTCTTTACGGTGTCCCTGCACTCCTCAAACCGTTGGATGGTGCGTTGGGTGTTGTGCACTTTTAGTATCCGTTCGATTTTGCAAATCGGGTTGTCCTTCTTCAACCAGCTCGATTTGAAGATTATTTCCACTATGTTCCGACCCGAATCCTCCGGACCTAGCTCCGAAACTGTTTCCCAAATAGTACAAAATTCAATTAGCGTGAATACAAATTAAATTAATATTATTTGAAGAAATTAGTAGTATGAAATACTCTTCTTCTTCTCATGTTCTTTAAGTATGCTACAGAAAATAGAATATGAAAAAATATAATATTGATATCATTGATTATAGTAATGACCAAATAATTTTTCCTATCTGATTCTACCAATTGAAAAAATTATTCTGTTCTATTATATGATTATAGTTATGAGTTTAGAATTGATATTTGAGTTTTGTAATAGTATTTTGGTGGTGGGTGTTCGACCAATAAGAGGTGGCACGTTGTGGAGGCAGATCATTTATCTCCCTTACAGTGAACAGCTGTGATATCGTACGTGTAGTCTCCTACAGAAAAAGTAATCTACAGATACGTTTGCCCCCACAACTAATGCACTGAATTTTTGGTGGGTGCATCTTGTTCTTGTGAACGGTGAAGAGGTGATTCAATGTTTTTTTTTTTTGTTTTTTTTAAAAGAGATAAATATTAATTTGTGTCCTAAAGACAATGATTAAAAAATTTAAGTAAAAATATTTTGATTGAAAGATAAAAAATTATATTGTTCATATACTTAAAGTAGAACTAATAGCCCTCACAATGTTAAAACAAGACTTGCTGAGTGTGGGAGGGCACGAAAGGAAAAATCAAGAGCAAGATTATCGGAGAAACAGTTCCAAAGCAATCAGCATCATGACATGCAGGATGGTGGAGTCCATTTGCTCCATGTTTCAAATTTCGAAGCTTACTTTTAGCTATTAACCCCACAAACACGTTCCCTCAAGAACAGGGCATTTCAATTAATTAACATTGATATTGACAGAATTGTTATCATGCTCTTGAACAAACCATCAGATCTATATCGGACTACAGTACATCGGAGCTAAAGTTTTCATTTCCTCAATAAAGTGAAATAGTCATGATATTAGAGAATGAAAAGTAAAATAAAACATTATTATAGTACTCTAATTGTTCTCTTCATTGAAAATAAATTTGATATCTATGAATGCGTTAAATGAATTATGTTAAAGAACATTAACTCCACAAAATATGTTAGTCACACTCTCTTTTTAATAATTTGTCGTGATTGGTCAAAAAAAATTAAAATTATGGGTGAATCTTATATCTAAATTAAAAAAGAAAATCATTAAATAATAAGTGAGATTTATCAAAATTAATAATTTTTAATAAATTTCAGTCAATTACATAAAAATTAAAAAGTGTTGAAAAGAAAATCTCATTAACATTTATCTTAAAAAGAAAATCTCATTAGCATTTCTCTTAACTTCATCATATAAAATTTAATTACTTATAAAAGAATAGAAAGTGTTTAAATACTTTTACATTTTTATATAAAAATGTTCTTTTTTAATGAAAAAAAGTTATACTTTTAATTATTCTTCTAATCAATGTTGGAATTGGACTTGATTACTACTATTTGCCTTTTGACAAAAGATGCAAACATCATCAGCCTTTGCTATAGTAGCGGTGTGCATATACAAAGGAATAATTAAATCCCAAATAGTAGTGCATTTATAAAGGAATTAATGATGCATGTATTCTTCTGAAATAAAAAATAGAGTGAAATTAAAGAGTACCGGCATGACGAACAGCCTGATGAAGCTCCAAACTTTCCATTTTAGGGAAGACCTCACCACAGTGAGAGCAAGCACACACAGTGCTCCTCGCAATTGGTAACCTGAATTAATTTGCAGCCATTTTCATTAATTTCATTGTTTGATTATAAACGGAATTAAAGTTGGAAAATTGAAGCTAATTAAATTAAAGTAATTAATTTGAATTTGAAGTATATATATAAGTATATAACAGAAATATAAGGTTGATTCGGTGATAAAATTAGAAGAAAATATGGGAAGAGACAGTAGATTTTAATTTTTCAAGTAATAAAAATTAACAATTAATAACATCTGTGGACAAAAAAATATAACATATACCTGCTAGGGTCTATGATCATGTGACATTCATAACACCCAGAAAGCTTCCTGAATTGCATGCCTCTGGAAGATGATGATGATGACGTGTATGTTGCTCTGCTGTTTGATTTTGCGGAACGAGGAGTAGTAATAGCAGTAGTAGTGACAGGTTTCCTAGTGAGTAACCCATTTGTTTCCTGACCCAGAGAACTACTCTCTGGTGAGGAGTTATCAGACCTGTGCACAACACGTGTGTTCCCATGAACAACATCTCTGAAGCTGCATATGGAGCTGCAAGAAGACCCTAGCTTCGAGTACCCAGTTATTTTCGAAGGGTCGTGCACTCTCGACCCTTCGATCTGTTTGCAGGTTAAGAGGTTCTTGATTTGGTCCCATGAAGAGGCTGGTTTCTGTTTCTGTTTTTGCTTTTGCTTTTGTTTCTGTTGTTGTTGTGGCTTACGTTTGTGGCGTTTCGGGGTACTGGAGAACTGTTCAGGCAAGGAAGTTAGGAGAGCCATGAGAGAGAGTTTTGTAAAGCAAAACACAACGTTCTCTCTCTCTCTCTCTCTCTCTCTCTCTCTTTCATACAACAAAGGGAGAGTGAGGGTTCTATTTTGAAGTTTGAACAGCTATTTTTTTTTTGTGTGTGTGTGCAAACGAGATACAATAGAATAGAAGATCCCAGATGTGTAATAAAGGAGGGTGCAGAGGGTGCTGCTGTGTGGTGGGACATGCACGTATTCTTTATTATTCATTAATGTTAGTAAAAAATGTAGTGGTACTAGTAGTATTTGTATCACAACTTATTAATTCTTTTTTTTAAAAAAAATATAATTATCAGTTTCCTGGTTTCAGTGCTTTGGACCTATAAACGCGTAAAATTAAAATGGATTTACCTCTGGTTCGCAATTGGGAATGTAATAAAAAAATAAATGTTACTCTAAATTTTGGACGTGTTCAATTACTACTATCCCTTCATATTTTCTTTCTCTACTTCGTATTGAAGTTTTTAACATTTTGTCTGGTGCTTGTCCTTCAACTGAAACACTCATTCATCTCATGTTTTTTCTGTTAATTCATTATCATATTGTATATGTATAATATTTTCTGAGAAATTTGAATGATCATCTTCAATAAAATCATATTTTTGTAATTATATTTTTTTATTTACAAGACTAGAAATAAAATTTTATTTATAAAATTTAATTCAATTCTAATCGAACTAACTTAATATTAATATTGATTAAATGGTTGAGCTGTTCCGATAGGAAGGTGTGTGTGACCTACTGGTTTGACGGTGAGAGGAAAAAACAAACACGTTAACTGTTTGGAGGATGCTATGTTTATATCATTGTATGTTTGAACACCCATCGGACCATGTGCTATCCAACCTTAAATCTTTGTTGCAGATTTCAGTTTCTCTTCACTTTTGTTTTGATTTCCCACGGTTTCTCTAAAAAACAGGCCGGGGAAGAAAAGCAATGACAAGTGGGCAACTATCATAATAACAATAATATATGTACTTAACGAATATTATAAATATATTATTATTATTATTATTATTATTATTATTATTATTATTATTATATACAGCAGCAGGAACCTAGATGAAAACAAATCAATTATAATTTATAGAAATTTTACGTATGGAAAATGTTTGAATAAGATTGTCTGGGTCCCTCTCTCTATATATGTGTGTGTTTACCACAAAAATATATTGAAAAGGCAAGGTCAAGTAGACAAGTTATCCCTTAACAATGAATATATGGGTTACAGGAACCTTTGAAAAAATGTGAAACTCATCAATAACTTGATGAATAAAAGCTAGCGCAGAAATAGGCACTTGACCAGGATGTGTAGTTCCTAAGAATCGTGTCACACATATTATAGGGATAAAGAATGACTTGTTGATTGTATATCTACGTACGGCAACATTTGTAAGTCTCCTACGTATATGTTCCACTCGGCAAACATTAAAGATGAGGATACAAGTGTACATTTTAAATAACTTATATTTGAATTGCTTATAAGTTTATATGATCTAATAGAAGTATTTGGTAAAAAAAGTCATTTTATTTGTTTATGAGTTTAATTTCAATATATCATTTGTGCAAAAATAAAATTACATCATCAACCAATTAAAAATTATTTTAAATATACATTTAATTTTAAAATTATGATTACAAAAGTCAATAATTTTACTATATACAACAATTCATGACCAAATTGTAATATGACAAATATTTACATGGACAATATGTTTTCATTAAATTATTTAATTTTGTTATAGTTTTTTTTATAATTTTTTTAGAAACCACAAAATCTTTCACATGAGACAATGAATCAGATAGGAGTTATGTCTGACTATAATTAACCTCCATTATGAATGACAATTTTTTTTCTTTTAAATGTTAAATACAGTTATATATTCAGAATTTGAATCCAAACCACTAATAAGAACAATCTTAAGTCAATTAATTCATACATTCAATAATATAATATTTTTTATATGCTATTTAAACTTATAATTAATTATTATATTTTTTTTCACTTTAACCTCATTATTTACTAAAATTCCTCGTGTGTTCTCTCCTTTAATATTATTTATTTTAAAACAAGCCTTTGTTTATATTAGATTACTTATTTTAAACATTACACTATGTACACTTACAAATTATATTTTTTGATTGATTAGGATTCATAACTATTAAACTCTCATTGTTAGATTACAAGTAAACTAAAAAGGTTATCAATCTAGAAAAGAATCACACTCTTTGTTTCGAGTATTAATGTTAGTATAGTTGACTTAGCTAGAAAGCGTTAGTGACTAATTTGAGAATTAGTTATTGGTCTTAATTCAGGTCTTGGCTGTACTATTTATGGAAAACATTAGAGTGTCTAGTTTTTTTTTCAGGGTTTTTTAAATAAAGAAATTAATTTATAGTTTCCTCTCTATTGGAGTAAATTTAATTGACAAGAAGAATTTTTTAAAAATAAGATTTGTATCTTATAGTTTCTTAAAAATAAAAAATAATATTTATTGGATACATAACAACACTATAATTAAATCATAATTAAGTGAAAATAAAAAAAATATAAAAGTATGGTTTTTTTTTAAAGTTTACTAACATTAAAATAAAATTGTATATGAATTTCTTATAATAATATGACACGATAGGATAAAAAAAATTAACTTAAAAAATTATTTAAAATATTTTCAATTAAAATGCTTGCTAGTTTGACAGTTAGTTATTGGTCTTAATTTATCTTGGCTGGAGTATTTATGATGATTTCCCTCCCGCGTTACTGACGATCCCTTTGTTAGCAGATGAGTCAAATGTTCATTTTTCGCACTAGCTGCTTATGTATGTGTTTGGCCTCTTAAAACCCGTTTCTTATAATAAATATAAATAAAAACACATTTAGTTATTAATTTAGTTACAGTTTGTATGATGTACCTCACAATGAGATCAATTTAAAGGCTGCTCGTGATGTATTATAGTTCGCAAGAAACAACATAGTGCATGTGTTTCATTTCCATCAATAATTTAATTTCTTCGGGGAAAAAACACACACACAGAAGTGAACTATAATTCTGATCCGGCCTACGTGCGCATATGGACTTGATTCACAGCACACAAACACAAATTTGGTGGGGAAATAGCATGCTGTGATTAACGAAAGGTAGCATGGAGTTCGTCTTATTACATATGTTATATTCCATGAATTTCTGTGAGATTCAACGTGTACAACGCAGAAAAGGATGAGAAATCAATTTTAATATTTATTAAAAGGGGACAAGTCCATATGGAATTAGTAATAGAGTAGTTATTAAGTCAGACAGAGATTTGGCCAACCATTTAATTAGCAACGTTAGCATAAAGAAAAAGTATAAACTAGATCATATTCCATACAAAATATTTGAAATAAAATCATTTAACAACTACAAACCAAAAAATACACCAATAACATAACATAACATAACAACTACAACGAAAAGACGTCATGATCCACTCTACTATAATATGGGTCAGTCTTTATAAGATTAAAATATCAAAGTTGTGATGTTACAAACAATATAAAACTAAACACAGGTCATTAACAAAAACAAAAATTAGAATTAAAATATATCTCCAGTTATCAGGACGGATCCAGAAAAAAAAAATAAGGGGGGCAATAGTGGTGGGGTTCGGAGGCGGCGCCTCTGAATTTTCTTTTTGTGAAGAAAATTAAAGAAAAAAATTATTATAACAAAAGTGTGAAAAATGTACAATTTAAAAGAGAAAAAATTAACAAAATTAGCATGTGATGAGTGCTCAAAAGTAACAAGAGTGTAGCCACTGCATTCATAAAAGTTACAAACATACATATCCACACTCACTCCTTTCTTATTTTTCATCTTTTTTATTATTCTTTTTCTATGCTTTTCAATTTTTTCTCTTATACAAATGTTTAAACTATTTTTTTATTTTACTTTATTTTATTATTATAAAAAAATTTCTATTCTTGAGAATTTAAAGGGGGCACTGCCCCCCCAATTGTTAACCTGCGTCCGCCCATGCCAGTTATTATCATGAAAAACCTATGTTGTTTTGGTTGTTCCAAGTTCTCACTCTTTCTCTATGTAGATGATATATCAGACACCAAAATAAAAGATACAAGATGCTCAAGAACCAAACATATGTGTTATATATATAGACATTCTACGTACCATCAAAAATACATTTAATAATCATTATTATATTATTCATTGATATCATTCAATATTTTGTTTTTCAACTCCAATACTGATTAAACACTTCAGTCAAAGATAATCTTTCAAATCCAAAACATAAAAACCACTAATAAAAAGCTAGTCACAACTTTTAATAATAAAAGTTTATTACACAGTCACCTAAGGATGTATAGTTAAATCAGTTTAGAATCACTTATTATCCAAATTCATATTTAATAACAGATGTAGATAATTGGTTGCTTATCTAATTTGCTATTTGATCTTTTGGATAGGATAAATATAAGGATTTTGTTTTCGTATTTTAAATTTAAATAGTTACACTCATAATCTCCCAATGTTCTAGTTTGAGGAGGAATATCTTTTTCTCTTAGAAAAGATTAATTTATCTTTTATCTCTTAGAATAGTTTAACTTAATAATAGTTTTATCTTTTAGATAACATTCTATTGTATTTATATACATGATGGAATCTGATGAGTTGAACAATACATATTCCATACAATTTTATTTCTCTGCTTTCTGCATAATTATTCTTCTTTGCACTACTCATAGTTGTCTCTTTTAACAATATTGAATGAAGTTATTTGTTTTCTTCGTTTTAGATTTTAACACTACGAATTAATTAAATAATATTCTAAAAATAATTTTAAAATAGTTGTCATAAAAACAAACAATTTTCAATGATATAACAGTTTACTATTGATTGATAATATAATCTTTATAGTAATAGTATATTTTAATTAAATTTATAAAAATAATTAATTTTTGAAATAATTAGAAAATATAAGAAT
>PYAF01006068.1:941662-985819 GCA_007407185.1 Glycine tomentella | reverse complement strand
TTCGTTTTAGATTTTAACACTACGAATTAATTAAATAATATTCTAAAAATAATTTTAAAATAGTTGTCATAAAAACAAACAATTTTCAATGATATAACAGTTTACTATTGATTGATAATATAATCTTTATAGTAATAGTATATTTTAATTAAATTTATAAAAATAATTAATTTTTGAAATAATTAGAAAATATAAGAATTAATTTTATTTAAAAAATATTTTTAAAATATGAATATAAATAAATTTTTAAATTATAAGGAATTTTTTAATTGAATTCTACTCAACGTAAAATCAATTTTAAAATTGAAAAAAAAGTAACTTACTTATTACTTATTTTTGTAAGTAAACACTTATTTGTTAATCAATTACAAAAAGTATGTTACGAAACTTAAACAAAATCTTAAGTTTATATCTCATTATTTATTTATTTATTTATAATATATAAAAATTGAAACACAAGCCATGAAGCTAGCTGACACATCATTATAACTTTTTACTATTTTTAAACTAAGCATAAACATTCTCTATTTATTTTTTTATCATTCAGAAAAAAAAAATAAGAGCAACAATTATTACGGTTTGAATTGATAATTCATTGATCAAATCAACTGGAAATATATACAAAGCTCGTAGTACATGATTTAGGAAACAAAATATGTCTTCCTTATTACAAGAATAATTATATATATTTATACTATAAAACATGAAATATATATATTCCTAAAATAATATTGGTCAAATATGCACTCCTAAAATAACGCACAGATGATTCTCAAAAGCTGTTATCTTCAACAACTACACTCTAATAATGGAAGCTCCTACTACATCTGTCACCATAAGTCAAAAGCATTTAAGGACAAACATCCCAAATTCTCAAACTAGACCAAAGCTTGTCAATGAATGATCGAATGTGGTTGATCACAACAACATAAGGATGTAGAGATGAATCTGGTTTGGTGATGAGACTCAAAGCTGTCATGAAATTTGTTTCGCAAATAATGTGAGTAAAACCATAATTCCAAGCTAAAAGCAGACCTTGATAAATGACAACTAATTATGCATGAACATTTGTTGTTTGACTACAAAAACTAGAATACCCAACGAGCCAATGACCACAAGAATCATGAAGAAGACCTCCAAATCCAGTATTACCAACTAACATGAATATGAGGCTTGCTAGTTTAAAAAAATATTACTGTAATATCTATTTTATTAGAATATTAGAACATTTTAGTTTCTTCTGCACCTCGTTATTAATTTTAATTATTTATAAATGAATGATATTAATTAATAATAAATTTTGAATATTTACTCGTAACAATTTCACTCTTATATGCACCTCTTCATTAATTTTAACTATTATTTTAAAAATTATTCTCATTTAAATTAAATAAATTTGTTGTTGTTGTTTCTTTCCTAATTAATTTTTTTGAAAGGGAATTTAATTCATTTCGAAATTAAATTCAATATTTTCTTAAATTAAATTACTGGAATTAAGTTCTATATTACTTTTATAATTATCTATAACTATTAATAAAAACAATTACCAACGTTTGATGTACATATCTTTTTAGACCATTTTGTCCTCTAACTAATTATAAAAATCACTTTTAAATCAAACAGTTATTAGAAAAAATGACTCCTCTACTATGAAGTTATTTACATATTTTAATTATTTTCTAGTTTTTTAATTTAAAACTAAAAAGAATAAAAGAAATTGGTAGTTGAGTTGAGACACGTAGTGCTAGTTTCCAACTAATAGTAAAAAAAGACTATGTGGTTAGAGACAAAAAGAAGGGTGCAAAAGTTAAAGGGCAAACATAAGAAAGGGAAGGCCCAATAGTTGAAATAAAGTTGCATGCATTATATGTGAAGTATTGAACAATGTTAATATTTTTCAGGTACCGGTTTTGTATGAAACTCATATTTTGGGCAGGCACCATATTCCATGGATATTTAACTTAAGTGATGAAATCTGCAAGAGGTCAGATATGTGTTTTATACTTTTGTTGCTTTCATCAAACAATTTTTCTTGTTAAAATCATCTAAATGTTTTTTTTAATTGCTCTTTTGCAGTACTGATTACATTAAAAGAGAAACGATTAGCATTTTCTTATGCTTTAATTTTTCAAAGATAGTTTTGGGTGTTCTTTGTTTTGACCTAGGTATTTTTTACAATATATACAATTATTTTTTCTTGTAATTTAATAATGTATGAAGCCCAAGAAAAATAGAAAAAGTTTATGGAAGTTTCTTCAGAGATATCTATGGATATAATTAAATTAATTCCATGTTACTATTTGAGAACCAAAGAAAATGAGTTCAAATCACTTCTCTGTTACTCTGTATACAGCCACATTAGGTGGTCAGTTTGAATGCGTATGTTTGATTCTTGTCTCTGGCTTTATTATCATCTCCTATTTGTTGCAGAATTGTGCGGTCTCCCATTTCTGACTTGTTATCACAAAAAGAATCACCTGAACAAACTCTGCAACATGATGACGCATGCAATGTGGAGAGCTGGTCAAATGTAAGTAGGACCTCCTTGATCTCCTGCTCAGTTCTATCTTCTTGTTTGCACACTATCTGAAGTTATAAATTGTGCAGGATCAAATGTCTGCATCGACCAGCATGGAGGATATCTCTCATTCACTGGAAAATGGAATTTCTGATCTTGGGGCTGAGAATACTGAACCTGCTAAAGAAGTTTGGAAAGCTCCAAAGGCCGGTGAAAGGGCACACAAAGAAATCATTGATTTGTGGAAGGAAAATGGTTTTTCTAGGTATATAAATTTAAATGTTTGCCTCAATGTTCAAAGAATCATTGAATTGAGCATTCTATTTTCCATTTCTACAGTCTAATCATTGGTGCTCCGGAGTTGGATACTTGGGCATTGGTTAGAGATCTCTTGCCCCTTTTAGCAAACTCTGCTCCATTTGCTAATTATCACCAATATCTTCAGGTAATTTATTTCACATTTCAATTTTTTCTGACTTACATTAATCAAATCCTTACGCATATTTAAAGAAGCGGAGTGCTGCATATTGACAATTGATTAAACAATACCATGTAGTGATCAACTATCCAAATTAAGTAATCCAGTACACATGGAGACAGTAGAAAATGAAAAATTTGGGGGTGGGTAGGGGACTAGGGGTTGGGCTGTTTAAACTTTAAAGCAGAAATGCTTTATATTTGCCACTAAATACTAAAATAAATTTTGATGAAAACAATGCTCAAGGAACTCCTATTCGGATTGTTCTGGCAACACTCATGATTCTTCAATTGTCTTTTCCTCAATCTCCTCTTATCTCTAGCTGCTGTCCAGTTTGTGCATTTTCATCTCTTTTGTCTTATTTTCACTTTTTTCTTCTCGTCTGTCTTTCTCTTTCTATCTCATTTATTATTTATCATTGGGTTCATCTACCCCAATTAACTTGGGTTAAAGATGTTGTTAATGTTAATGTTTATCTCATAGACCAACAGGCCTTTACTATTGTTGGGCCCATTTTTCTGTTTCCTTCCTTTTCTATATATGTGGATGAGTTGCCCTTCAGATTGTTAACAAAATCTTCCTTGTTTGTTCACTATATAAAATGCAGCCTCTTGCAACTTGCATGCACAATTTACAGCTTGAGAAAATGGCTATTGGATTGCAAATAACAGAGCCTTGGCTGCGTGAATACCAGGTATAAGTTATTTCAATATTATGAAATTAGACAAGTTTTATGGAGTCCTTTGGTTACATTATTTATGTTATTCATATCAATTTTTTTATGGTACAAAATACAGACCCCCTTTAACAATTTACTCATATATATATATATATATATATATATATATATATATATATATATGGCAGGTACTTCCATCTAGAACTCACCCATGCATGCAAATGAGCTCATTTGGGGGATACGTTCTCAGTGGGACCAAGATATGCAGCACCTAATTCCAGCTCTACCAGAATGAATATTCAGTTTTGCTTTGATTACTCACTTTCTCCATTTGCAACCTCACTCTTGCTACGTCCACTCCTTTGGATAATAGCACATGAATCCCAATGACCAATTGTGTCATCTTTTCAGCTTCATAATGTACCAATTCAACATTTTTTTTTTTATAGTTTCTGACAAGTTTGTAGTCGCCCAAAGGAAAAGTGTGGCCAATGTACACTTTTAACTGACGCATAAATTTTATTTTGGGTTGTAATATGATATTCTTATAGGTTTTGTATTTTAGTTGATATTTTTTTCTTCCTATCCTAATGTCTCAATAGTAGTCAGATTGTATTTGTTTTATCACAAGAAATGCATTTTCTAATGTTTTTCCAAGTAAAACACATTTCAATACAATTTGTTGTCTTTTCAAAATTAATATTATCTAATTCCGCACCCAATGCTAAATCGAACTATGAAGCCAATGTTTCGATATCCTCTAAAAATTGAGTTCCGAAGTTACAAAAGGATTATTTTTGTGAGCATATGTTTGGAGTTTTGCAAACGGAGACTCACAATTAAAGTCTTTTTTATCACCTACCTCCCAAACTAAGCTAAAACTCAGTAATGTTTTTTATTTCATTGCCATTTCTCCTTTTTATTTCAATGTAGTAGAATAACTGAAGATCCCATATTGCTTAAATTCTTTTATAGCAATCCGTTTATGAAGTCTCTGACGAATTTAATTTTGTGACTCCGATGGTACTTTGTTGTATCTAACTTTGGGTGACGTTTTGCCTAACCAATTTCCAATTATAATAATAATAAACAAATTTTTAATCAACCAAACATTTCCGCTTGAAAGCTATAAATGCAGCTGGCATTGTGCCAGTGTGACAATGACCTGAATAGAGAAAGACAGTATGAGGCTGGTAGAAAATTGGATCCTTGGCATTAATTTTAAGCTCTTTCTTTTCTATTAAAAAACCTCAACAATAATTTGATTTCTTGTAGGCTAAAATTGAAAATTCTATAAAGTGCTGGCTATATGATTCCAAAAGGTTTTATATTAATGTTATTTAAAAAAAAAAAAAAGGAATCTTATGTTTGTGCTGGCCTAAATTTCATTGTTGTTCCCTATATCTTAAATACTTATGTTTTTTGGTACACAAATCTTAAATATTTATATATTTACTTATTTGAATTACTTATGTATATTTCACTTATAATTTTAAATAATTCTATTTATACCTTTTTCTAAAATATTATATTAAAAATATGATGTTAAGGACTTAAGGTGAATGTGTAGTTATATGAATATGAATAAAATAAGAAATGAAGATATTCGACGAAAGATAGTAGTAGTTTTAATAGTTTTGATGAGTGTGAAAAGATGAAGGAACATAGATTGAGGTGATTTGGACATGTAATGAGATGATGTTGAATGCTTATATAAAACAAAAGTTTGTTATCAAGAACTTAACACAAAGAAAAACAGATGTAGAATGAAAATTACCTTGGAAAAGAGAGTTAAACAAGGTTTAACGGAGTGTAATATGAATTGACAGACAATGTATTTTTGAATAGAATGAATAAAAGTTATAAGTTTAGTAGAGGATTAGATCCGTTGTTATTTCTATGTTCAAGATTATTTTTTTTTAGTCTTTTTCCTCTTCATCTCCTTCCTTCTTCTTTTTTTCTTTTATGTTATTTTTTTTTTTAACTTCCTCATATTTATAATGAGACTTATATACTAATTCCAATTAATTTGGTTTAAAAATAATGTTGATGTTGATCCATAAAGTACTAGAAATACCTTTTAGCGTGCGTGTGTACTTTTGACTTTTGAGCAACTTCATTCAAGCAACCATTGTTCATCCACACTTCATAATATCACACAGCCAATATTTTTATTCCAGTCCAATAATTTTAAAAGGTTTTTTTTATTGACCCACAAACTTTTAATTCAAACCTATTTGTTTTAGAGTTTGGTAGGAAGGATTTTGATAGAATTAATTTTGAATTGTTGAAAGCAATTACAATGTATGTCTAAACTAACCAAACACTACAATAAGAGGAATTAGTTGTTGTAGTTTAGCATACAGGCAGTTAGGCACTACAACAAATTTGTGTTACATAGATACAATTAAAAAAGTTAGTAAGGATTTTTAAAATTTAAAAGCAACTGTGTGACTGATGAGTCACTATTTACCTTTATTCTCTCACCTTTCTGTACTCATTTTAATCCCTGATTTGTGTTTAATAGTTTATATTTTGCACTTTTCTCATTTAGGATTTAATTGGACCGATAATTCAGATTTTAACTAAATTGGATTTTTTTTAGTTTAATTATTCCAATTTATATTTTCAGGGTAGTTTAATAATTAATTGAGCTTAGAATTAATTCATGGACTTGGAGATTGGAGTGCCACGTCAGCATCATTTTCCACATCAGCATTTTATTTTCGTTTTATTTTATTTTAGTGATTTTTGGGCCAAAACTGTTAGGAAAAGCCCATTTTCGTTTAGGTCAGACACTAGTATTTATAGAATACTGTGCCCATGCAGAAGAGGAGAATTCACGTTCAATTTCTTTTAGGGTTTTCGTTTCCATTTCTGCTGAGCTTTCTTTTAGGGTTTTTTGTTTTCTGTTTGGATTTCTGGTTTCGAAATAAGGTTGCGTTTCAATTTCAGTGTTTTCGTTTCTGCTTCAAGTATTTCATCTCGTTTTCGTTTTCTATTCTTGATTCTCGTTTCTGTTTATTTTCGTTTCTGTTTATGTTGATTTTCGTTTTCTGCTTTTGAATTTCGTTCTTTGCTAGTTTCGTTTAATGTTCAGTTGTCATTCAATCCGTATTCCTGTTGCAATTTTCGAATTCATGGAAGGCTAAATCCTAGGGTTGGACCCTAGGACAGATTGCAGACCTTTAATGGAGGTTCTCTGTTCTTCTAATTCTATTCTGCTTGGTTCTTCTTCCTTGTTGGGCTTCTGTTCTGTATTGTTTTCGAATTAGAGTCATGCTTAATGATTCTGAGTTGATTGATTCAGTAATCTCAGGTTGCTTAATTCTGAGAGATTAGTCCTGACGAGGTTCGCGTTTACTTAATTCGTGTAGGAAAATTTTAGGTTAATTTTCGCTTAGTAGATTAATCTGGATTGCCAAGGATTAAGTTAGGATAGATTATCTTTCATGAACCAAGGATATTAGAAGCGCAATCTGTTCAAAGGTCTGACTTGTTTAATCACTGCAATTAGTTGTTATTTCTGTTTTAATTTAGATATTCTTGCATTCTGTTAAACCCCCCCAGTACACGTTTTTAATCCCTAACGCAGACAATTGATCCTTGAGAGACGACCTAAGAGTCACTTCCTAGTACTACATTTAAACTGTATTAATTTGACCGAGTACGACCTCGATCAGTGACCTAACAATAAGTTAGATGTGAGATATAACAAAAATGAGATAAGGAGTTAGTTTTAAAGTTGTTTTTTAAATAGTAATTAGTGAAAAACCAACTAAACAACTCCAGCATGTTAAAGATGATTTTATATAAATTTTCACACTCCTCCACAATATTACATCATTTTTACTATTTTCAACAATTTAATCAACTTTTTACTCTAATGCTATAACTGTAAAAATTTTCTTAAATGAGCTTCACAATTTATCTCATTTTTATATATATTATATATTTATATTTTTCAATAGCTGTGAGATTAGGCAAAAAAAAAAAAAAAGAAAGAAAGATACAATTATATAATGATTGTTGATTATTATGCATCCATTATGTATGAAGAGCAACAGATGCTTCCACTAGCAATGGATGCTCTACAAAACTGGTGATGGATCGCTCTCCAGTAGTGTCAAATAACTATTCAATTTACTTTTTTTTGTTGATTTTCCAAGAACAGCATATGGTGATGGACTTGTTCTTTCTGTTAAAGTTGGTCTAAGTTCATGTTCATAATCATAGGTATATGGCGTGAACTTGCTCTTCCAAAAACATCCATTATGTATTATTAGCATTTCTCTTGTTGGTAAACAGATGAAAGAGATATATAAAAATGTAGGGGCACGTAAATGTAAAGTATAGCACTCCATTCTCGTAAAAGAGATAAGTAGTGGGAGTATTGTGGCTCCTAAACTGAGTGCAATATATGAATGTGATGACACTGATGCGAAATTAGAGTTGTAACCAAAATATTTAGAAATATCACACTAGTTATTAGCTTATTCTTTTGAAAACGACTTTTATTATTGATTAAAAATTATTCTAAATTATAAATTTTTATGAATCTTTCTCCTTATTTAATATATTTTTCTCTAAATTTCATGATGTTTAATATATTTTAACTAATATTAAAATATGTTTTAAAAGAAATCTGTTAAAGTTTATTGTTAACACTTAAGATATTTATCCCAAGTGTATGGAATGCAGAGTGGATTGAGGTTGTGCTACTTTTGCAGGATTGGTTGGGCTGTCACACTCATGAAGACTGGCATAGAGAAGGAACTCCATTTGTAGGCCCACTTTGGTTATGACATCACATATATTTGCGATGACTCAAAGCTAATCTCATTCTAAAGACCAACAAAATAAAGATAATTTCATTCTTGAATCTTGATGTTGATTCAGAAATAATACACAGTAATCAACTTTGAATAGGAGTTGCCAAATATTAGTCAAACCAATTGGAAAATAGGATTGTTGATGCCATGTATATAAATACTACTATTAGTATTTCGCATTTTCCCTCACCACCAAACCATGTTTAAATACTGACTGAATGTAATTCAGTTATTTAAATATGGTGTATGAATTGATATAATTTTTTTGATTTTGATTTTTTATTTTTATGAATAAAAAATCATCAACAACATTATTATTAATATTACTTGTATTTTTTTATTTTTCACATATATTGTTCAATTTTGTTAGAGACACGGTGGGATATTAAATGTGAACATCTTTTAAAAAAAATATATCAAACTTGATGCATCGAATTTTGAGAGATTACCCCTTATGCTAAATCCAAATCATTGGTGGATTACTTACATTTTCGTGCACCCTTTCTCATCAAAGATGTTATACAAACTAATTAAATTCTCGACAATGATGGATTCCTGGGACTTAGATAAGATTGTCAAAAGGTCAAGGCTAATGCTAACGGCTAGCGGAAATTCCCTGCCCCAACCCATATCATATCATGTCATGGTTTGAAAACACTTTTTTTTAAATCCTTTGTGCATCACATGCATGTGCTACCATTTGGAGTGGGAAAACGCTATAAATGATTGTATAGTCTGTTTTGTTATTGCACAATATTAAGATTGCAAGGTTGTTTTTAATTGTCAGACTAAAATGTGAGGATATTAAACACTCCTACATCTTACCCATCTTACCTCAACATTCTCCATTCCAAATATGTACAAACCTTTCCACGAATTTCTGGTTCTACAAGAATTTTTGGCAAACTAGATTCCAACTTATTTATCTATAGTTTCCTATATTTCGTTATTGTACTATCATTGAACATTATAAACAAATGAGAACATGATTATAAAAATCTAAGATACATTATACAATGTTTGGATTATATATCCTTTACCTTAAACCGTGATATAGAAATGCAAATTGAGCTTTATCCACAAACTAATGTTTGAAAAATAATTAGTGGTGTCTAATTTTTTTTGAGTAAATTACACTCGCACCCCCTGTATTTTATTTAAATTTTACCTGATACACATTCTTTTTTGCACCCTAAAAAATTTATTAATTGTTTAGCTTACATTACACCCAGACCTCCTCCATCCTAAATACAGTTTAATAATTTAAAAAAGTAGGCACATGCTGATCATATGACTTTTAATTAAATTTTATGTCTAAAATACTCTCATCTTCTTCCTCTCAACCTCAACTTGAAAATATTTTAAGACTTTTGTTTCTTTTTGTTTTTTCTTTAATTGGACGTGAACCCAACTTTTTATTAGACGTGAACACACATTCTTGGTACGCATTGTTAACACCCTTCTTTCTTCTTCTTCAATTTTTTAGTTCAATTTTTTTTTCTGATTGAAACTCATTCAGAAATAGGCAACAATAAACAACCAAATTAAATAAATATTCTCAAAAAATAATCTATATACAAGGTCTAATAGTCACTTATAAGCATGACCCTAGTGTGAACAGAAATCATGGAACATGAAGAGAAACAGAGGAACATTGAGAACTCGCGAATTAGAAGAGAAACAATAGAGAGCTCGTGAACTAGAAGAGGAATGGAACGTGAACGTCATAAGAGGAAGATGAACTTACACCTCGTGGATACTAAAGAAGAACTTGCCAACAAGAGAAAGATGAACTTACTAGTGAATGGGGAAGAAGAATAGAATGTGAATCCTAAATTTTGAAATTAATTGAGAGGGAATAATTTGAATTTTACAATTAAAATATAAGAACAATTTTGTCTGCTCGCATATTTTAATTTTAATTGACGTTAATTAACGACTTTAACATAATGGAGTAAAAGTAATATGAAAAAAATGAAAGATATCATGTGAAATTTGAGCAAAACATAATAGGTACGAATGTAATTTATTCTTTTTTTTTTTACATCAAATCACGATTTAAATAGAAAGTAATTGTTTTAATATTACATGTGAAACATTTATAACCAAAATTAAATATCATAATGAAAATTATTTCATTGAAAAATGAAAATGCACATTTAATTAAAATTATATAAAATCAAATCAATTAAAAAACAACCAGATCTTTGTTGTAACGGTACAATTTGTTCCAAAATCCCAAGTCAAACTTAAGCTAAATAATATATTGAACACGTTTGCCTTGCTTTAACGTCAAAATCTAAATACTCTTGACACGTCCCGTTTGAAAATCGAAACCATGTAATTCAACTTTCTACTTACTCATATTTCGTGTCCTGCACCTATAAGCTTATCAAAGTATTCAAATGATGGGAAAAATAAAATCCATTAAGGAAGTATTTAGATTAAAAAAATCAAAATTTTCACGAATTCAATATTTCGATTAATTTTTTTATTTGGATAAAAAAATTCAAATTTCATATTATCTATTTGCATAAAATACTTCATTTCCTATGTAAAATTTAATTTTTGAATATAAATTTTACCAAAATAAATGAGCTAATTTTTAAATACTAAAAACTTAAAAAATATTTATCATAAATGATAAAAACTATAAAACTCCAATATCAAGTATTTGATATTCTAATTCAATATAATTTCATAATCATTAAGAAAAAAAATTAAACGTTGATATTTTTTATTTACGAGTATTTTAGCGTTGTACGCGATAAATATTTGTTTTTATATAATTAACTTCTATGTAAAATGCACATCTAAAAGTAAAAAGAGATTGTACCAAAAGAAAAGAGAAGAGAGAATATTGAAAATGTTTAATTAAGATAGCAAGAGTAATCACTTATAAAGTTGTCTATTCTAATGTAGACAAAAGCGTAAATTTGCATCTTATTACTACAAAATTATATATTTGCTAATGATTAAGGGTTGGGAGACGTGTGGAAGAGAGTTGTGAAAGAGAGTGAGGAGGTAGAGGGAGCGGGAAGGAGTGAGGTAGGTGTAGAAAAAAGATAGAGGGCAAGGAAGAAAAGGTAAGTGCAAAAAGAGAGAAGAGTGAAAGAGAAAGAGCAAAGCAAGGGAGACAAATAGCAAAATAGGCACAAGAGAGAGAGGAAGGAAGAGAAATAAGTGCACAAAAGAGTGGAAGAGTAGAGAGGAAAAGAATAAAGAAAAGAATAACATAATGTGCATAAAAGCTTAAAAATAAGAAGACTGACAAAAGAAATCCCTTCATTTCACTTTTTTTTTTGTAAATGTACCAAAAAGACTAAAAGAAAAGAAATATTAAATTCTTTTTTTCATTGCAAATACTAATTAAAATCCCTTCATTTTACTTTAAAAAATCACAAATTTTAATCATTTAAAAAAAATTGTGCTTAATACCCAAACAAGTCATTTGATATTGATATGTAGTATTTTAAAGCCAGTAATAAATAAAATTTCTCTCGAAATTCTTCATTCATTTACCCAGGACTTTATCATAAAGAACTTTTTATATAAATATCAGATGGAGGGCAATTGACCCTTTTTCCAATATTTCTATTTGAGTATACTATTTGTATGTTGATCACAGCTATCAATAACTCGATTGCCTAGCAGATTCTATATTAAAAATGTCAAATCAACTTTTTTGGTTGATCAGGTGAATAACCAACCTGCTTCACCTAATGCATACAAAAAAGTATGGAGAAAAGTTGCCTCATTAATGAAGTTCTGCCTTCCCTTTAAAACTTGGTAATACTGTTGCACTAACATGAAGACCAGCTATACAAAGCAGCCGATGCAAACACCCCCTTGAAATCTAAGTCCATATGAAGTGGCATCAGGCTACAAATGCTTCCACGCCAAGACAAAATTTGTAAAAAAAAAAAAAAAATAATTTCCCTTTAAAACTTGGTAATACTGTTGCACTAACATGAAGACCAGCTATACAAAGCAGCCGATGCAAACACCCCCTTGAAATCTAAGTCCATATGAAGTGGCATCAGGCTACAAATGCTTCCACGCCAAGACAAAATTTGTAAAAAAAAAAAAAAAATAATATATATATATATATATATATATATATATATATATATATATAATGAAGCAACAAATGGAATGGAAACTTAGGAAAACAGATTTACATCAAGTTTTACCACAATTAAATGCCCATCATTGTCCACCTACCCCTATTTCATGCTAAAAATTGACAATATTTATTTGCTAACGAGTTCCTGCTGATCGGGTTTTTCTTAGTCTACCACGTGTAACCCGAATGCTTTCTTCCATTAAGGTCTCTTTAGTGGGAGTAGAAGGATTCCCATTTTCTTTTGCTGAAGAGGATGAAGATGGTGCTGCTTCAATTTGTTTAGGCTCTGCCTCTGCTGGAGCAGAATGGTTGGTTGTTTCAGGTGCAACAGTAGACTTCTGAGTACTCAAACTTACTCCAGCAGACTTCTGAGTACTTAAACCAGCTACAGGTGTCTTCTGGTTACTTAAACTTGCTACAGATGTGGGTGCTTTAGGAACTTGTGGAGAAGAACCCAATTCCTCTTCTACCTCCCTCTGGAGCTGACACGAAGATGTGCTAGAGGTAGGAGATGGAGGTTCCTCAACTTGAGGTTCTGCCGCAGCAGCTGGTTTTGTAGGTGCCGGTTGATGAACCCTCACACCAGGTCGTTGCTGTGGTTTCAAGAGACAATTTGTTAGTTCATGAGAGTGTGCATAAAGAATGAGAAGGAAATGAGATAAAGTCCTCAAAGGTAGCATAGCAAAGAACAATATATCCTCTAAATGACCAATCAGCAATAAATTAATCTACCAATTAAAAGTTATAAATGAATATCAACCGTATAAAATTTTTAACAACATCCAAACATAGAAGGAAATAGTGGTATCTTCAAAAGTATCATGGCATTATAAAAAACAGAAAAAACAAGGATAAGCACAATCCAATGCAACATGAAAGAAAGCTGACAATTGATATTCTAGCATACTCAAGTCACACTCGAGCATAATAGCAGACACAACATATGCATAATCATAATCAACTACCTGAGCAGGTCGAGGAGCTGGAGTCGATTGTGCAGCAACAAATTGCAAAATGTCATATATTCTAGTCTGACCATAACTGAAAGCTCTTTGCCAATACAAAACTGCAATATCCCCTGCCCTTGTCCTTAGTTCCAACAAGTTGCGATCAATTTCGGTCTCATGTTTCGCAACATATGGTCTGAAGAAGGAGTCATACACATATGTTGTTCCCTAACATCAAATTATTAAATTTTACTGTCGTGTTGAAGAGAAGCAGAGAAGAAAGTAATATCAGATTTTCTACCATTGTAAGTAATTTTATACCTTAGTTTTAGGGTACCACAGGAATATGAAAAATGCCAACTTAGCTTCACTGTACATTGGGACCCTTCATGAAGAAATCAATTCAAAAATAAGAAATCGTAAACTTTCTTCTTCTTTTTTTTTTTTTTCAATAAGCAGATATAACATTCTCTGAATACATGAAAGATAGAGTCCTCTACCATGATATAAAAGTATCACCAACCCTCTCACATACTGTCAAAACCGCCACCAAAATCCTGCAGCACAGGGAAGAAGAACGTTGGTATCAGTATTTGTCACTAGAGCTTATCATGTTAAGTTAAGCACAAACAACAAATCTATATAATGGGTGTGTTTGAATTAGCTCTATTTTGAGGGAAAAATCATTTCTTTGTTTTTGCAGCAACCTCTTGAAAAAGCTTTTGGAAAACCAAAAATCGATTCTCTCTCTTGCAAACAGTAGAACCAAACATGCTAAATGCATACCAATACTGGCACCAAAAGCGGAGTTGTTCAATTTCCGGCTTATTTTTTTCAACAGCTTTATAGCATTCATAAGCTGGATAAGCATAGCCAAAAACCATCCTGCCAATACACCAAATGCCAAATAAAACGATTAAATTTCAAATATTACCATGCAAACCATTCATATTAAAAAAGAAGACAGAAGATACATACACAAGCGCCCAGGTAAGAAAGGATCCTATCATTTTGTATCCCTGACATTAAAAATATAGAAGAAAAGGTTACTTTACTCCAAACAGCATACCATAATAACATTCAAGCAAGTGAAACTGAATAACAACGATTCGGTTGCCAAAATTTGACTCATATATTTCAAAACTTTCTACAATTGAAGGCCAAAATTCCTCTAATTCCACGCTCATTAAAAATGCAACATGACAATATCCTACAGAGGATCCCTATAGCTTATTTTTCTTTACAAAGCCACAATTCCTTTGGGGTTTTCTCTCGAAACTTGAACAATAGCAAGTGCAGTGTTCTCATCTAGTAAGTAGTCAAAAAATAAAGAAATAATGCCATGAGGAATGCAGAAGGCAGAAACTTGTGAATCGAAGAACTAGGTCGAAAGCAATGCAGAAGTGAAAAAGTAATGATCAAAACACCACAACACTAGCTCAATTAACAGAAACATCTAATGCACTGAAACCGTTTTTAGATTTAATTTGATTTGATTTGCAAATCGCAAATCAACAAAAAAAAAAAACCTAACATTTGAAATAATAATAATAATAATAATAATAATAAAAGGAAATATACCTAAAGGTGAGTGAGTTGCGGTGGAGAAAGAGAAAGAGAGAGAAGGAAAGTAAAATGCGAATCCGAAAGGAGAAGAGTAGAGGAGTTAAGGTAAATCTGGCGGTGGAGGTTGAGAAAGAGCAGTGACGGCGGCGGCGGCGGCGGAAATGGCCACCGCGAAACCGTTAAGTTGTCGGCGAGATGCGGAGGGGTAGAGAAAGAGGATTAGGAGTTGGAGTTAAAAGAGAAGAAGCATTTTAAATGAAATGAAAATATATTGTTTTGCTTTGCATTTTGTAAAATCCCATTTGCTCTCTTCATTTCATTTCATAGCGATATACATATAAATATATTTTTTATATTCTTATTTTTTAATAACCATTAGATTTAAATCTAATGGCCAAAATCACTGCTGCCATCGCTGCAACAATCACTCTAGGGAGCAATGGGAAAGATTCTGTGCGTCGAGCCCTTGTAACCTTTTTCTGTGCCTTATCAGTTACCCTTCCCTTACATTCAAATAATCATCACAGAACTTAGAATATATTATCCTATAAGTGTTACTATTATTTTAATCGTATAGTTAACAACTGTTTTTAGGATATTATTAAGGAACTAAAAAAAAAGTATTTATTGTGAAGGTTATAAAAGAGTGTAAAAAAATTTGTTAACATAATTTTACGCATTTCAATAAAAAAAATTAATTTATTAACTAATTAATATCTTAAGAACACTAATTGACATTTATCATATTTTAATCCTTCTATACTCAAGTCAAATATAAGAAAAATACTCTTATGTCTTTAATTATAAGACATAGTTGATTATTCATATTAATTAAGAAAGTTAATTAATTTAGTTATTAATTTTAAATATGTTTATAATATAATAGTTTTCAAATAATATGTTTATTTTCAAAGGAGAGAGAAAGAGATAATTTAGGATATTTAATAAAAATAATTAATAAATGAAATAAAGATCTTATAATAAGAAATATTAAAATTGTTTAGTATGTTTTATATAGTAATAAAGGAAATACTTTATTTCACATTCATCATTTGATTGGTTTAGTTCATTTAATTTTTAATTTCAGGTAAAAATATTATATTTCTTAATATTGGAGATGGTGTTCACATTTATTGAAACATAGGGAGTGTATATTTGTCCAACCACACATTAGAAAAATATTAAATTTACTTTTTAATAGAATTTATTTTAAATTTTTATTATAATTAATTTTTCATAAGAGTTTATCGGAGAAAAATAGGAGTGGTTTGGTTTGGATTCGAGAGTTGGTTATAATGTGTGTAGTTACATTTGAGTGAGTTAAAAGAGCAAAATAAAAAAAAAATGTGATGACTAAAATGGTTTATATATATATATATATATATATATATATGAATAAAGAGATATCAAATTATATTGGTATAAATAATTATTATACAATTTTTATAACTTGATATAAAAAGTGATTTTTATTAACCTAATAATTGAATTATATTTACATATTATCAAGATATCAAAATTTATCAAAAATTGAACAATAATAAGAACGTAATCAAATTATTCATATTTTAGTATATTTTAAAATATTTATATTGTATTGATTTCAATTTATATGAGCGATGCAATAAATGATTTTGGATTAATATAAAATTTACATATATCATCTATGTGAAAATGAACTTTCAATCTAACAATGAATTTATAAAAAAAATTTAATTGAAAATTATAAAATGATATAATAGTTGTTAATGTTTTACCAGTGTAATTTGATTTCTCCCCTCTCTTTATATATACACATATATATATAAATAATGTAACAAATAATTTTGAATTAATATGAAATTTTGTACATGTGATCTATATGAAATAAACTTTTAATCTAACTATAAGTTTTAAGAAAATATTATACAATTGAATTTGTAAAATGATTTAATAATTATCAAAACTACATCAATATGATTTAATCCCTTCTCATATGTTATAGTTGAATAATTTTAATTTTTTATGTACAAATTATAAATTTAATTGTTTATTCTTTATATTGGTGACCGTAATCAAATCAACCTCAATCCGTCACTAAATGATTAATGAAAGTAATATTCCAATTTTAATTAAAGAATAATATTAAAAAGTTTTATAATACTGTATTTAAATTTTGTGAAAAAAAACTGTCAACAATTAGAAGCGATCGTTTTGCCTTGAATTTAGGAATAATAATGTCATTATAACATAAAAAAAATCACGAGTTTGAATTTTTCACTAATAAAATTTAATAATACTGATAAATTAATATTTATCAATAAAAAAATTATCTTAAGAAAAGCATAGTGCATGGCTAATATACTAATAATGACATTCCATTAAAGTGTGAATATTATATGTTAAAATTGGATCAATCGAGTAATTAAGTAATTGATATTAACATAAAGGAGTATTGTAATATATTCTCTAAAATTTATTAAAAAAATATACAAACATAAAAAAAACTTAGTAAATTTAAATTTAACTGATAGATTAGTTATATATATATATATATATATATATATATATATATTAACTTGAAGTTAACTAAAAGAAAAAAAAGAAGTTATTTACATAAGTTTTAAATTTGAATTTTGTCTAATAAATAATTTCATCTTTTTTAATTTTTAGGAAAAGGGAATAAAAAATCGACATAACACTTTTTGAAAAGTAACTATCTTGATTATACATATATATAATTTAGAAATATCTGGTAGTGAAAACTTATCTTCATATAAGTTAATCAGATTGTTGACAGATTAGTTAAAAATAGCTTAGAAATGACTGGTAAATGTTTCTCTTTGTGCAACATGCATGTAGTGATAGATGAAGAAACAAGACTACGGTCTTGATCTGACTAAAAAGGTATATAGTGCAAGCCAGAACACGTTTGAAGTTTGGACCACTGCTTAATTAGTTCAGTTCTCTCTCTAACTTCATTAATTAAGTTTAACACGTTCATTTATGAACAAATAAGCAACTAATTAAGTTAATTTCAAGGAGCAGCTAGAAGCGCATTGCTTTAAATAAAGTAATTTGTGAAGCCCCATAGTCACGTGGTCGTGGGATATCATATGGCTTTTGGCGTCTTCTTTCTTTGTGCTAGGATGCGTGGCCCAATATGTTCCAACACAAAATGATATGCTGCATTAAAAAATATTAACGTGTCCAAAACTGAAGTAATAAAACATTAAGAGTACATTTATCAGTTAATTTTTTTTATTTGTTAAAAAAACTTGTTTGATTATTTGGTAAATAATTTTTTTAATAATTTCTAACATGTTTTTAAAATGCTAAAATACTAACATCTATCTTATTACTTTTTATATTTATTTATTTTGCTTCTTAAATATTTATTAGAACTTCTTTTGAATTTTTTCTATTTAAGACAAAATTTTATTATTTCATCTTTTATATAACTTTATATTTTTAACTATTTCAATAAATAATTTTTACACATTTATGATTCAATAAAACAATTTTATAGTTTAACTTTTCAAAAGATTAATTTTGTCAAATAGTTTAATGAACCGTTCAAAAATCCCCAGTCGGGCATTTAAACTGTTTCAATATACGCTAGTAGTATAGTGCACCAGAACACTCATTTTAAACCATTTATATTTATCCACAATTTGCACTGTCTCTTCACTTCCTGGTCACATTTGAATACATATGGTACAATGAATTAAAAATCCGTTGACATTTAGTTATACCTAATCTGCATCCATCTAAATTTCTGCCCTTGATGGGGCGCATGCTTTGCCATTGTCCCTTCAAAAAGAAGTTGCATAGAGAAGCAATTGGGATCATTATTATCTTTAAGCGGTGGAGTGGAGGGCACGGGTCTTGACAGTTTTTGTCAACCACAAGAAAGCTAAGAGAACAACAAACCATGGTAGATTATTGACCTCAAAAGTAAAAGGTTAGAAGAAAGAGACTCTCATGTAATAAAAGGCTCAAGTATATTTCAGAAAGGCAAAGGGACCCTATAAGATGATATGACTATATATAAGGGTATCATTAATAATATATACATTATAAAAGGTAAAGAAAACCCAACGAAAAGGGAGCCATGTGGACATTGGAGAAGTTGATGTTTCCTCATCAAGAGGAAGAAAAAAAAAGTGGGGGTGAAAAAAAGAAAAAGAAGGAAAGCCTTGGATTCTACGTTTCTCAAAGTGACCATTTCCATTGCATGTTTTATGGGACATGCGAATGTTCATTGTTCAATATAGATATCAGGTACCATGATACCAATTACCAAAGTTCAACATCAATGTTCAATGTTGGTTATTCCCTCATGTGCCTCCTAATTATGTCTATTTGTTAGCCTGTCGCTCTCATTTTTATATACATAAGACCTATCCTCTCTTTCCACCTTTTTCGTTTTATTATACGCATACCTCGTTCGCAGTTTTTCTTGCTTTACCTAGCTTGTATAGAATCTCAGAAAAGAAACATGTTTATCTTCTTTCTTTCATGGATACATCACACACTAATTTAGTCTATGTTTAGTTTAACTCGTTTTAAAAATAGTAATTATTTTTTTATCACACTTTTAGATATTTTTTTTTATTAAAAAAAGTTACTATTTCTCTTTAAAAACTGTTCTAAACAGACTTTTAATGGCGAACTTTAAATCATGTGACTGAGAGCCTGAGTAAAATGTTAGAGTTCAACTTACATAACCCAAAATTTTAAATTAAGCAGTTTCATTTCTCCAAATTAGATCAATATCTTACTTAAATAGTGTGGAATATCCAAATAATGATCATAAATAATAATAAAAAAAAGAAGCTTTTAGCATCTCCCTAATCATGGGAAAGGCAAATAATATGGTGGTAAAAATAAGGGTGTACGTGAATATGAACCCGATTAATTAATTCGACAAAAATGTTTTGGGTGAGTTTTTGGGCAGAGAGGGTAGAAAAATCGATTTCATGTGGGTTGTAGTGGGAATGTTCAATTTTGGACTTCAAATCTATTAGAAACCGAACCCAATCAAACTGTTGCAAGTAATACTCCAAAGGAAGTTGCTATTGGCACTACCAATTTTGCTAATAGCACACTCATGTGGGTGCACTTTAACCAAATCCTGAAACTGCCCCCGAAAAATTGCACAATGGTATCGGGTTTTTGTTGTGTAATTGGGAGGGGGGGGGGGGGGTTGAAGAAAATAAAAACGTAAGGCACAATTCTATTTTACAACTGCACAATAGAGACATGATTTCATTGTGCAGTGGAGATAACACTATGGAATTGTGTTTCCGTTTTGTTATTTGATCCCACCTCAATTGCACAACTAATCATGTTTTCATTGTGTAATTGTCTCCCTTTACAATAGAATCATGATTTTGCTATGTTTTTTTTTAAAATAGTTTTTTTAAAATAGTTAAATATTTTATACTGTGCTTTAACAACTATACTTATAATAGTCTAAAAAGCCAATACTGTCCTTGTAGAGCTTAATGCAATCTAAATCATCAATTTTGTCGATGCAATCTTAGTCATTACTGATAATTAACTCATGAGAGAACAATATGATAATAAATGCGAGTAATTTGAGGAAGCTCAATGCATTGTGTTGGATCTTTCACCATATTGGATTGAAAATGGAGGGAGTAGTTGTTGTTGTGTATTATGATGGTGATGTGGTATCAACTTTTGATAGGATATTGTTTGAATGTCCTAAATTCATAAAAAATAGTGACGAAATATGGCTTGCTACTTTGAGGAAAGTAGTTACAAATATCATTAGAGATGGAAGAAGCTTATTTGAGGTATTTTACCATAAACCTGTATATGTAGGTGATGGATATGTTGAGTACAACTGTATGGAGCTTAAAGATGACAATGAAGTGGGGAAGATGTTTTTCATATTTTCACAATTTAGTCGTAAAGGTCCAATCGAGTTGTATTCAATGGTTGGTCAATCTCCAGAAAAAATCATTATCATGCTGCATAAACCAAGATAACAAAGACATGTCGAAGAGATCATGCTTTGATGTGTGGATCATAGCGACAACAATCTCTAATGAAGATCATAAATCCATTTAGTCATGTTTTTAATTAATGAAATTTATGTTGGTTGTGGTTGTTGTTTGAATTTAATAGAAATTTCTTTTTTCTATTGCATTACTATGCTTGTGTCATTTAAACATAAAAATAGAGAAAACATAAAATGCTGAAAATAAGTGCATACAACCTAAAAATAAGTTGGTACAAAAAAGTAGCATAAGTCAAATACATGATAAAACAAAATGATAAATGTCCTGAAGTGCCCTTGTGACCACCTCCTTTGCCAACTTTGTTGGCTTTCTTCCTCGACGACGATCGCTCCTAAGTTGAGCTACATCCAGTTGCAAGCTCCTGTGATCAATGAAATAACTGATGATAGGAAGATGTAACAGACATGACACATCATCAAGGATGATGGTCATCTCTCCAATTGGAAGGTGGAAAGAGGAGGTCTCATTGTGCTATCTCTTGATAAAGGCTTTGATTACGCCTTTATTTGTGATCATGTATCGTGCATTATACAAGGCCTTTGGCCCTGACCTATCGATGTACCCCTTCAACGTCGACTGGGTAGGGTAGCCCATAACCTTGCCACCAATGTTGACCAACTTCAGTTCCTCTTTAGGCTGCTAATCCATACATGGGCAACTACGTGGTCCTTATAGGATCAAAGTAAAGCCAAATCCATAGGGCATCCTCCAAATGGGGGTTCGATGATACGATTAGCAAGCGATATCATCAGTGGTTGTGGTTGCACTTGTGCTTGTGTCTCAGGCTATGGCCCTGCCTGCAGCTAATGTCACCGAGCCAACTCTCCATCACGACGTGCTAACACAGTTACACATTGCCTCTATGCCTTGTCTAAGGCAAAGACAGTACGGTTCATGTGAGCCATTTAAAAAAATCAATGGAATATTAATTAAACTAAACAATAAATTAAATAATTTATAAACAAAAAACGTTAACAAAGATATGTGATTTCATTGTATTATTCATCAAACAACACAACAGAATCGTATTTCTGTTGTGGTGTTTTGAAAACAACACGACAAAAGTATGATTTTGTTGTGTTATTTGATGAATAACACGATGGAATTTCACTTTTGTTGTGGATTTTTTCAAAACTAAAATGTGAACACAACGAAAATACAATTTTGTTGTGTTCTAGGTTAAGAAACACAACAAAATCATACTTTTGTTGTATTCTTTTTTGTTTTGAAAAAATATACAATGGAAGTCCGATTCTATTGTGTTTCTGAACCTAGAAAATAATGAAATCATATTTCAGCTGTAAACACAACGGGTATACAATTCCATTGTGTTTTGGGTTCAAAAACATAACGAAATCGTATTTTCGTTGTGCAACAAAAAGGAAAAAAAAGTGTTTACCTTGTAGCGTTGCAGCATCTGGGAGGGGGAGGAGTTAAAGAGAGTGGGATTATTTTTTTGTTTTTTGTCCTTGTAATTCCATTAGTGTAATTAGTTTTTTGTTTTTTGTCCTTGTAATTTTTTAGTTTTAATCCCTGCAAATTATGTTTGTTTTATTTTTCATCCTTTAAGTGGTTTAGATGTTCAATTTGACTTTAATTATAAGATTCTTTTAACTATTTCTTGTCCATTAAGAAAAATAATTAATTTGGTTAATCACATTGAAAATGTTAATTATTTGTACTATCTTTCTGAAATTATCTTTTTCTTTATCTCTATCCACCTAATTGTTTCTCATGAATATTTGCAGAAAGAATAATTAAGTAAAAGTAAGTAGAAAAAATAATTGATGTATCTAAAAATTAGAAAATTATCTTATAAAAAAAGATAACAAATTTTTGAAAAAGTCTAATTGGACACAAGAGTAAAACAATAAAAAAATTTCAAAATATAAGTAAAATATAATTCTGAAAATCAAGTTACCTCTTTACTCAAACAAAATACTATAGACTTCAACTTATTTTTCTTAATGTTATCAAAGTGTGGCAAAAGAAAATGATGGGCTTGTTGGAGTTGGATCATGGGCTTATATTCCACAAATGATGGGCTTTTGGGGGTGATAAGGCTAGTTTAGTTCCGCTAAGGAATTGGAATGCATGGTGATGATTATAATAGATCCACGTGGAAGATGGGACAATGACTATGTGGTCGTTAGTTACTGCCACTGGTTTTTGGTTGGATGATGTTGTTGGGAGTTTCATTGCCTCACTTCTCATTTTTAACGATTCCTTTTGAGTTAAGTTCAGATACCAGAAAACTGAAGCGTAGGAAGTGAGAGATGACAGTACTGTCTCCTTCTCTCTCTCTGCCAAAGTTGCATTCTTCCTTTCTTTGTTGCCCTCTAAAATCCAAGCCATCATCATTAGCTACAAATAGAATTCAACAAAAACCCACTTCTTATCCACGCATTAGAGCTTTGGACCTTGATCAAAACACGGTTAGTTCTTTATTTAAGAATCATATTCTTTCTTTTTGTTGTTTTAGTCAGATTGAATTGTTACATTACATTGTAAATGTTTTTAATTTCAGGTTGTGGCTATAAGTGTAGGCCTTGTTAGTGTGGCTGTTGGGATTGGCATTCCAGTGTTCTATGAAACCCAAATCGATAATGCTGTGAAGTGTTTTGACTTTACGCTATACCATTGATTTTACCTTATTTTATTCATCATCTAATCTAATGTTTTGGCATTTCTAGTTGGGTTTTGATTAAAGCTTGTCTTTGTTGCAGGCTAAGCGAGACAACACGCAGCCCTGTTTCCCATGCAATGGATCTGGCGCTCGTAAGTATTAGTATCTTTTATTTTTATCTATAGGGAAAATTTTCCATGTTGACCATTATTAAAGCAGGTCACAAGTATTAATTGTATTAGAATGAGGATGCGTTCAGCTAAATAACTCCAAGTGTTAATAAGTTCTTATTACATAAGAGCTTATGTAAAATTTTGACCATGAAACTTGCTAAAATGAGCTAACTTCATTAAGTCCATATAAGTTCTTCCAAATGCCTCCTGGGTCTTAGGAGGTGGAGGCACTCACTTGCTGAGGTCCAAACACTTCTTAATTGCAGCTCTTATGAGA
Source organism: Glycine tomentella (assembly GCA_007407185.1). Classification (NCBI taxonomy): domain Eukaryota; kingdom Viridiplantae; phylum Streptophyta; class Magnoliopsida; order Fabales; family Fabaceae; genus Glycine; species Glycine tomentella. The sequence continues at coordinate 961,568 of PYAF01006068.1, read as the reverse complement.
CCCCCTCATTTGGGTGTTAGAATTCAATTGGAAGGTGTGGGACTTGAGTCTCAAATTGGAAGCGTTAAGACTAATACTAGCTTGTTAGAAATAAGCTCTATAGAGAGAGAGAGCACTTACCTACTGTAAATAATCTTTTATCCTTTTTCAATCAATATGGGTATTTTCTATTTACTTCTTTGGCCGCCAAATGTTAATTGTTAGTATTGTTAGTTTATGTTAGCTGGAGGAGATCTAGCCCACGACCTTTCCCCTCTTTCCTTCTCCCTTAACCATTCAACCCACCTTATTTCTCCATATGGGTGTTTTCTATGGAATTGGAACGCCTCTACTATTCTTTGAGTTGTATGATGTGTGGCCATATCAAGTGGGTTTTACTAATATGGAATTCCAGTGTTTAAGGCTCTCCAACTACAGCAACTAGCTTTTTGTGGTGTGGTTCTTGCAAGATTCTTATTAATTGTTATGAGAGCATTTCATCATGTTTTCCGGTTATAAATGAGTGGTGTGCGTGGTGATGCATTACATTGAGTCCATATTGAAAGTATGAGATTTATAAAGTCTTGGTCTCTCCAATTATTAACTGCTAGCTTTTCTCTTTTGGTGTCGTTGACCTAAGGTTCTTATGAGTGGGGGATAGGGAAATTGAAATGGATAGCATCTGTGGCATTGAGCCTCACCACTCTCTTTGCATATCCCCAGTTCCTGCCCATTAAATTGCTAACACAAAACAACATTGTTTTCCATGTTGTCAATCAGTATTTATTACAATGAGACAAAATCTGAACTTTTCCCCCTCAAATCCAAATACAACATAATTTATGCCAGATATTAGGTTGTAAATGTAATCAGTTCAACTCTACATAGTGAAGTACTTGGTTGTATAGTTGCAGTAAACTACATTAGTGTATCCCCTTACATATGCAAAGAGGTTGTTTCCAAATCCGAACCTATGACCAGTCAGTCACCAAGGTGCAGCTTCTGCTGCGCATTCTAAGGTAATAATTATTATCTCCTTGAAGTATGTAATCTTTTTTTTGTGCCATTGTGTGAAAGTTAACTCTCCCAGGCACTTTGTCTTCCCCACGAGTGAGTGAGTGAGTGAAAATTTACAATCAATTATACGGTACAACATAAGAATGGAAAAGGCAAACAATTCAACTGTGCTGAATTAATAAGAATGAAGAAGAGAAGAATCACTAGTTATGACAATTTGATTGTCTCAGCGATACAGCAAGCCAGGGGATATGCTATTTCATATATTTACCAGTTTAAACTTCTTTCCTTTAAAACTGACAATTAATTGTTGAGAGTTTTTTGACCAATCTTGTTTAAAATTGTTACACTTTTTTTCCCCAGAAAAATGCAGATTTTGCTTGGGAAGTGGCAATGTGACAGTTGAACTCGGTGGGGATGAGAAGGAGGTGTCTCGATGCATAAATTGTGATGGTGTTGGTTCATTGACATGCACAACTTGTCAGGGATCTGGAATTCAACCTCGTTACCTTGACCGCAGGTATGGAATTCTGCAGCCTAAATTCTCCTCTTTGTAATTTACGACAATTTATATACAGCTCTTTAGTGCTTTCGGTATTGCTCTCTAATCAGAATTAGATTTTTTATCTCGGTAACTTATGTTGACATTTAATGTAAATCTTTATTACACAGATTACCAAATAGAAACTATAATTTTGATTGTAAACTGTACCAAAAGAACATAAGGAAATTCATCTAAGTTTGGTTTATAATTTATCAATTGAACAAATTTAGTGATACCATGACAATTTTGTCAATAAGCACTCATTTTGCAATAGCAATGAGACTATAACAAATTGATGAATATATTTCTAAATTATGTCATTCTATTTATCTTTTTATTCGTATGTAATAATTTATTGATGAATCTCCAAATTTCAATTGTATCTTTTCAGTAGTATTTTTTCTTCTTTTTTTCTCTCAAAAATGGAAATTTAGGGAAGTGCTTTATAAACATATGTATAAAAATCATATAAGAGGTTAAAAGGATCAATGATTTTGAGAAACCTTAAATTACTGCATCATATGAGTTTCTTTATCAAAAACTTGAGCATTGCTTAGGTTAGTGTGTAGCTTCTACTAAAATCACATCTGGCTATAAACTGATGATAATTATAGAAGTTTGTTGAAGTCTTCTCCAATTGTATTGTTAACCATTGTTTTGTGTTTCATATTAATCAGAGAGTTCAAAGATGATGACTGAGACAAGCTAAGAATAAGTGGTGCTGATTTTGTATCTAATTATGCGGATATTGCACTCATGTAATTTCTTTGATCTGTGTACACACGTAATACAAATACAACTGTCAAAATCACGTTGATGCTTTCATTTGGTTTACATTTTATTCGGTGATATTAGGCCACTCACTTTCGTTGCCTATGTGTGTAAAATTTTGACGTTTTCTAGGCATTAGTTTATTCAATTGTTCAATGTCCTGTGTTGTAAGAAATTGGGCAGGTCTGGTAAAGTTTCATAAATTATTGCGGGTCTATGCTTACATAAAGAACTCAGGATAGTTCATCATTTGCGTTAAACATACTCTTTTTTTATATGCCATGTTAATTTAAACATTGTACATCAACAGAGTCTATCAAAATTTCGTTATTTCAATTTCCTGTCTTTATTACGTTTTTATCAAGTTTAAGATACTCTTTCAAGACCTGCTGTTATGCATGGGTTTGAATTACACCTATTGAATCATGATGGAGTGTAACATGCACAAGTGGGATAGGTCTTGCACCGTGCGAAAGAGTTATGAACCATTGAATTCGTGATAATTCACGAATTATACCATATCATGAATCGTAAAATTCGAAGATTCACGATGAATAATAAAACAAGTGGGATAGGTCTTACTATTTTTAACTCTGGTGTACATATGGAACTTCATCTAAAATAGCTATTTGTTTCAAAACTTGAGTTAGTTATCTTAAAAACTCACACTATCACAAAAATGCATCTATAATGACATTTGCGAGCTACATTCGCACTTTCACCAAACACTCGTTTACCTTTTGATCAACAGGTAACAAAGATGCAAATTAAATGGTTCATAAAAGTCATATTTGAATAAATAACTATGGAAGGAAAATCCAGATGAAGTAACACTTATAGGGTCTATTTGAATGTAAGTTTTTCTAGAAACACTTAAAAGAAAGTAAAAAGAAAAAAATAAAATGAATTTCTCCATAAGTTAAAATAAGTTTTTCATTAGTTAATTTGTAAATGTCATCTCATCTACCACCGACCCCAATTAATTTGGGTTAAAGGTGCTATTGATGTTGATTTTCTTCTTTTAAAAGTGCTACTAAAGAAGTTTACTCAAACATATCCATAAACAACTACGACATGTTTGTTGTAAGAGTTAAAACTTCAAAGTTGAAAGGGGAATACTTACAGTCAAACAAAAAGGAGTATATACTAAACGAAGCATTTGTGACTAAGTAATTACAATTGATTACAAAATTGCTTAAATCTGTTCTAATGCAAGGGAGTTTTACTGCACTTTCCTTGTCGCCATGTCAACCGTATCTTGACACTTTTCAAGGAAATGAATGTCTCCCTTAATCTAAGGTTCTCAAAGAGATCCAGGGCAGAAAAATAGAGCTGCTGATCAATGCCTTCTATCTCATGTAGAGCCTTAATGCGGTTTGATATGGAGAATTTATCATCACTTGCACTCGAAACAACTGCCTTTAACCTTGAAACAGCAACCGTACCTAACAAGGCTTCTGCCATAGCATTGCAGGTGTCTTGATCCAGATAATGTTAGAAAAATTAGTATGATAATCCTGGATAAATTCAAAGAATCGTGTTCGTACACTTTCCGAACAAAGTATTTCGACCCTATTCTTGCCTGGGTTCACGAAATCCTTGTTGGGATAATTCTTTGAAGAACAATCTGCTTCTGGCAATAGAGAACAGATCAGGAATGTAGAGAGAAAGTATGATTTTCGTATATATTAAATCTGAGGCCAAATGACTCCTTATATAGGAGTTTTCCAAACAATGCAACTCTTGGCGATAAACCATCGTAACCGTTGGTTATCGGAGCGGTTGGGAGTAGTTATATTTCTAACCTTTCCCAAGAGCGGTTACAAGTAGTTACTATTTTGAATTGTTAACCGCCTCTTATTCATAACTCATAGAGTTTAAACAAAACTCGGAATCCCGCATCGTAATCGCGGTCAATTATGCGTTGGCTCAACAAGCGTGCACTCCGCACTACCCTAACTTGTTTCCAAAGCTTAACGCGTAATCGCATTGGCCTATAGTAAATCACATTACTACTAAAATCCATTGATGACACTAAAATCACCAACAGATAAGTAGTTTGCGTCTCACATGAACGTTTCCTTTTCCTATCGAGAGAATTCTTGGTTAGCTTCTCAGCAGCTGAGATATTCCCTGGAATAGATTTTGATGTTGATGGGTTTTCATAATGTGAGACCTTAGCTTCTGCACATGGAGTAAAGACAGCTGCATCTGCCCCAATAGATTCGTCCAACTCTTCATAATGACTAGATTGGGCATATTTCCCATCAGCGGCTGAATCTATATGAATATTGTGCATAGTTGCTCATATATTGGACAATCTTTCACTTTAACTGTTTCATTCCTAGGCTGCACCTGTACAAAAAACCTTGACAAGATCAGATTAAAAATAAAGAAAAGGAAAAGATTGCTACAATGAAAGGAATTTACCCCTATATCTTCCTACTGTTCAAAGCCAATGCAACAAGAATCATCCATTACAAAGTCATTATTTTGATCATAAGCAGATTTCAAATTATAGAAGCGAGTCCGAAGAACATCTAGATGCTTCCTCAATTGATTATTATTTGAATTAAGGTCTGTTTCCCTATTAAACTCATCACAAATGTGATTCCATGTTTTCTTGTCAAAAACATTGTTTTGTCTGTTCCCCAGTTGAATCTGCTTGACAACCAAGTCTGCAAATATCTTGTCAAGGAATGCTGTTCATCTTGTCCTTGAATGCTATTGCTTGGGTTGATTACTGGCTTCAAGTTCCATCCACACCTGCACAAATGCATATAATTCAATAATTTACTCATTAGCATTCTCATAAAAGCACTCTTCCCGCTAAAATTTAAGAAAAAGTAAAAGAGCTCAGAAGCTTATACTTACCCAACCCAAAGTCACATATCAACAATTACATTTTCGCAACAGGGTCACGATATCCAGAAGGGTAGCATGACAAAATAGGCGTCTAAACAAAACTTGCCAACAAATTTTGTTAAAAAGGGGGAACTTGGGCAATCTCTGTTTTTTTAAAAGGAAAATATTAGAGACTAATAAGTTGGCCATGGAGGATACTATGTGTAGGAAATAGTGAGGACTTACACTAGCATCGGCTTAACAATGATTACACTAGCTAATCGAGCATGAAAATGAGAAAAGAAAAAAGGCCTCATATTTCACATCCTTTTGCCATTAATTCTTATTCCTTTTGCCTTTTTTTTCCTAGCTTTCTTTTTTATATTATGAATCACCATATTATATTATGTGAAGAGAAAAAGGAAAAGAAAACGACACACGTACAATAACATAGAAAGACCTCCAACATCTGAAAGGGAAAGGAACCCATTCCAATACTACACAAATCATCAACTAAACTCATGTTGAGCATCCTCCTTTACAACAAGGAGTTTGCATTTCAAGGCTCAAGCTCAGAAAAACACTACGGATAACAATTTAACTAGCAGCTGACTAAATTATTTAGAAAGCTAGAATACATGTTGAAGCACCATCTGTCTTAATTGGGAAAAGGAAGAAAATAAATGATATTCACAAATGCTGAAGTCACACATTCAGTCAAATGTTCATCACACAACCACATAAGAATGAACATCCCCTATTCATGGTCTATGATCAACAAGGGATTCTTGCATAGAGCAATGAAAGGACTATGCAGACAACAGCTCTCTCGTTGCTTGGAGTTCATGGATCCTAGGCATTGTTATCAGTATCATACGATTCACGATATGATACATGCAATATGATACGATTCATGGCCTTGGCAATACGAATCACACATGAATTGCTTGGAAATAAGAGCATATCTTAAGGATCAAAAATGACTTACATATATGTATTTATTGATTATGTTCTTGTATTCGCAACGAAAATTAAACATATTTCTTTTAAAATATAAATTTGTTCCTTATTAATTGAATCAATCTTTCGCTATCTTTTTTTTATATCATCTTTGGCATGAGATCTTTCTAGCATTTTAACTTTTTTAAGCTTCCTTGAATGTAAGGCTGAATGCATTTTTTTTCTTGGATAATCATTTTTGAAATTGTAAGGCTGGATGCGTATTTTTTTCATAATTGTTTTAAATTTCAGTAGGCAAAGTTATATTGCAAACAAATTTCAAAATTAATGTTCAATCTTGTTTATTCAGAGGCAATTTAGTTTTTTTTTTAAAATATACATTGTGATTTTGGCAATGATTTTTATTTACCTTGTTTTTAATATCATAGTATTTATTTTATTGGATAATAAATTTCATAATTAACGAAAAAATTATAACTACACTAAAAAAATTATAGAAAAAAATACAAATATTGCAAGAAATAGTTAACACACGATTAATTTATAAAATTTTATTTTATATAATAAATTAGTATTATTTGCGTTTTAATTACTAAGCGAAATTGATTGTAAAAACACTAAAGTCAAAACAATGTTTTCACTATATTTTCGGTTTTATATTTTGAAAAGTAATAATTTTTTAAAAGTTTAAATGAAATAAATATTTTTGGGTGGTTCGCTATGAATCCAAAATAATGGAATCGTGTTTAGTTCAATTGACAAAAGAGGAAAGGAGGAAAATTGATGAGAAGGGGTGAGAAGGGTTTAGAGAAGAATGGGATAGAATGAGCGAATAGGATTTATACATTTTTATAACATATATGTATATAAGGGTATTTGAGTATAGAGAATATTTATGATTGTACAAAATTTAAATAAAAATAACAGGAGAATGTACTTAGAAGACAAGAGAGTGGATATAGTAGCATTTGTCAATCTTGAGTAACCGGGGATATGGACCAACTCATGAGCCCACCCACGCGTTGGACTTTAGAATTCTGATCTGTTATTTTTGGATCAGAAAAAAAGGTTTGCTATTTTATTTTTTATCACCTAAATGCTTTTTTTTTTATTCCCACATGTATCATCAAAAATACCATTTTTAATAATTTTATTTTCCTTTTAAAAAATTAAATATAAAGTTTAATAATCATGCACTAACCTAGTAAAATACTCTTATATTGTCATCCAATTGTAATTTGTCATTTACATAATTTTTAAAATAATTATAATAAAAATCAACAAAGTTACTATACATCATGAATTATAATTGAATGACAAGATAAATTTTTTTACACTTTTAATGTATAATCTTTTTTCTTTTAAATATAAACATGTCTTCTAATTGAGATTCAAATCTTTATATGACAAATGAATTCCTTTCACTATGCTAAACTCTCTTTTTTCTCAATTCTTCTATGGTTGATGTATAGTTCAAGTATTGTACTACTTCCATGATAATGCTCATGAATGTTTACTATCATATTTACCTTTAGAAGAAGAATTTTTTTAATTTTGTGAAAAATTTGCGTGGAGGTCCCATATTCTTGAATTTGAGTACGTTCATGAAGCTCCCTGAACTTCCAAAACGTCAATCCGCCTGTCTCTTTTATCACAACTCACTGTGCACGTTTGGATTTCTATTTCTATTTCTATTTCTATTTCGATGGCTATACATTTTCAAAGTTCGACTAATGTTTTTGACAAGAAATGATGGGGAAAAGATTGCAATCATAGTTCATTAAACACGTGTACATAAGGAAAAAGCTAGGCAATGGTTCGTTCAATTACAAACAAACTTTTGATGGGACATCGCCCAATACTAATTTCATCATTAATTAAGGTTGCTATTATGTCTTATTTATAAGACCATGTGTGTTAATAGGTGGGAACCACTTTCATCCCACTCACTTGGGAAAGAATTATGCTTATTCTGTATTTGGATTAGGTATTTCTGGTACCAATTTATTATTATTAATACAATTATTTGGCTGATAAAAAAAAGTCGCTATTATCAAAGCTTAAATAGTTATTAGTTTCTTTTGCCTTTCTTTCAATCTTTTGACAAGGAGAAAAAGGAAAAATTGAAAGACTGATGCTCACAAAAAGCGTGGGATTCCCATTTCCATGGGATATATACTTTATCATGCTTATGCTTATCCAAAACCAGAAATTAAAGAGATAAATAACTTTATTTTAGCATAAATATTTACTTTATTTTATCTTATCATCTTCTTCTCCTACATTAGAGATTTAGAAGTTTATCTAATCTCAACTGTAATATCTTGGAATATCTTAATTTAAGAGAAATTAAACAAAAGGAGTTTTTAAAAAGTTGAGAAAAATAACTTAATTCTAGCTAGGTTGACACCCGGCAAACTAAAGCACCCAAGCAAACCCTTAACAAAATCTCTTAATACACCAAATAACCCACCACTCATGAAGATAATATCCTCTAACCTCTATAACGAGATAATAAGCCAACAAAAAAAAAAAAAGGTTCTCTGGCATGCTTTATGTCTACTCCCCATCACTCAAGTTCTTTTTTTATCAATAAATATGTAATTAATTTGTTAACTTTTAGTGAAAAGATTTAAACTCATTGATTTCTTCTTTCCTTTCCCCCTCAATCACTCAAGTACTTGTATAGTATTTAGATAATTACAATAGGACATTATCTTTTAATTGTGATTAAAAGATTACTGCTATCACTCATTTTATTTTGTCTTTCATTTTTTTAAAAAAAATTGAGAAGAAAGAGTATTTAAGTGAGTCCCCGCCATTTTATTTTTCACTCCCTTGTTTTCTTGCATAACAAATAATGGAAACTTTTTTTTATAAGTGTGTATCCCTATATTTTCTGTGCCTTCTCCGCAAATTCTAAACGAAGTGTCAGAGTCTTACAAGAACTTGCATTTGAGGAGTTTTAGAACCTATCTTAAGGGCCAATTCAAAAATAATAATAAAAATAATATTAATAATAATAATAATAATTGACATTCTTTGAAAATTTTTAGATGATACATCACCTTTATTGGTTACAACAATTTTCTTAGTAGAGATATATAATATTTAAATGATTAAGAGATATCAGTGTAATATTTTTTAAACAACTAAAAAAAATTAGTATAGGGATATAACAGTGGGGGAGTCATGCCCCGTCCCTGACTTTTTTTTTTTTCTGAATTTTAAAATCAATGAATGAGTGTTGTGACTATAAAATAAAAATGAATAAGTCGGGTGCGCCTAGCAAAACTGCTTCAAATACTAATAAGTTAGTAAATGTCGTCGTACGTAAAATGCGTATATAAAGTGCTCCAAAATTATCAATTTTGCTGTTTCAAATATCTCTTGACTTTTTTATTTATTTATTTAAACTATCAAATCAATAAAAATCTTATCTTTTCTATAGGAAATTTTATCTACATATATTTTATTAAGTTTTAGTTACCACTACTTACTATACAATCAACTTTATCCTTTGTTTTTTAAATTATAAAATCTATAGTAATTCTATCTGATTCTTTTTTAAAAGAAATCTTATCTTAAGGCTATATTTTATTAATTTTAGTTATTATATAATATTTTTATATCTTGACTTTTTTTCTAAACTATAAAATTAATAACAATCATATCCGGTTCAGTTGATATGAATATATTCAAGATTATACTTTACAATAAGATGTAAGATGAATTCTTAACTCATTGTTTATTGATATACAATAAGAAAAAAATTTAATGAAAATTTTAGTATAATTATAAATGGTTTTCTTGATATGCAAGAAAGACATAATGTGTTATAATAGAATATTATTGTAATTAAAGTTTTGGAACATCAATTTAAGAATATTTTTTATGATATCTATGTTAAATGAATTTTATTTTTTATTATTGGCCCACGTGTCATTTAAGTCTGGGTCCGCACCTAAAGCGAGTATCAAGAGAAAATTAAAGATACCTCAAAGAGTGTTAATTAATTACTCTAATAATAACTAGTAGGGTGAACTGTGCGATGCACGAGCGACACCTTTTTTGTTGTTGTTATGAATATATAAAAATATCTATAAATGTTAGTAGAAAAATTTAAGAAATTAAATTGTTAAAATTTATATAAGGTTTATAGTTTATTTTAACTTTACTTATAGATAATAAAAAATATAAATTGATCCAAGTAAAATAAAATTTTAAATAATTTCATAATTGAAAAGATAATAAATAAAGAAAAAATAGATTTACTTAAAAAGTTTAGATATGATATTCAAGTTACATGAATTTGGATGGGATTTGCATGAAAAAAGGTGAGAATTTTATTACAGAATTTCTCCGCTTTAATAATAAGAGAAGATTATAAATTATAAACAAATTTTAAAAATAACACATCATTCTTCAAATTGCATTAAAAATATTGAGTTCCTTTCTATAGCATTGGAAATGCATGTTTGCACAAAAATGAAACACATTTCATTGTTTATCTAAATATATATGCATATCAATGTGTGTAATTTTTTTATGTAAGATAAATTAAAGATATGTAATTTTAATCTAAATACAATTTATATTTAAATACATTTTATTCTTATGAATTTTAATTATATAAAACAAACAATATTTATGCTATGATTAAAGTCCTCGTTTAACTAATATCTATATAAAATTAACTCAGATAATATTTTTTATGATTCAACAATATAAAATTAAGTTTTCTAACTCTCGATTAATTAGTTGTAATTTTTAAAAAGTATATGTCAATTAAATAATTGTGGTACACTCCTACATACTAACACATAATTTTTATAACTATTAATATAATTTCTATTTTCATGACACATAAATTTAGTAATAATTAAAATTTATTTCATTGTCCTCCACTATTAATGTAAAAATAATGAGAATGATTTCCTGTAAAAAAATATTAATAATTAAAATGAATCAAACCAAATGTTACGTTTACCCATCATCTCACTCAATATGATATCTAAGTTACATAATTTTGAACAAAATTTACCTAAAAAAACCAAAATTTTTATTGCAGAACTTATCTGTTTTAATAATAATAATAATTCGTGCATCCCGTTCTCATTCTAAAGTGGAACGCCATGACCACGTGAGCACCCACTGGTTCATTGCCCTTTATCTGTCAATGTCAGTATAGCTCATGATAAAGAAAATTCTGAAGTGTTGTGCAAGTGAGAAAAATCTATTGTATTGCAGAATTAGAATTAGAATTTACTTAAACCTTTTCTCTTCAAGAACACCAACTATAGTTTTAATTACTAGCCCTTGTCGGTTGTCACTTACTTTGTCCTTTCCTTTTGCTCTGTTTTATACACGTGGCACCTTCTTTATTTGTCCCATGGATATGGTCCCCTACAGGTGTCTTATTCAATTATTGTTCTTGTAAAAATTATTTTTTAAAAGAAAAAATATCCAGGAATAAAAAGATAAGTATTAATTGACATTTTATTGCGGAGGAAAATTAGGGGAGTTTATGAGCGTGAGTCATTTAAAAATTTTATTTGATCTAAACGGATCCAAACATTTTAGGCTGATTTTTTTAAAGCTTGAATTTACATTTCTTCTCTCAAAATTATGAGAATATTTGGTCTAAGTTTCTTAGAGAGAGAGAGTTGTCTCATATACGTGGCTATTCTCTACCTACTCACTCACTTGTGTTGGTTTTAGTTTTTAGATATAAGTACCTATTTGTTGAAAGTTCTTTAAGATATTGAAAATTAATTGAATATTAGGTGTAGGCATAGTTATTAAAATCTGTCGGATTTCACTTGTGGTATGAGTTGAACCGGAATCCAATTACATAATCGGTTCAATTTTATTATTAAATTAGTTATGTAGTTAATTTGACTAAATTCGGTCGATTAAATTGGTTCGGTTCGGTCGGTTCATTTTTTTTTTATTTTTTTGAATTTTTTTAAAAATTAGATTATTATCAATAATTATTTTGAATTTTAGAGTATGAATAAGTTTTTTTTACTCAAATAATGTTAATTATACAGTTATATATAATAGATACATATATAATTTTAAATTTTTAATATATATCGAGTCAAACCGGACCAATTACTAACTCACCGATTGGATCACTGACCCACTTACTCACTACATCGATCGAGTCAATCATCAGACCAGTTTTAATAACACTGGGTGTAGGTGCTAGGATTTTTTGTACTGGTTGGATTTTTAGGCAACATGATGTAATAAAATGTGGAATGAAATTGTGATTATGTATATTATTTATTTTTATTTCATTCTTTTATAAATTATTTTGAAATTTAAAATAAATTTAAATTTTCAAACCAATAGACCCAACCTAAAACATGTTAATTTGAGTTGGTTTAAAAAAACACAAACTTGATCTAACTTGGATTATGAGTTTTGACAACCTGTACCAAACCCGCCCACAAACACCCCAAGGAAAATTGGATCAAGTGCTCAATTTTCTCAATAAAAGATGTTAATTTGACGCAATTTTTTTTTATAATGGCAACAATAAAATTTAAATATAATATTTTGTGCTAGTTATCCAAATCTCTTATTATTAAATTTACTATAATAGGTTTTAGGCTTAAATGTAACTATGATTCCCCTATTTTGTTTGATTCGTAATTATGTTCATTCCATTTTAAAATTGAGATATTTGTTCATCTTATTTTAAAAAATATGCAAATTTAATCCTTTTATTTTAAATTAGATACATTTAGTCTTCCTATTTTAGAAAATTTGTAATTTTGGTCACATTTTCAATTTTGTCTATATTTTATTTTATTTTATTGGTCTAATTGAATCTTAAATCTAATATATTCATTCAAGGTATCATTAAGAAATAATTTAATTAATTACAAAATAAGAAATAAAATATAGACAAAATTAAATATTAAACCAAAATTGTAGATTTTCTAAAATACAAAAATCAAAATATTTAATTTTCTAAAATATGAAAAAATGTTTGTATTTTAAGATAGGAGATCAAAATTACGAATTTTTTAAAATAGGAGAATCAAATATTTTAATTTTAAAATAGAGGATAAAAAGTCCAGATTAAGTAAAATAGAGAGAAAACATTTAAGCCTAGATTTTAATTAAACTCAAGCATAATAATATTCACAAAATGAAATGATTTTTTTACAATAGTTTTATTTTTCATTTCTTCTCTCTATTTTTTTAACAAAACTTTTTCCGAACATTATAATTCAGTTGTGTTATAGAGCTTGTCCAGAAGATGTTAGTCCACGGTAACTAATAAATAAAATCAATACATTGATTTAATATTATTAAATTTAAAGAAATCTAGTTCAGTTAATTAAACATATATGTGAGTTATTATAATTATTTTAAGATAATGTCTAGCATGATCTAATAAATGAAGTGGTCTTTTGTTGGTCACTTTATTTTTGGTTGGATTCATCTAATTACCACCTTATACCGTAAGCATGTTCACATTGGTTTATTTCTCCCTCAACCCTTTCTCTCCTTTACTTTCGTCATTCCCTTCCTTCACCACCATATTGGTTTATGATGAGATCTGGAATCGAAATCTACTAGAACAATAGATCTCATCATTCCCCCCATGTTGTGTATTAAAAAATAAACTTGATCACTTGAGAATCTGAAATTGAATTTTAACAAGCTTCAAAGAACTTATACCAACACCACGATGGTTAGATTGAGAAGCAACAATCAAAATTAGTAAAAGGAAACTTATTTAACAAATAAAACATAGAGAAAGAACAGGAATCGTCTGTGCACAACTTCATGCAAGGCGATGGGTGGTGAGAATGTGGATGTGTGCAAGCAACGATGTAGGTCGACAGCCTGACTCTCGTAGGAGTGAGTGTAACAAGGTTTCCAGTGTAAGGTAACTTTGAGGAGTGAGTGTGAACCTGACATGAATGGTGGTGGAGCTTAAGAGGAATAAGATTAAGGGGAAGGAGCATAATTCAATGTATGATATTATTGTGTGCTCCAAGAGTCCATAAAAGACCACTTAATTTATTGAACCATGCTAGACATCATTGTTTTTAAATATCTATCTTTAATTCTTACTAGTAATTTTGCAAAATAATGGAACTGATGGTAAAGCATTAACAATAGACAGCAGCATAATCGCAGGATTTATTTCATAGATACATTTCACACCTCATAACATAAGAAATATTATTATGAATCATATAAATAGAGCTTTGAAACCTTAGATATGCTTTCTCTAATTTTTACACACTTAATTAATGTCAGAGTTTTTATATATTTATAATTACTGGAGTTCAGCTTCAGCTTGTATCAAATGAAATCAGATCTAGCTTTTTTCGATCCAAAGTAACCTGAATTCTGAACATTTTGAACCAATAGGACAGGAGCAAAATTGGCTAGAATTAGATAAGTTGCTCTGTTAATCCGACAAATTGCAATGGGTTCGATCATGTTAGAATTAGGCACACAAAAATGTAGTTTTGACTCTGTACTTGAATAATTTTTTAAAAAACAGAAAAAAGATGAAAACAAACAAGGATTATGACGGAAGTGGCTTAAAATAATTACAAGATAATATTCATCTATCATAAACTTAATAATACTAGCAAATGTCTATTCATTTCATCCAGAATTCCATGTTCATAAATGCCGATGGAAGTTCATCATGTCAACATTGCACCTCCCCCCCTCTAATTCATTTTCTCTTTATTTCAATGTGTCACAATCGTTGCCTTTCCATATCAATCTTTTAATTGAAAGTTGTCTTCAACAACCCGTTACTAATCGTTGCAACTTACGTAAAATAATTAATGTACGAGTCCACATTCAGATGCTGATCCCTGACTATTCTTTCTTTTGCAGAGATGAGTGAAAAGGGTTAATAATTATAAAAAGAGAGTTGCTAATTAATGTTCTTAAGATATTGATTAATTTTTTTTTAAAAAAACTATTTATTATATAAATTATAAAAAATAATAAACAAAATAATTTCCCAGTAAAAATATTCCTTAACCAATATATTTAAAACACTTATTAACATTTTTCATACAAAAATAATTTGATATGTCTAAAGTCAACAACTAACCTTGTTGAATAATACTAGTAATAAGGTGTTCCGACCAAGATCGGAATTAGAACCATGTGAACAAAGTTACACCATCTAGATATATGTGCGCCAACTGTTTCAGAATCATTCGATTCTCTTTTGATGACGTCATTTACAATATTTCTATTCAAAAGAACGTTTGAGAACATACTCTCTAATATATAATATTTTCTTTTTATTTTTAAAATTTATTAAAACTATAAAACTAGGAGTAAAAAAACTCATTAAATACTAATGAAATTAATTAATTTGTGTTTCTCTATAAACTTAAATTAATACTCATTGAGTCTCTAATTATAAATTTTTAATTAATTCATGTCACTTAAAAAATAATTAATTTAATTAATTACATTAAATCTAAATCTGTCAATTAATTGTATTATATTTTAAAATTATTGTTTTTATCTTTCTGTTTACTTAATTATTTTTTATTCATGTTTGGAGAGAAAATAATTAAATAAGAAAATATAAAAAAGTAATTAATAATCTAAAAATTAGAATATATTTTTATAAAAAAGAACAAATAATTTTTTAAAAGAAATCTTATAATTAAAAAAATAATAAGTTATGAATATATTTAAAAGAGTGTATCAAATTGTTTTACTCACTATTTTTCTATCATAAAAGCAAAACACTTTATCTGGGCTGGGGCAAGATCGGATAACTTGTTCATGGATCTACTTTTATAATATTATTTAATTTTATAATATAAATCTTTGAGTGACAAATTTATTAAATAAGTATTGGTTAAATTATTTCATAGGTTCCTAAATAATTGATAATTTTTAATTAGGTTCTGAACTATATTTTTTTCATTTCCGTCCTTCAGTTGTACTTCCTCTATCTATGCATAAGGCTCTTTTTTTTAGAAAATTGTTTATTATTTTTTATAAGATTATTTTCTAATTATCTGTTACATCAATTATTATTTTCTAATTATCTCTTACATCAATTATTATTTTCCTAAAATACTGTTAATTAATAAGGTTTTAGTCAAAAAATAATAAATCTTAGAAATTAATGAGATAATATCTTTCTCTCTCGTATTAGGATTGAAAAAGATAAAGAATAATTAGGTGAGAAACAATGAAATAAAAAGAGAGATTTTAAAAATATTAATGATAATTTTGTAAGAATATTATAAATTATTGAAAAAATCAATATCATTAATTAAATTAACCAATTTTTTTAAAGGGTGTATATTAATTGATAGGATCTTATATATAGAAATGATAGGGATATTTATTTTTGAATTGGGTCCTGTTGCCTGACAGTAGTTATGGAAAATGTCACCTTCGTAGGTTTACACTGAATATTCTTACATCTCTAAGTTGGTATTTTTACTTTTTCATACTAGTATTATAACCTTTACAGCTCCACTTAGTTCAAGTTTCACAAACTCTTCAAACTCCACCTTACAGCAACCAACCTAACTTACTAAAACCTCACACAACTAACTCAAACAATTAGTTATTTTTAATGATAGTTGGAAAAATGACCTTATTAAACAATAAAAATAAATTTAAAGACCTAATTAAAAAATTAGTTCAAAAACCTAATAAAAAGTTGTTAAATATCTCAGGGACTCGGAAAATAATTTACCAATCAAAAGTATTTCTTTTACAGTTAACCATAAGTATTTAATTAATTTTTGCAATTCACATTTGATGTAAGCAACTAACTAAAATAGTATAACAATATGTTAGAGCAGCTGTAAAAAAAAGTTAGAGCATTTATTTCTTGAATTTTTTAAAATATTACTATAATAACTTTTCCCAATAGTTTTAAATTACTTTTGTTATTGTTTTTTTAGCAGTCATAATTAGAATTTTTTACTTTGTAAACAAAAATTGGCCTAAATAATAAGGATTAGACTCACATCTCACAAAGACATGAGTTTTTATCAAATCTTATTGTTGGTGGATAATTTATAAGTATTTTTATAAATGCTTAGTCAGTCTTGAGACATGTAATATTTTTGGTGAACTCGATCTAACTTATCTAAACTTTTATATACAAAAAAAAGAGTCTTCGACTTTTTAGTGAGATTCCAAGGTATTCTCACAAGTTTATGTTATTTAAGTCGACTATTAGATTAATCATCTATCCATGATTTAGTCAAACCAAAATCTTTCTTTGTAAACTCAACGGCTATTGCTAACTTACATCCATTGGATATTACTTTTTCTTTTCAAGCGTAAGAAGTGATTCATACACAAAAGTTTATATAAACGGGTGTACTTTGTCAACGAACGAAACTAGAAAAATAGCTAATCGATTAAAGAACTGAATAATTGTTTGAAATAGCTATTTAGAAAGTACCCATCCCTTGACTGAAGCAAGCTTTACTATATAGCACAGAATCTATAAGCACCGACGATTAATGATGGAAGTTTTCTGGTGTTACGTTCTTTGATAATACAAATCAGATTCTGATCCGCAATAACACAATGTCAGGCAAAAGGCTTGATTTGTATTGAGAAAAGCTATTTTCTAACGGGGGAGAGAAAATATGTAGATTCGACTTGGTTGACAAGAAGTGTCTGTATTTGGCAATTTGCAGTGTTAACTGTTTATAACTGTTGGTCCAACTCCCAACTTTGCTTTGGTGCCACGCCACAGTGTTTCGGGACATATTCCTGGTAAAATCAGCAAGAAGATAACAAATAAACAACTCACATCAAATCAAATTGGATATATATGCTATCCCATGTTAGCCACATCTATAGATATTTTAACAAACAAAAAAAAATTGTAGAAAAATAAATATAATCAAATAAGTTGAACTTATTCTATAAGTTAAAATTAACTCATCGGTAGAAGTTTTTTCATCTAATTTCTTAAAATTTATAATGTATAAGTTGGTTTTTTAAGCTATGTGAGAAATTCAATTCTATTTATCTTATTATTATTTTTTCCTATAATTAAGTGTTCAATGAAAAACTTATCCAAACACATATATTCTTATTATATTCTTATTCTTTGTCTCCTACATTTGCTTATTCTCCTAATTCTTACATAAATTAAGTCACATCAAATGACAAGAAAAATAAAAGGAAAACAATGAAATGCTTATGTTATGTATGTGTTGTGGAATTTGACGACCCGACGCAGCGTAGTCGGCTCGGCACCACAACCGACGTGGAATTTTCTACCCGGATACTCGGGTGTCCGGTACTTCACGAGGTCGGCACTTAACGTATTCGGCACCACGTCCTTCTGGTCGGCTGTGAGCTTCCTCTACCAAACCGTAACACTGGGGAGTCACACCTCAACCCAGAACAACCCAGAAAACACAAATAAACACAGTAAATGCAGCGGAAACACAAAACAATGAACACGAGAAAGGATAGGGAGAGAATCAACACACAATATAGCTTTACGTGGGAAAAAACTTCCAAGAAGAAAACCCACGGGACCAAGTCCAGAGATAAATCCAGTATTCAGAAATAATGGTTACAACTACTCGACGGCCACCTGCCGGAGCCACTCAGCCTCGCTACAACAGAAGTGGAAACCCTCAACAAGAAACTCTCACAAGCTCTCGGAGACACACCCTCGACGGCCAACAATGCCGGAGAAACACTCACTCTCTCTTTTCGCTCAGCCTCACACTGCCGCACCTTTGCGTCAGCCTCTCAATCTGTCACTTGCGTCACCTGCCTCCATCCATAAAGGGAGTATTTATAGAGAGGCGCCACATTTAGGGATTTACCCTAAATGGTAATGGGCCGAGGACAACTCCCTCGGGATTTGGGCCCAATAACTTTTCCCTTTTACACCTAGGGATTTGGGCCAGCATTAAACGGAACCTTATCCAACAAATCTCCCCTTCCGATTAATGCGACAAACTGGCTACCCGGACAAAAGCCGGTCTTCCACTAGATGGTCACTTGTCGACCTCCTCTAGTCGATCTCTTGCCGACCTCAACAACTCGGCACTCTGCCGATCTCAACATCTCGGCCTTCTGCCGATGACACCTGGTCGGTCACCTACCGACCTCACCTGGTCGATCACCTACCGACCTCAACTGGTCGGTCATCTACCGACCTCCTCTACTCGGCCTCCTGTCGAGGACTTCTACTCGGTCTTCCACCGAGCAGGCCTACTCGGACCACATTCCGAGTTTACGAGCCCGGCTCCCACACAGCAATCTTCAAGCTTCATTGCTGGTACCGGCTTCGTCATCATGTCAGACCAATTCTGACTCGTGTGCACCTTTCCAAGTGTGAACTTTCCGTCCTCCACCGCATCCCGGATCCAGTGATACCGCACATCTATGTGCTTGGTGCGGGAGTGATATGCCGAGTTCCTCGCAAGATGTATTGCGCTCTGGCTGTCACACTTCAAGACATACTCGTCTTGCTCATGGCCGACCTCCTGGAGAAAACTCTTCATCCACAGGAACTCTTTGCACGCCTCAGTTGCTGCAATGTACTCGGCCTCCGTCGTCGAAAGTGACACACACTTCTGCAATCTCGATTGCCACGCAATAGCTCCTCCAGCAAAGGTCATCAAATAACCCGACGTCGACTTCCTCGAGTCGGTATCTCCCCCTAAATCAGCATCCGAGTAGCCTTGCAACTCGGCCTTGCCATCTCCAAACCGAAGACACACACGGGTCGTACCCCGGAGGTATCTGAAGATCCACTTCACTGCT
>PYAF01006068.1:929210-941562 GCA_007407185.1 Glycine tomentella | reverse complement strand
ATCTCTTTGCCTTATAACCTTTCGTCTGGACCGGAGATGAGGCATTCTGTCTCCGTGATTGCAGCCGACGGGTCCTCTCCCCTTATGCCTGTAGCGAGGATCAAGGATTATCGGCCGGTAACTGCTCCTGCGTCATAAAGGGGAATCCCTGATTGCGCGGGTTCATTAATGAGGAGGATATGGGAGCATATCCGTAACACCAATTAAAATTAGTAATGTGCCAAGTGGCTATTTCTTCAGCCAAAGCCATCGGAGTAGAGATATAGTTGATAGGACGTAACCAACCCAAGAAAAGCCATCGAGAGAATAATAAATTATTACAAGAATAAAACTGATATTTGTGTTAGCTATCAAGACTATACACCCCGAATTCTTTCTTGCCCAATAAACTTCAAACTAATTAATAAGTTCCCTCATTCTGTGATGAGAAAGAAAGATTGTGTGTTTCATCTCTCCTATTAATAAATTAATAATTAATATTTATCGATAAAAAAATATAATGACATCCATCCTAATTATCAAATTTATTTTCTGAAACCACGTTATCAGCCTAATGAATTTAAATAAACCTTGGTCAAACACCACCTAATTGAAGCACCCTTTCATAGTGAATAAACTATATATTCATTAATTAAAAATTATATGATCAATGTTCAAACCAACTCTATTGTACAGTCAATAATGTTGCTTGAATTAAATATAGGATTATGCAAGGAATGCGTGCGAGGTGCTAGAGAAACATCACGTTCATGTTTGTGGCCAGTATTGCGTCGTTTATATTTCATAACATGGACTTGCCTTTTGGAAACAGCAGGCTCACTGATTAAGATTAAGAAACAGAGTTTTAGTTGAATAAATTATGAATGTAAAAAAATGTGTTTTATTATTTAGTAAACTTTGATATTTCAAATATTATCAAATATCTATTAAATAGTGGCATAACATATTATTAATAAGGGATAATTTAATATTATTATATATTAATGATACACTAAAATTAAACTCTAAAAAAGTATCATATTATTTTGCAAGAATTACGTACTGTACCAAAGGAAAAAACAATCATTTTTGTTACGATAAATAGATTGACAAATAATGAAGGATCTAATTCAGTTGAGTTGATTGATTGAGTAGAGATGTGTGAATGATATCTGCCTTTAATTCCTACTTCATGTTGAATGATAAAACATTGACAAATCATTAAATCACAGCTGCGGAGTAGGATTTTTCAAATTAGATATAGAAAGCAAAAAGAAAAGTGATGATACAAACACATTAAAGAGTCTACAACGAAGCACGAGGTAATGCCAGCACAAACTGAATTAGATAAGATTGTGGGGAAAGCTCTGAATTGGATAAGTTTGAATGGAGGAGGCTGGGTAGATTCATTCTTATTGCCATAATAGGTAGAGCACTCAGAAGTCCAAGTACAAGTTTAGGAATCCTATTTTAATATTTCATATATTGAAAAGAATACTAAACTAGTAAAGTATATCAGAAAAAACTAAGTGGCGTCATGTATGCAACACTAACACCGAGAGACGGTGATTCACACTTGGCCATGAGAATTAACAAGTGGCAATAGATTTCTCTTATGCTACCTAGCTAAATCTATTAGGGTAGTTAATTATAATGATGAATATATGCATTAATTTGTATGAGATTTTAAGTTTAAATCTTATTGTTGTTATTGTAAAAAAGAAAAGGTAGAATAGTTTTAACGTGATATAATTATATTGAAATTTTTATGGTTTTTTACTAAATATTTGTTGAAGTAAAAGTAAACACAAAATTTTATTATAATTCATCGTGTAAATGAAATAATTTTTTTCCCATGAAAAAGTAACAAACAAATTAAAGAACAGATAACCCGAAAGATCCACCTTTTTGCATTGGGTGTGTGGGACAGGGATTCCATCAGTATTTTGGTTCCACCCATTATTTCTCACGTGGCATTCTGAGTTTGGAAAGTGGAATTTATCATGAATTTTTTTTATCAGATGTGCTTTCATGGAAATAATTATGAGATTGATCTTCATATTAAAATGATAGTTAAATAAAATCCTTTCAAAACGGGTGATGAATATTTTATAATTAATAAAAATGGGGTTGATTATAATGATAAGAAATAAGTGAGTACTCCACTTTATAAAAAGTTTACAATTTTATATGAACTTAAATAGTAAGATTAAGGACTAAAAATAAAAAAATATTTTATAGGATCAATATAGAAAAAAAATTAAGAGAATTAAAAAGAAAGAAAAGCCCTATAATGGAACTAAAAAGTTATTTAAGTGTAAACATTTTAAAGAGGTTCAGATTTAAGGGAAAATTTAATATAAAATATTTTTTTAAATATCTAATAATTTTATTATATATATTGAATAATGAAAATCACATTATTTTTTTAAAAAAAATACTATGATTAAAAATTTCTTACTTAAAAAAATTAGGATTCTTTGTCATATTAGGCATAAGGGTGTCTTTGAGTAGTTTAGCTTTTGGGTTGAATGGGATTATATGAATTTTAAAAGATTTTGTGAGAATGTAATAATTTTTAATTTTTTTTAATTTTATAGTTTAGATTTTAATGGATTTATAAAACATGAATTCATAAGTTTTAAAAGAATTTTATGAATTTATAAGATTTTAAAAGATTCCATAATTTTTTAAAAAACATTCAAAATTATAAGAGTCTATAAAAAAATTTATAATCTGAAAATTCTTCTTTCTCTCATAAAAATCTAACGAACTTTTAATACTTTTAATTTTTCCATGAAAAATATATAAGTGAGTTATGTGACCCTTTTTTGTATCATATTTGATTAGACTTCAGTAAATCCTATTCAATTGATAATTGAAACTAGTAAATTAGGATTTCATTATTACAATTATTTTAACAAAATGATTTTTTTAAAACAAAGCAAAAAAAGGTACTACTGGTTATCAAAACAAAAACAAAAAAAGCATTCACAAATTATGAGGGAAGGCACACTCTAGGACAAGTGCACCATGAGGCATACAAGGTTCTTGGTTAAGTCCCGACTTTGTACAATAACTAATTTCATGAACAAGTTTAATAAATGAAATGAGTTCAAGATAATTTGGTTTACCATTCTTAAAATGATAAGTTTGCATGTCTTTCTAATGTTGAAGCAAACTCTCATTTGAGTATATAAGTGAATGATTTTTTTGTATTAATAATAAAAAGTTGAATAAGCCACAAGAGGTGCCATGAACAACCACGTATATAAAAAAATAAAGTCTCATGAGCCGAAATGTCCACGTGTTCATAATATATAACAAATGATTATATTGTATTTTAATAATAAAAATTTGTTACAAAGAAGTAGGAGAAATGAGAAGCAACTTGTATATGAAAGTGGTAAAAACATGTTATTGAAAATTATCATGGTATTTATGAAGTGTTATACATAAATGTCTATATTGTCTTTAAGAAAGAGAGAATGAATTATGAATAATGAGAGAAAAAGAAACAAATCCAAGAAACTCTCAAGTTTTTTGGGATTATATTTTTTTATTGAAAAGTCAAGTAACATCTATTGAAACCCATACTAAAAACAATCTATCAAAATCTTTATATTTTTTTAGAATTATAAAAATTCTTAATTGAATATTATTAAATTTCGTTGTATTCCTAATTTTTAAAATAATTCTAATTAAATATTACAAGATGTCATTTAAAAATCTTAATTAAATATCTCAAGACTTTTTTTTATAAAAGAAAATCTTTAAAAATCGTAATTCAATACACCCTTTAATTTTAAGAGTTGAAACTTGAAAGTACCTTAAATGAACATTTCAATTCTAAATTTTTTGTATTGTCATTATATTTTAATCTTATAGATAAAAATTTTAAACTTAAGAGATATAATATCTTCTTATTTTGATAAACTGGAGAGGTAAAGTTCTAGATTGAAACACTATTCTAAGGTAATGGAAACTGCGTCTGCGGCCTACTTGTGAGAAGAATGTTTTTTGACAAGGTTTAAATACGTGGAAGGCTATGAATGAAATTGAAAGCGAAATGTAATTAGATCAGTGCATCTTTTTTTTCTCTTCAACTCTTTTTCTTTTTTCTACAAAATATTAAAACAAGGATCCAATCCCTATCTCATTTGGAACAAATCATACCTCAGAATGAAAACAGAGGACCACAAATCCACAATATGGAAGCATTTAACTTGGCAAGAAAATTGGAAAGAGTGATCCACACTGCTTAGCAACTGTGAAAAGATGGACTTTTATCCATTTGCTAGATGGATCATTTTTTTTAAGTATGAGTTTGATATCATTTTATAAATTAATAAAGTAAAGAAATATTCCTCAAACATTATATTTCAATATTATCCGGTTCAATCCAATTGATATATTTCAGTTCACAACACATATTGAGTTTGTGAATCCTTACATAATGTACTCTTAAAGAGAAACAATAAGTTTCAAGTGAGTTAAACTTTAAGTATAAATAAGATTCGATCAATACTTAGTATTATAGTCAATTCACATAATCGAAACTTGTTAGAAAATCTTGTGTACTATTGGAGAACGACTCAAATATCATGGTTACAAAATAAAATAAAATAAAAAATATATTATCCTATTCATATAGAAAATGACAGACCCGTAACATGGTTAGCCACGGATAAGTTTAATATTCAAATAAAAAACACTGAGCTGGGAGATAGAGATTGTTAAGGAGATGATATAGTCTATATGACATATAAAGAAAAATAAGAAATTATTCATAATCATTTTTAAATTAAAAATTTGAATTAAATCTAATTAAAATTGCTCTTAACTCAATTTTTGCACAAAAGTGTACAAAGGCAAGTTGCATAAATTCCACACAGTTCATACTTTCTCAAATTCAAAATTGAAACAGATTTTTTTTTTCAAAAGTAATAGTAATAAATGATGTTTCATTTAACGTGATGATTTTATGGATACTTGAACAGCCCAAACAACCAATAGGGGTTGATATAATTGATTCTTATGTTTTCTTTTTTCTTTTTACAGAATTCTTATATTTTCTTTGTTAGTAGAGAATATGTACATTTCGCTATAAATACTTGATAAAATAGGTGATCTTGCCTAACCTTGCAAGGGATATGTTCCGTCCTCAATTCCACAGGACATATTAAGATCACATTAAGTTACATATTAAAGATACATATTATTTGGTTAGATGCTCGAAAGTCCATCACAATTTTAATTTTGATAAAAGACTTTTTAGTGTGGTTTAGGAAGAAGGGTATATATAAATGATTATAGAGCTCAACTCTTAAATGTAAATGATATGAGACTTCGGAATCATTTGTATTTATTAAATTAAAAAAATGCAAAATTCAAAAAGAAAAGAAAAATATAAGGATAGGAACCCAAATCAGTTTCATAAAATGAAGAATATGTCACGAGTGGAGATGACGAAAAATTGAGACAATGATGTAAGATATGATGCATTGCAGACATTGATATGCGATATTATTATCGTGTGTGTGTGTGGGAAGGGTGCATAGAAGATGGATCTGATTCTGAGATTTATTTATTTAAGAGATGATCTACCACTTTTGGTGCATTTGTTTTGAAAAAAAAGATTATTGCTCCCTCTCGATCCTTCAATTCTTCTCTGATTAATTTTCCTTTACTCGATCCACGTCTCTTAGCTTAGCTAGCATAACAAACACGTTTGCAAGCCTAGCTATTCTATTCTCTATTCTCTGTGTTCTTCATTATACATATTCATTCACCCACCCTCTAGCTATCCAAAATCAATATATAGAATTGTTCAGTTTTATTATTAATTAATTTTCCTATTATGGAAATTGAACAGCAAGCCATGAAAGTGACGAAGTCGTCCAGGTTCAGACGAATCTGTGTGTTCTGTGACGCCAGCCATGGCAAGAACCCCAGCTACCAACTCGCTGCAATCCAACTCGCCAAACAACTTGTAATGTCACAACATACATTTCTCAATTATTATTTCTCTCTTCTTCAATTCAGACAAAACCTTTTTTTTTTTCTGTCTCCAATCACTTCATTTATTTATTCTTTTCATCATTAGACCATATACTATCACACAACTTATAAAAATATAAGTTGGGTTGGATGATTAAAAAAAAAAGAAAAATCACAAATTCAATATTTCTTTCTAACAGAACTAGATTCTAACAACTAATATATATAAAAAAATTATCACACAACTTATTTTGTCACTATTCAATTCTCTTCAAACTATGTACCAAATCAGAGTAATTCCCTTGGCTAATTAAAAAAATTTGAGTTGGAATATTAATTAGTAATCACTAATCAGGGAACCCAATATATATGTATTCATAATAACCGTTAGATAATTGAAGGGTTATTAATTATTACTATGAGTTTAATTAATTAATTAGATTGATGACGAAATGAGAATTGGATCGATGCAGGTGGAGAGGAACATCGACTTGGTTTATGGAGGAGGGAGCATTGGGTTGATGGGTTTAATCTCACAAGTTGTGTTTGATGGTGGACGCCACGTGTTAGGGTAAATATTCTTTCGCCATCTGTTTCTTTCTGCACTTCTGATATGATGTTGAATGTGAAGAACCTTCCTTCCTTCTTATATTTTTTTTCAGGATTTGCGAATCAAATCATAATCATATTTCTCTGTTTCAATTTTTATATCTTATTTTTTCTATGAATCACACTTTTGCTTGTTACAGTTATTCATTTGCTATTAGTATTAATAATAGAAGTTGGATCTTAAATGTACAAATGACCTCACTTTCCTAGACGAAAATGATATGTCATATAATAATAAATTAAAATGAATAATTCCGGTGGCCTTGAACAAAAAAAATAAGAATTTTGTGTATTAAAAAACGTGTATTAATAAAACATTTGAAGTAATACATATATATTATTTTATGCGATAACTACTATTTGATTTAGTTTTTAAATAAAAACATTAAAATCAAATATAAAATAAAAATGTGATTGAGCTTAATTTTGAACCCTCTCACTTTCTATTAATATTATTGCAGGGTCATTCCAACGACTCTTATGTCAAGAGAGGTATTTTATTTTATTCTGTTTTTCAATAAATGGTTAAATTCATCAATTAATTATAGCTAGAAATGTGAATTGATGGGTACAAAAATTATAAATTAGATAACGGGGGAGACTGTAGGAGAAGTGAGAGCAGTGTCGGGTATGCACCAACGCAAGGCAGAAATGGCGAGACAAGCCGATGCATTTATTGCACTGCCAGGTTCATCTCTTTCTTTCTTCTTCCACTATTTATCTGAATTATGCATACACGTATCTATGAATATAATGTGATCATTGTGATGCCACAGATTCTCTCACCTTTTCTGCGATAACTACTATTTAATTTATCAATTTTGTCCACGCGCGCATATATATATATATATATATATATATATATATATATATACACTTAAAATTGAATATCAAATAATCACACAATAATAAAAAAGAATAAAAAAATAACACACAGAAATTTATCTTGATTCATATGATATGAACTAAATTCAACTCACACTATTTTCTCACTCACAAACTCATACAATTATACTCATATTGCAAAAATAAAATATAAACTTAAATCCCTAAACACTATTCATGGAGATATCCAATATTTCTTTCTATTTTTCTTTCAACTCCGTACATCATATTATTTATTCTTTTCCTTTCATCCACACATTGAAATGTGTAGTATTATATTTTTTTCTTCTTTTCCTTTCTAGTGAGAATTGATATCTATATTAAAATAATAAAATCTATAACGTATGGTGATAAGCTATACTTTTACTGATAATTTTTATTTTTACTTTTTTACATTTATTTTCTTTCTCTATATATATATTATATTAGTATTTGTGTGATGAATGATATAAATTTTATGTTTTATTTAAATATATTTAATTATAATTTATCTAGTTATTTATAAGATAAAAACTCTCAATAAAATCGTCACATGGAAGTTTTAAATTTTTTTTATATAATTCATTTAGTTTTCTATTAAATTTTATTTTCATGTGTATATTCCTTAATTATAATAATTTTAATATTATATGTGGATATGTTTCTTAAGCATCTCAAAGCATTTTATCCTTTCCCAATACGAAAAGTTCCTGTTATTGCGTATTTCATGAATGATCAAGCTTCTCATCAATGACAGAGCCTGGATGATAACGACTTTTATTATTATTATTATTATTATTGTTGTTTTTATTATTATTATTATTATGAAAATAAATTTCTCAAATTCAAAAGGTGAAAGGTTAAAATTAAAAGTAATTGAAAGACTAATAATAACGAATGCAGACATAAAACGTAACTTAAAAGAAATTAAGTTGAACGTCGCATTGGAGACAAGTGCTGAGTTTGAACTGATATATACAACTAATATATCGTAAATAAATTGGTTTGGCCTTCCTCTTCATCTAAGCTTAATTAAAAGCCTCGTATAATAATAATAATAATAATAATAATAATAATAATAATAATAATAATAATAATAAATCCTCTTCTCGCACTCTATTTTTAAAACACTTAAAAAATTAATATATTTATTATAGTATTAGTCAATTTTTGTGGTCCCTTTTTATATTACGCACTGAATACTATAAGATAAATTCAATATTAAATCATTTTCTTAATAAAATTTATTTTAGTGATTTCCTAAAATTTTAAACATGTATTATTTTTAAACAAAAATATGTTTGAAATTCATATATATATATATATATATATAATTTAGCTCCCCAAAAATTCAATTAGATTTTCACCACTGATTATAATCAAATAAATAAAATAACTGCATCTTTAGTACTTGTTTAAACTTTTTTGGGGGTTTTCTTTTTTAAAAGAAAAAGCAGATAAAATATTTTGTTTTTGGAAAACTCTTAAAACAACTAAGTAGATTACTTTTATAAAAATAAAAAAAATAAGTAATTTTCTATAAAAGTAATAATTAGGCGAAGAAACTTTTAAAAAAATGACTTTTCTTTCTCTATCTTTTCTCGATCTTCATCACTCTCTCCTTTCTCTTTCTCTCTGTCATCTGCACTTTTTCTTTTAAGGAAAAAAGATGATAAAAATAGTCAAACAATTTAAATTTAAATTTTGAAGTTCTCATCATAATTTTTTTAAAATATGGAGGCAAATATATTTTGTTGTCCCGTGTTCCGCGCAGAGAAAATAGCTTCTCAATATATCCTTATCAATAACGGATCATAACTGTCAACTGTATGCTGCAATTAAAGATTCCTGCAGCGGTTTTAAAGTTTCAATTTATGCATTTTTATTGCATTTGCATATATAGTTATAGAAAAAGCAAAACTGCACTTTAATGTACAAAAAAGAAAATATAATATACTGATTTTATTGCAAATTTTTATTCCTTTAGGTGGATATGGCACCCTGGAAGAACTACTTGAAGTGATCACCTGGGCTCAACTAGGAATCCACGATAAACCCGTAAGATATTCAAAATCAAATCCCTTCATTCGTTTTCTTTTTAACATATTAAACATTAGTATTTAAGGAAGTGCGAGAAAATAGAAAGTGGAAATGTACCTAAAGTGACTAGACTAAAACTTATATTATTATTATATTATAAGTTCGTATCAAAGAAACATTACTGTTGGGCTTGGCCACGCATGGAAAAGACTAAAACCCATTACAAATGTGACACACACTATAATCACTTTAATATATAATTAAGGTTGTAATTCAACATTTTTTTATTTATTTTCGTCTTTATAATTTTTTATTTTATTTTAGTCCTTATAAAAAAAATAATTTTATTTTTTTCCTTAAAACATTTTTGATAATATTTTTACACTGTTAAAATACTGTCTAAAATATTTTAAAGACAAAAATAAGACAAACATATTTTATAAAAATTAAAATAATTCTTTTTCTTATAAGAATGAAAATAAAAAAAAACACTAATTATAATACCAAAAAAATATTTAAATATATAACTAAACCCCCTTTCCCCTCTTTGTGAAGGAATGTTTTGATTTCTATCTTGTCTCTAGCTCACATCACATGTAAAATACAATAAATTAGTCTTGAAATTTAAAGTGTTAACTAATATGACATATATATATATTTATATGGGATTAAAGTTTTTCATGTTATATGAGATAAGTTTTTTTTTTCTATATACCAAAACTAAGTAGTTTTTGGTTAAATTTTTTCTTCTTTTTAATTAAAAAACATAATTAAAACAGATACTTCACACAACAATAATATCTCCTAATATTAAGAAACATTATATTTTATTCAACAACAAAAAAAAAAAGCCTTGTGTTAAATATCTATTTTAATTATATTTTTCTTATTAAAAAGAAAAAAAATAATCCATAATTACTTAATTTTAATATATAAAAAAAATTATCTCATATATAATATAATATGAGAAACTTTAATTTATATTTAATTTATATTGGATTGATGATGATAAAGAAAAGACAGAACTCAGGTCATAATCATTGGATATGAATGATTAACGGGGAAAATGGGAAAATGAAGCAGGTGGGGTTGTTGAACGCGGATGGGTACTACAACTCGTTGCTGTCATTCATGGACAATGCTGTAGACGAGGGTTTCATTACACCCGCTGCCCGTCACATTATTGTCTCTGCCCAAACTGCCCAAGACCTCATGTGCAAGCTTGAGGTACGCACATATAATAAATATAATACAATGAATTCCCAATTTTCCATTTTCAATCTCATACAGTCACATGCTATAACTAAATTTATTGTTTTGCAAATTATACCTTCTTGAATTCATTCAAATAGTTCACAATGTTATTTATGTTAATACACATTCATACTGTTGGATAAGGTTCCGTTTAATGTTGGCCCAAATCCCTAGGTGTAAAAGGGAAAGTTATTGGGCCCAAATCCCGAGGGAGTTGACCTCGGCCCATTACCATTTAGGGTAAATCCTTAAATGTGGCGCCTCTCTATAAATACTCCTTTTATGGATGGAGGCAGGTGACGCAAGTGACAGATTGAGAGGCTGACGCAAAGGTGCGGCAGTGTGAGGCTAAGCGAAAACAAAGAGTAGGTGTTTCTCCGGCATTGTTGGCCGTCGAGGGTGTGTCTCCGAGAGCTTGTGAGAGTTTCTTGTTGAGGGTTTCCACTTCTGTTGTAGCGAGGCTGAGTGGCTCCAGCAGGTGGCCGTCGAGTAGTTGTAACCATTATTTCTGAATAGTGGATTTATCTCTGGACTTGGTCCCGTGGGTTTTCTTCTTGGAAGTTTTTTCCCACGTAAAGCTATATTGTGTGTTGATTCTCTCCCTATCCTTTCTCGTGTTCATTGTTTTGTGTTTCCGCTGCATTTACTGTGTTTATTTGTGTTTTCTGGGTTGTTCTGGGTTGAGGTGTGACTCCCCAGTGTTACGGTTTGGTAGAGGAAGCTCCCAGCCGACCAGAAGGACGTGGTGCCGAATACGTTAAGTGCCGACCTCGTGAAGTACCGGACACCCGAGTATCCGGGTAGAAAATTCCACAACAAAAG
This sequence comes from Glycine tomentella, assembly GCA_007407185.1. Lineage (NCBI taxonomy): Eukaryota > Viridiplantae > Streptophyta > Magnoliopsida > Fabales > Fabaceae > Glycine > Glycine tomentella. The sequence continues at coordinate 929,994 of PYAF01006068.1, read as the reverse complement.
TGGTATCAGAGCTCCGGGTAGGAGACTCTGAGAGAGAGAGAGAGAGAGAGAGATAAGGGATGGAGACCAGTGGCGGTGTTTCCCATGATGGGGATATGTTCAAGTTGACCGTCGACAACTTCGCCTACTGGAGACCGATGATGGAAGATCATCTGTATTGCAAGGATTTGCATGAGCCTATTGTCCTTGATATGAGGCCGGCTGGAAAGACGGACAAGGAATGGGAGATCCTGAGTCAGAAGGCAGTGGCCACGATCAGGAAGCATATTGATAAAAGCCTCTTCGAGCATGTGTCCGAGTTCACAAATGCATATGAGTTGTGGAACAAGCTAGAGTCCATGATTCAGAAGAAGACTCCGAGAAACAAGGCTCACCTAGTTCGCCGGCTAGTGAAGCTGGAGTACAAGGACGGAATGAACATGATCGAGCACCTCAACACGTACAAAGGTATCGTGAACCAGTTGTCCAAGGCCGACATGAGAATAGACGACGAGATGCAAGCTCTGTTGCTCTTGAGCTCGTTGCCAGAGAGTTGGGATACCCTGGTAGTTAGGTTGAGTAACTCGGCGCCGGAAGGGAAACTGAAGATGGATGTCGTGACCGACAGCCTCCTGAATGAGGAAGCCAGGAGGAGAGAACGGGGTGCGAGTAGCAGTGGAGATGCCATTGTTGCTGAGCGGAGTAGGTCCGACCATCGAGCTCGGAGCAAGAGCCGAGGTCGTGACAGGAGGGATAGGTCCCAGGATCGGTCGAGACCGAGGAGTGAACTGAAGTGCTTCTACTG
>PYAF01006068.1:874262-925695 GCA_007407185.1 Glycine tomentella | reverse complement strand
CGGTGAAAGGTACGCATAATTGACTCTGGCCCTCCTCTCTCAATTTCACACGGCACACACAGCACCCCCCATTGCTCCCGTGTCCGTGATCTCGTCTTCTGTCGTTGGTCTGATCACCATAGACTAACCGGGAAGAGTCAGGTCATACAAACACCACCGGTGATACCACCGAACATCTCTGTTATCACATAACAGAACAATTGGTAAAGTAAGAAAGTAGAGAACAGCCATGGTATCGTGGTGTCATGTTTGGAAGAGCCAAGAATAGTGTTGCAAAAATCAATTTCATAAAACTATATACTATTAGTGATTTAATATAGATTGATTAGTGAATGATTTGAGTAGGCGATAAGAAATCATAAGTTTAAAATTCCATGTCGTGATAGTAAAGAATGATAATAATTCATGGTATTTGTGACATGATCGATTGAAATTCCAACAATAAAAAATAAACCAAAAGTTTTTTTAAATTGATAATTTTCTTAATTTTTATCTGATTGATTGAATTTGAATAAAAAACGATCTTATCTTTTAATCACGTGGGAAAGAAAAACTATTCTTAATACTAAATAAATATTAAAAGCCGATTGTGAAAGGCGTAAGGGCCAGGCCATGGCGTTGGCCAATAAGATGCATGTCGAATGTGCCTTCCATTATCTTTAAATGGTATCATTGGCTGCGGGTTCTTCTCTTCCTATTCTAGATTAGTTAAATTATATAAATAGATAGGAGATTTAGCAACCACAAATTTTATCGTATTGAATTAGCATAGTTTGAAGTGATCTGATAGTGATCCTTTAAAAATAATAGGCAATCATCATTGAAAACCACTACTCGCATCTTGCATCCAGATATTTGGAATCCATGATCGGATGCATTTTTTTGGGAAACATGTATGATATCCTCATGCTTTTTCGTAAAGGGAAGACATCATTACATCATATTAACAGTACTATAGCTTTAGTAAATAATGGTTTGGTTAATTAGGACAATAAGTTTTGTTAAAGAACAATGTTGATAGGTCTTCCGAGTGTAGAAGAATTAAGTGTTAGATGGGTTAAAATATCTTGTAAAGAAAAGCTTGATTAAAATATATTCTTGATCCATTACATTTTATGTATATATATATATATATATATATATATATATATATATATTAGTTTTGGTGTTTTATGTTTCAAAATCTTCGTTTATTTCTTTCATATAAATGGACACAAAATTATCTTTTCGTCAGTTTTCTATTAACACATTTAGTGTTTACTGTTTTATTAAGGTGTAAGCAAGTCAAACCAAACGCGAATATGCGAAGTGTTGGTCCTGGACAGTGAATTGGTGTTGATAGGGGTCTGTAGACAACTAGCAAATCCAGTATAACAAAAATGAGTTACCAAAATGATTTTTGTTTTAGGGTTACGATTGTATGGGGGTGGAGACCTAAGAGTGTGAGAGTGCAAAGTGTTGTGGATTTAGGATTCAGACATTTTGCTCTTTAAAATAATAATAATAATAATAATAGACTTAATTATGTTTTTATTCATTGAAATTTGAAGTAAATCTGTTTTTGGTTCTCCAAATTGAAAAAAATAATTTCTGAAATTTAAAAAAATAAGTTTTTAATCTCCAGAGCCAAAGAACATTGACGAAAGTGGTAACTGACATTTGGAAGTAGACACTTTCAAATGTTGACACGTCACCACTTTGATCACTTCCATTTGTGTCATCCGAGTGCAGGAAGTAAAAACGAATTTATTAAAATTTGAAAAACTATTTTTTTTCAATTTGGGGACTAAAATTGAATCAGCCCATATTTCAGGGACTAAACATAATTAAGTAATAATATTAAATAATATTAAAACCACTTGAAAGTGGGGCTCACAGGGGAAATGTTATGCTTATCCAAGATTTGTAACTTCCCTACTAAATTACTAATTTATAACCTAAATTACTACTGATATTTTAAGTTTGTTAGAAAAGTAAACAAATGTGTAAATAAAAAATACATAACTACCCGTCATTTCTCATGCTCAACACATCAATAGAAAATAAGAACCAAGCGTCATAGACTGAAAATAAAAGTTTAAATTTTTGTGAAGTAAAATCCTGCCTCGGGACAAAATACACAATCAATTGAATAGCCTATCAAGCATAAAAATGTTATTTCTTTTTTTTGGGGGGGGGGGGGGTGTTATAGTTTCACACTGATCTATTCAATGGAAAATTGGTCAAGTATTGTCTCAACTAGACTCAATAGGAGAAATGTAAGTACAACTCTCAAACCTCAACTAATTGAGAGAGAAAAAGATATGATACAATTTTTAATTCGTATGGAAGAATATTCCCTAAACGAAGTGAATTTATTTGCGACTGTAACCAGGTGGTGGCATTGGATTCCTGTTTCCTCTTCTATCTAATAAAGAATATTGATTGGATGAATGATGACCATAATCCCTGGGCCCACTCGGGTTGTTTCGTGGAGTCCAATTCTGATGAGCTCGAGAATGTTGGAAGTTTTGGTTGTGGTGACTAACTTCATGATGGTGACTACCATACGCACCATGGGACTTATTAAACCTGGCATTGTGATTATTTCCTGATGATTGATATCCATGTCTTGAACTACCCCCACTACCTTGATGGTGGTTTCTTTCATAATGATGTGATCTAGCGTGTTGATAGTCATTTCTTTCGTAAGAATACGATTGCTGACGAGGATGATTGTACACCACCGGTGGCGGTGGGTATGGTTGATTGCAACCATACTGCTGAGCAGTAGGGGCAGCATTGTAAGGTGCAAACTGTGGTCTGCCTTGGAGTGAGGGAGCTGAAATAGGTGGCGGCATTGCAACAAATCCTGGGCTGGATTCATAACCATATGAAGGCACTGGTTGTCGATGATGACCCATGGGTGCAGGATAAGATATAGGAGGTCCATTATGCGGATGGCGATATCCATTAGTATCAACCTTTGCCTGTAAAGAATTGACGATGAGTCTGTGTGCTGCACCCCCAAGCTCCCGACCAGAAATAGATCCTGGAGGGTTTTTCCTGATATAGAAAAAGGGAGCCCCGGTCAGTTTTAGGTAACTAGATGAACAGATGCTGCATGCAAAACAACAGTAAATCATAAATTTAACTCAATATAACTAAAAGAAAGCCTTACCTCCCATTTTCAGCATGGTGTCTCCTGCCTGAATCTTCATGCCACAAAACAGGTTCAGGTTTTAGATCGCCAATTTCAACGATCTGTACAAAAATCACAAAATATTATTTTTCCACCAGTAGACGAAACAGAAGGAAGCATACTACTTTAGAAAGACCAGTGTCTGCGGCAAACATTTGAAATTGAACACTAGACTGGGAAAGGAACTTGGAAGTTGGAGGGGTATAAATAAGGAGCAGCTACTAAATTTAATACCTTTTTTGGAAATTTAACTCCTTGTGGTGGTCGGGTAATATGCTTATGTGCATCTGGGAGTCTATATATTGCACATCTGAGCAACAAGATATGAAAAAGCAAATACGATAAATCACAGCAACTTTCAGATCCATATATGACCATAAATCATGTTTTTATTAAATTATACACACAGCATCAACAGACTTACATAACATGATTGTCCATGATATCTTCCATGCTTGCAATAGGAGACCTAAAAATAGGAGGGCAAGGTTCTCCACCACATAAGGATATGTAACCATTCATTCCACCACTGCATATATCCCTAAATAACATCAGAAAATGGTCCAGCAAGATCTTAAAAATGCCATTTTGAATTTGAATACATAAAGTAAACAAACTTGACAATTTCATGCATCTGAAAACTATAGTGAATTTCTATTGCAGCAGCAGCTATTGTGCGTCTTTTGGAGAAAAAAAGTCATTATCAACTTTTCAAACAATGGCTTCTTTGCTACTCTAAAAACACTATCCTTCCCAAAAACTTACAAGGGCCCCTCATGTTATCATAATATAGTAATATGTATATGTTCTTGTAATAATATGGCAATTGGAAATATATATATATATATATATATATATATATATATGACATGTATCGTTTAAAACATCAGCTATGGTACTTCAAAATTATCAACCAAGTGACTAAACCAATACATGGACTTAAAAATTAACAAAGAACTAAATTGGAATTTCAGCATCATTTAGCTTACTGGCGATAAAATGCTCCACTACCTAAAACCACATTTTGATCAGCTGCGCATTATTTTGTTTTAAAGTGACAGTAATGCATGCAGAGAAATATTAGGAACACACTTTGCAACACTTTTTTTAACACACTACTCTTGTTAGTTGAAATTTATTGAAACTGACAATTTTGTGAGTCCTACATCATATTTAATGATTTTCTCTCAAAATTTTGTAGTTTTCAATAAATTTTAACTAATTAGAGAAAGGGTGTTTAAAAGAGTGTGTTCCTAACACTCGCATGCACTATGACCAAGCTTAACTTTAAATTTAAAAGTAATAGATACCTAGCATTTCTATATTGATTGAATCATTTTTCAAAAACCTGTTTCATTATTAATCAAAAGATGAAAAACACAGGCCTCACAATTTTTTTCTTAAAGAAAATTTTAAATTCAATGTGTATACTCCACACAAGTTCAAAGATCATATTATGGCTTGCCACGTAATAATCCTGAGACAAATTGTGACTGATGACCATATATAATGCTCCATCAGATGCAACAAATCCAACAATATGATCAGAATGAAATTCAATTAAAACATTATCATCATCCAAAATGTTTTCTTAAAAAATTGCAAAGCATTATGCACTGACCTTTCATTGGGATTGATTTTTTCCTTGACCACAGCCCGTTCACTGTTTGGAATGTTTTTACACTTGTTGTCAAGTGTACTTATGCACGCAGAGAGAGGATGACAAGAATTCACAAAAATCAAGTCGAACATTATAGCATTCCGTCGCTTTTCGTCTTGCTTTTATTTTTTTTAATAGAAATAGGATATGGACAAAATATAAGCTAAAATAAATAAACAAATTTTATTTGGGGAGGGGGGAGGGGAGTTGAGAAAAGTGAATTCAACCAAATGTGCATTTGAACTCAAAGTACGACAGAGACATACTGTTAACAAGTTTTCAATCTTTTGAACTTCAGCAAGAAGACGCACTTCATCAATAAATGGCAACTTAGCAATACCCTGCAAAGAAGAAGAGTGATATTGAGCTATGATGCATCCATGTCTAGAAAAGGCAAAGGTAAATTAGGATAGAACCTGCCAAGCAAAGCGTTTGCCATTCATGTCCACTTCAAAGTCTGAGACACAACAATACGGAGCAATACTCATAAATCATAATACAGTGGAACTTCTAAAACAAATTAATAGCCCACTTTAATAAATACATACCAATTGGATAAAAATCAATGATTGGGGAGTTTGGATCTGTCATAAGTTTCCTATACGGCTCAGGAAGTGCATGAGAGCTGCCAACATATGATAGTTCCAATGTTACACTAACTGAAGTTTAGAAAGCTACAATTCTTTACAAAAATAGAAAGTTGTGTAGCAAACAAACCTTGCAGCAGGAAAGACCCCTAGAAGCTGGTCAAATGGTTTGAATGGGGTACCCAGCTTAAAGCTAATATCAAGTTCACCAAGGCCTTTGAGATCAGACGCAAAGGGGGCATAGTGATAAGGATAAAACCTGTTTTATAACAAAATTAAATTCATAAAATAAGACATGAAATTCTTGTAGATTCACTCTGGATCAAGAAAACATGAAATTCACAGGCAATAGAAGTATATTTTTTTCTTATTATTGTCCTAGCTGTGATTTCCTTAGTTTTAACTCTAAAAAAGCAACAGTGCACAAGGTCCCCCTCCCACCCCCAAAACCTAGTTGGTCTAGGAAGGATAGGTATATGTAGCCTTACCAGTGTCACACAGCAAACATTAATCCAATAAGTTTGTGCTGTGGTTATTATGATGATGAGATGAAAGTATTAAAGGCCCAAAACAGCATTTGTTCCAACATATTCAAACAAAGGACTTTGTCCAATTGAAGTAGTTCATAATCATAGGGTAGGAGTTACAGTTTTCCAATTAAAATCAGACATCAATATCTCTAATGTGTGCTTGACATTTTAGAAAAAAACTAAGATGCTAAATTGTAAATCAGCCAAATACCTTATGGACATGAACCTTCTAACAAATCAAGAGAAGTCATATTTAGAACCAGGTAGATAACAGGGATTAAATAAACAAAGTGCTTATTTCCACATATTAATCCCAACCAAACATACACTTACTTCAGAGTACTTTAAAAAATTCTGACCTTATTCATATAGATCACGCATTGCCATAAAATTTTAGCCTCTTCATTTCTACTAAAACAAGTTAATCTGATATACCATGACCCCCAATTAAGGGGGTTTATGTAAGGACTTAGGAGGAATAGAGGCGCATTAGAATAGATCATAACATGTTAACAGACCAACACTAGTTACTTACAAAATATGGTAAAAAGAATATTAAATAGACAAAAAAGGAAAGGAGAGAAGGCATTAAAATTGTAGGAGGGCATTGTTGAGGAGAGCACGGGTCTCTCAATACCAGTAAAATCGTACTGTTTTTTTTTCCTGTTTCCTCTACTTTGCCACCACCCTGGCGCTGTGTCAGAGGGAAGAATTTCCAATAAAGATAATTTCTGTACTTCATCTGAACCAGTTGCTATTATAATATCAAGAATTGGTCTGAGAGGACCTCAGACACTGATAACCAAATTCACCGAAAATATAAAATAAGGAGTTTGGTAAAGAATCTGCAGCAGAACAATGAAAGAACAGGCAAGGAATACAAGGTCACGAGCAAGCATCCCACAATTTCAGTTTCAACCAAACTAGTCTTAAAACTAAGTATATTCAACACCTTAAATTATGTCATCCCAAATTTAATCATCAAGGTGAGAAAAGAGGAAAATACCACAAGTTCCATATTAAAGGTAAACGAAAGCCAACATAATTTCAAGCTCATACAGTTCTCCAGAAAAAGCTAGAAAAGGAACTGACCAATTCCAAGAACAAACGCCTTCATAATAATAGTGCATCACCCAACATAGGCCTTCAGTGTACTTCAAGACCTAAACAATAACTTGCAATAAGAACACCCAGATCTCCATATGAATCAAAATTAGTAACACTTCAATTTGTTAACTTACGACATCTTTACGTATAGCTTCAAGTTCCTCAGGAGTTTTGGCAGAAAATTTTTCCTCATAATACCTCTCTTTCCAGCCAGGTTCTCCCAACTTAATCTGTTGAAACCAGAAATACAACCTAAATGAACTGAATAACTTAAAAAGAAAAAGAGAAACAACTTTCAACAACTAAAAATGCAGTATAAAAGTCACAATTGCAAGTTTACAAACAGAAGCATGTCATACTTCTCAATATACTAATCTATAGCCTAGATCCAAAAAGAATTTAGGTTTGTTAGCACATAACTGAGTTCCAAAATGTGGTCATCCCAATCCTTGTAGCATAACTAAGACTTAAGATGCAGTAAGCATTTGCATTAAAAGACCCAACCACAAATATCTATCAAAAGCTGGCAGTTATCATCCACAACCCCCCCCCCCCCCCCCCCCCCCCCCCCAAAAAAAAAAAGGGATAGTTTTGTGCTATAAGCTCCTATTTAGCATAGGTTTAAGGTAATGGTAGCACAACTATGTTGCCAAGAGGCTGATTTCATAACTTGGACTTGTTCCAGGTCCCAAGCATACACAAGTAAAAATCATTCTAAAATCTAAATAAATCAACACTATCAAGTGAACAACTACAAATAAGCAATCCTTCTAAAGCATGCGCTTCAAATTCAAAAGGCATTCTTTGGAAGTAAGAATAACTCGAGATCTATAGCTTGACAGTAGTAAAGTTGAAAGGCTAAGTTAAATTTTCTTGAGTTTTATTTTATATTTTCTATACATTGAAGGTTCATCAAGGATTCAATTGGAAAAATGTTAAAAGTAGGGAAAAACATGAATACAGCCCAAAAATACAGGGACAAGCCTATATTGTATAATAATGGAAAAAAAATTAATCCATTTCAGTCTGTTTCATCAATTTAATCATCTTAACATTTCCTTTCTTTTTTTTCCTTTTATAGGAAAGTTAACATGTCAACATCAGCATAATTAACATTCTGAGATCCCAGCAAACTCCCAAAATTTCCTCAACATAATTTTCTTTTATAGTTTCTTGGATGGGACAATTAATAACAATTACAAACAGAAGAGACTTATCCCCACAACCTCACACAGGTTGTCAAATCAGAATTCATATCATGAATAAAAAAATTTATTTACCGAATCATGGATTGAACCTAACATGAATCAATTTATGATCGATAATTAAAAACCATAACAAATATTTTAACAACAAAAACAGTTAAAATATTAAAAGTATTGGTATTTTAAAGTGAAATAGCTCACTACACAGCTAAAAAAGTGAGATGTAAACTTTAAAATAATGGGGAAAAAACTAATTATTTAAATTCAGCCCATAGCAAATGTTTAAATAAAAGCAAATATAATTTAATCAGGATACAAATTCATCCAATTCTAACTACCATGATGCCCAATACCTCTAGGTGGGTATGAGAAAATTAGTAATACAATATAATTAAATTGCGAAGGGTGGGTTGGGTAGAGAAGAAATAGTATGGAAAGGAAGATAAACTTTTTAAAATTAGTGTGGGTCCCACATCTCTACTACTCTAATCTAATTCAAATATTTCTTCTCTATTTCCTTTCTTTCCTCTTCTTTTCCCTCTACCAAACCCACCCTCAGATTTAATATAATATCCACAGGCAGGATAATTTACACAATATTTATTACTTATTACTTACTCTCTCCGTCTCTAATTATAAGACCCTTTCAACTAATTTATGTCCCTTAAGAAAAGTAGTTAATTTAGTTAATCACATTAAATCTGTCAATTAATATTATTATCATTCCGAAATTACCCTTTTCTTATCTCTATACCCACTTAATTACTTCTCGTTAATGTTTGAAGAGAGAATAATTAAGTAAGGGTTTGTAAGGGAAAAAAAATTAATGCATCTAGAAATTAGAAAAGAATCTTATAAAAAGGGATAAACAAATTTTTGAAAAGGTATTATCATTAGGGATGGAGAGAGTACTAAATACAAACAAAACCGCAAGCATGAATGCATAGGAAAACTAAAATACTAAACAAAAAAAAAAACTGTAAGAACTCTTATGTTTTACCTTATCCTCTTCAGCATTTTTTGAGTTAAACACATCAGATTTCTCACGAAGTATCTCCTTTAATTTTGTTTTCAATTCGTCTTTATTATCTTGAGCCTGAAACGTAAAAGAAAACTAAACTCAGACAAGACACAAAGGAAATAACCAAATCAATGTAAAAACCATATAAGTTAGAATAATGATGATTAGAGAACATGACAAATTTATTGCCAGGCTCATACCCAGTAATAGGTGAGCCCATATATTAGTTCTAAAGAATGCCTCTTCTTAAGCAGGAAAACATACATCTATTTCAAGATTATTCTCAGCTTCAACAATAGCAGCAGCAACAGTTGCTCCAGAAGAAACCCTAGCAACTTTATGAGGCCTCTCAAATGCTTCTTTATTGTCTTTTCTAACTGATGCAGACACTTGAGAATTATAATGCCCAGATGGTTGAAATGGTGGAGGAGTTGGAGCTGAAGCAAGACGAGAACCATGGAATCGTGAAACTGCGACTAAAGACTCTGGTTGAAATTGAGGCTCAGCATCATCTCCCCTTCTTGCCTGTGCCTTTTCACGCTTTATTCTTTCTGTTTGTCGCTGAAGGCAGAACAATAAATACAAAAGAAGAATCACCTTCAGAATACAGCCAACCATCTATATCCATGAAGAAAAACTACATAGGAGTATAAATTTTTATTATCTCTCACTCTTTCAAAAATGTTCCCTTTGTATATACTACATGGCTCCAAATTGTGACAAAAATTGAACAGTCAAACTTAGTGTGACATACACACTTTGCCTATAGGCGCAAATGGATGATCTCTCTCTATCTAGTCCTTAAAGGTAAAGAGATGCAACTAAACATGATGATAAGAGGAAACATTGAAAGCAAGCCATAGAGTCTTGCAATTCAACGTGCATGAAAAAATCAGAATAATTTGAGCATCATTATCATTCAGCCAGAAAAACTTGACAACTTCAGATGCTTGCATAACAAAGCCTCGGGATTATTTTCTTAATTCTCTCAAGATCAGGAAAGAATAATATTTACAGTACTACTAGGCCATCAACAAAAGCTAACGCAGGCTAAAATGAGTAATCAGACCTGATGCAATCGAGCTCTTTTCTGGAATATTTTATCTTCATAAGATCCAACAGCCTGAATGAAGTGCTCCACCCTGCTCAAATTTATCTGGAAAACAAAGCAGGAAAGAAAAAGAAAAGTTGTACACAAACATTATTTAGATGAAAAGTGGCACAGCATATCACACAAATCACCCATTACCATCACATACCGTGCTTCCATTGGTTAAATAACCACCAAATTCCCTAAATTCCTTCTTGTATACTGCTATCAGCAAGTTAATTGCACCCTATGTAGAAAAAATGAAATTCCCACAAATAGACAGTTACATAACCTAATGCAGCATATAAATATCACACATCAGGTCAGATACTACATGGCCAATATCATAACAGACAACATCATAATTACTGCCAAACATAAAAATTAAGAGTTAAATAGGACTGCAAAGTTTAGGACTTCTTTCCGCCTCAACATTGAGACAATTCTTGAAATTTAGAGAGACAAAATTCTGACCCATTTTTCTGCATTTAAAAATTATACCATGAATTATTCCATTCAATTTTTTTTTAAAAAAAATCACCATATATTTTGTCTTAACCATTAACTCAAAGAGAACAACTGAGGTTTGAATTACAGATTACATTCTCTATAATTGTTCCAGTAAACCCATTGGAAAGGTCATATTGATAATTTGATATGATAATACCATATGGCTTGTCTCATTATTACATGTCCAAGTTAAACCCAAAACCCAAATTCCAAACTTGGCCAAAACTGAATACAAAGCAAACCTCATGAAAAGCTAGGTCACTGCAAATTAAACACCATCTAAACTGTCATACATCTTCCAACAAAAATATGTGAAAAAACAGATGTTATTTCAAAGCCATTACTACTTTTGAAAACAAGACTGATCCATAGTCCAATACCATATATTTTAAAAGTTTTGATTCATTGACAAAGACACATACAGAAATGCATGCACGTCTATAAGCTACTTCTAATATTTTTTTCATGACATCTATTATAATGTCTGTTTTGCCTCCATCTAAAAGCTTCAGCTTTTGGGATAGTTGTTCCTAATCCTAGACTAAAAATCCTGCATAACCACTCACATGCTTTAAATTAAGTTAAATTTCAGAGAAGGTAGAGTGGGTTTGATACTTTATTCATGCTTCAACAAATCAACCCAAAGCACTTTAGCCTTGGTCGATCTAACAATTTAAGCTTTCTTTATAATTAGTTCCTTATTATTTAGATAAAAGAACAAACCCATCATTTTCATAATTGCCCCAAATTGTTTACATTAGCTACCAAAATCCAAACAATGAGAAAAGGGGGAAAAAAACAACTCCAATATACGTCCAAGACCAGTTAGGTTAAGTCAAGGACAAAATCCACAACTGATGCTTAGAAAATAGAAGACCAGTCCTGAAATTTAATTCACACCAAATATATAGAAAATAGAAAAGAGAGGGAGTGAGAGAACAAGAGATCTAGAATACCAGACCTCACGAATCTCTAGTGTAGGCATATGTGGTAGAAAATCATTGCCGACAAAAAAACACATGAAGATAAAATCATCCACAATGCATTCAAAATCAATCTCAGAAGGAGGATTAGGTATTCTCATCTCATACTCCAGATATTCTCTCAGAGTCCAGATATTTAGGAACTACAAAAGAAAAAAAGTAAGTGGGAATTAAGGACTAGAGTAACAAAAATATGTTGTCATACTAAATATAAGATAACTTTATGACATGTATGAATTTCAAATCACAAATCCTGACCTGGAAGGGCTTTTTCGCCACAATAGCCTCTCCTTTTTCATCAAATTCTCCTGCCTTCCTTTTTGCCTTTCCTTCACAGTTTGCAGCCATATGACCCATCTGACCACAGAGGAAGCATTTGTCTTGTCCAGGAGTAAATACAATCTGCAATAACCCATTATTTACCAAACAATTCAATCACCACAAAGTCTGCTGGAAAGAACCCAAAAGCTACGTACCCCATTGCCCGAAGGCTCCACGCTATGCACAGGTAAGGGGGAGGGATATTGTACGCAGCCTTATCCTTGCATATGCAAAGAGGCTATTTCCGGATTTGAACCCATGACGAACAAGTCACCAAGACACAACTTTACCGTTGTGTCAGAGCTCGCCCCAAAAGCATTGCATAAAATTCATACCAATCATTCTTCACTTTCAACATCATGTAATTATTTTACTACTCTAATAAGCTTTATTTCAGAGACAAAGGGCAACTCATTAGGCACAAACCTCTCTAAGAATTGAAAAATGAATTTCATGGGTAGCCAATGCCAACATAATCAAATCGGCATCCTGTCATCAGACACCAAATAATAAGAACAAGTTAATTATATCCATGATAAATAAAGAAAAGAAGACACTGAGTGAAAGTCAAAAAGAAGTTGGACTTTTTTCTTTTTTGATAATCAAAATCAAAGTTAAATTTTGAAGAGTAACAAGATGCTGGAAGTAAGATATATACCAAACCATATAGGCAATGTCGTGTATTTGGATCATAACCTCTAAGATTTCTCTGCAGGCGGATATAGGACATAATCTTATGCTCCCCTTCACCAGGAACATTTGCATCAGAAAGAATAACCTTCAGAGACAAGCATAAACCATAACATTAGTTAAGATCCTCCTCTCCACTGGGCACCGGCGGATCCACTAGTATTTGTTCTAAAATACTATATTTTACAGAGAAATCTTAGAATTATATTTAACCTTCAGAGACAAGCATAAACCATAACATTTGAGGGTGGGCAGCTGCACCCCCTTATTTCAATAAAACCACTAGTATTTGTTCTAAAATATTATATTTTACATCCCATAATTTTATATTTTGCACCCTCTAATTTTATGTATTTGAAATTCCTTATCTGTTCACATGTAAGAATAAGTAAATATACCATCTTATTTTAATAAAATGCAAAAAAATATCATATTTTGCATCCCATAATTTTATATTTTGAACCCCTTAATTTTATGTATTTGAATCTCCTTATCAGTTTACATGTAAGAGTAAATAAATGCACCATCTTTTTTAATAAAATGCAAATATTTATGTTAAAACTTCATATTTTGTTTATCTTATCTTCGTATTTGAATCCAACTATTCCATATAATAATGACAATTATCAATTTTTATTTTTTAAATAAATTGCCCCCACTGATCCAAGGTCCTAAATCCGCCACTGCCACTGGGACACATTTGCTACAGCCACACAGTTTATATAGAATGAACTCTCTACCTTAATATTTTGCCAACCAGGGTCATTGTTCAACCTAAGATGAACATAGTACTGAAGTGCAATTGATAAAACAGCCATAAATTCAGTTCCAGGTGTAATGACATTTGAATCAAAAGTCTGTGACTCTCCTTTAGAAGGAAGTTTTCTTCCCTCCTTCTCAAATTCCTCCCTTAACCTTGCTTCTTCAGCAGCCTATCACATGAGAAAAGCAGGCAAACATGGGCAAAAATCATATTTAGTTATCTTAAATATTTCACGATTTTCTTGACAGAAGAAAGTTGCTCACATACACACCAGTATCGTAAGATAGCAACAACATTAACCACAAAGGAAGGGACAAAGGCAAGAAACACTACCAGTTACAAGAGAAATTGTATTTTAATACTCAAGACCAAGACCAAGACCAGAGTATTCACTATTTCAATACAGTAATCAGACTAGTGCACATTTCAAGCTTTCAATTACCAACTAGGATGGCAATTTGCAAAAAGTGTAAGTTCATACAAATTCCACAAGTGCTAGATAGAGATGTGTTATTCATACAACCACTTTTTGTCTCTATCTCTCTATTACATCACTACATCTCATACTTCTCTCTCTTAAATGTAAAATTTGTTGTACAAATAATATTTCTCTACTAGATACTGACAAACACGTGAGAATTAAGTCCATAACGCATCTCAATTTCAAAGCATCCAAAACCATCAACATGCAATGAATGGAGAGAAGAAAAAAAATTAGCACAACACATACCGCATCAGCTGCATCTTTCGCAGCCCTAAACCGCCTAGACCGTTGCTGGTTCATTTTCGCCCTCGGCGCAACACCGTCTACAAGTAGAACCAAAACAAACAAATAAGCCTCGCCAATTAAACAAACACGCAAATTACAAATCACAAGTAATCACAAAACGTAGAAACAAACACACACACCAATAGCCATATAGAGCAGCTTCCGCGGCCGCACCATAACGAATAGCCTGTCAATGTAGTCGAACATGCACTCAAAAACCTCATCGAACGACGTCGGGGACGGCTGCAACAAAACAACGCATAACCGTTCACATTGACGAAATTCAGAAAAATAATAAACAAACAAAATCAAGTTATGAACAGGAATTTACCCTATCCTCGGGGTGGAAGCAAGGATGAATGATGCCATTCATGTCGAGATAGAGGTTATCGTATTCGATATTGTTAGGGTTCTTATTGCTCGTATCGACGGGGATTTGAACGCCGTCGATTACGACCGGTTCCTCTTCGATTGCGTCCACAATCACCATCGGATACTTCTCCGCCAGCCATCGGTAGAACGCTGGAACTCCCATCGTTCACTCAGATTAAATTCGCCGAAACCGAAAACTCTCTTATCCAATTCTCTCTTCTTCTTCTATCTAAAATTACTAAACGGAGAAGAATAGAATATGCGAAACACGCAAACACTGATTCCTTTCTACTGCGCGGGCCCGATTCCTTACTTGTGTTTGCGCCATAATACTGACTCGCGCGTGTTGGATTGCTAGGGCACAGCATTGGACCGAAGGGACGAAATTGCCCTTTCCAAAATTCTCTAAGCGCTGAAAGATTTACAGAATTTTATGATATTAAAGAGTGTTTTTTTTGTCTTTTTTGCATTCTAATATACCATCTTTAGTGATAAATTTTTAGTAAAGATTTGAACTGCATATCTCATTTTACTTGACTTCAATATGAAGAATAATATCTGTAGAGATCATATGACATTATAGGGTCCAAAAAAAATATCTAAGATGTCAATTTAAAATATATTATTAAAGATTTTCCTCTTCTCCTGCTGCCTAGGTTTAAGGGCTTGGCACGGCTAGATATTTTACTGTGTGGATGTGTCCTAAGAATAATTCTTTTACATGTGAAAGTGACATAGTAATAATAATACCATGTTATGCTAAAGATTATAAATAATATTTACCAAAAAAAAGATTGCAAATAATAGTAGTAGTAGTAATTACTATTATTGGAAAGACTTTAATTTTAATTTTTCCAGTAAATTTTTTTATTCAAATGCATACTATTTAATTATTATTATCTTACTCAGCAACAAAATTATTAGTATTACTATAAATATAATGATTAAATACTTTTTCATTAGTTTTTGAATGTGAATCCAATCCCCTTGGAATTACAGCTCAGTGGAAGGTGTATTGATAACATAGGACAGTCATATATATCTTAGTTTGTTTATGTCTGTTTTTTTGTTTCCTTCAATCTGTTGTTGGTAACTAAATGATATCTAATGAATTTATTTAAATTCATGAAAGTTTATTATAAATTCTTTTAATTTATTTTAGTAAATTTCATAGAGAAATTATTAAGACATTTTCTTAACTTATTTCAACAAATTATTATTCAAATTTACAAATAAATGCCCGTCTAAAAAACATTTTATTAATTAAGACTTAAATAGGCTATTTATTGCTTAGGGTTCATTTGTTTTTGAGAATATTAGTATATTTATTTTAACTTTTACAAAATTCATTTCTTATCAATTTTAGAGAAATATTGATTAATTCAAATAGCACATCTGGTGAAATCTAAATCCCTTCATTGCAAATTGCCAATTTGGTTTAGATTTACTTAAGCTAACTAGTTATGAGTTGTGCCAAATATTAGTCGGAATGATTTCTTAATTTGGTTAAAATTTTCAATAAATACTTATAAAAAATGTGGGAAAAGTAAAACTCTTCCTTTAAATTAAATTTATGTATCTTAACTTTTAAAAAAATTAAACAGAAAGAGCTTTTAAAAAATTGAGATGAATAACCTTATTTTAGCATAAAAAAATATTTATTTTATCTTATCATTTTCTTCTCCTACATTAGAGATTTAGAAGTTTATCTAATCTGAACTGTACTATCTTGCAATATCTTAACTTAATTTCAGAGAAATTAAACAAAAGGAGCTTTTCAAAAAAGTTGAGAAAAACAACTTAATTCTAGAAAGAAAAAAAGTTTATTTTATCATTTTCTTGTCTTACATTGAGATGTAGAAATTTATCTAATCTGAGCTGCATTGGCTTGTAATATCATACTTAACCACATTTTGGTCTATTTGCTAAGAAGTACCACCGGGAAGCCCATTCTTCTATACTCCTGGAGGCTCAATTTCAAACATGGCCTTTTTATATTCCTTCGTTAGTTATTAGAGAGCCCTCCCTGAAACAATGTGTGGGAAGGGTATGAAATTTTCGAGAGGAGAGGTTTCACTTCTGTTTATCTCACTTGAAAAATCATTTATCCATTGTAGTTGGCAAAGAATCAAGGTATGCTGCATAAATTTGTGAAATACAACAATATTCAACATATCCTGTAATAGTTCAGAGGCTATGTCAATGTCTGCTAATTAAATTACAGAACAGAGAGAATAAAACAATGGAAAGGAATTGAAGAAGAAACATATGTTTACTATGTACAACCATTAGATACAAGAATCACCCGATATTCATGGCATCCTACACAAACCTCCCAAAATCTCAATTCTGTTAAATCATGAAGGGGATTGAACCTTGACGATTTCCAAATGCCATTGCTGCTTGGACTCGTAAGTCACGAATTCCCATCAGTCATGCATGTTCAATGACCGTTTTTTCCTTTAGATGAAAAGAATCTACTGAAACCTCGGGTGTGTTTCTCCGGTGTAGGAGTGGAAGAAGCTGACGAGGAAGTTGACTTAGTAGGTCTATGGTTTGGATTCTGTACAGAAGATATGGCTGGAAAGTTTGACTCATTATCTGATGGACTGTGTAAACTGTTAGAAAAATGTAAGGGGGACTCTCCACCCAGTCTTTCCACAAATGCAGAACTAGCACTATCCATCTCTGCTTGATCCTGAAAATTTGGGCTATTAGGTTCACGCTCTGTGAAGCCTTCAGCCTTTGAATAAGGAGATCCCATTGGCTCTGTTTGAGGATGCAGAGATTTTAACTGCTTGCCAAGAAGAAATATGGTTTCTTGACACTCAGCTAATTTTTCAGCAGCAGCTGCCAAGTTTCTCTCCTATGATAAAGGGGGGAAAAAAACACAATCTTAGATTGTCAACTCATCATAAAGGCTCCCAAATTGAAATACATATTATGATATTATCATTAGATCTTAATGTTTTCCACCTTAATAATATTTTCATGTATTTAGCAATGCAACATTAAACCCAACATATGGCTGTCTATTTGAATGGAATTATAGCTTTACCTGCTCAGTCTTATTGTCATTATCAGCAGCTGAGCTCTCACTCCTAACAGACAGAGTAACATGGGAAATTAGGAACTAGAAATGGAACCAGCACAAGAGATTAACGTAAAATATTTGAAAACATGTGTTTCCAAGTTAATGTTGGCAAGAAAATCAAATACATGCAATGCTACTATTATCCTGTTTCTTCTTACTTAAACCAACATAAACAAAACACAAATGCTGTGATAAAAAAACTTGCAAGTAGGGGAAGGACTATGCCGAATGTGTAATTTCAGCACTTATAATATTGAATGTCTCTAACCTTTGTAGTTGTTCTTCTATCTCCTTGTACTTAGCCAAAGCTTCTTCATGAGCCTTCTTTTCATCTTCAAGTTCATTCTCCAGAGTTTCTGTCTTCATTCGCAGATGATTAAGCTCAGTTTCAAACTCCTTTGTGCGTGCTTCAATTGTCCTGTACGATTCTGTCATACATTTTAGTTGGGTCTCAGCAAGGCTGTTTGATCTTTGAGCAGAAGCCAATTGTGATTTAACTTCAGCTAGATATTGCTCTGTCTCTAGTAATCGAGACTTTGTCATTTCAAGATTTTCAGCACACTTTGACAGATCAGCAACTGCCTTCTCTTTCTCTAATTTCAATTCTTCGAAGTCTTCCATTGAGAACTTCTGTGACGTGGCATTTGATTCATAGCCTGGGGGGGCCAAATTTTCATCATCAGGAACCTCGGGATCAGAACAGGGATTAAGAATATGTGAATGACCATTTTGATATCTTTCTCCTGATGAATTGTCTTGAACTAACTTATTTTCTGGCAGAGCAATCTTATCTATGCAATCAGGACTGTTAGTTTCAGCTTCTGTACCCTTATAACCAAGGATATTAAATCTGAATTCACTTGCTTTGGCTAGAACATTAGACAGGTCAAGAACGAACTGCAGCAAACTTGCTTCATTGCATGTAACTTTATTAAAAGTGACAGAGAACTCCTCCATCTTTTCACTTATTCCATCTCCATCAGATGATATATCATGAGCTGTCATTGCTTCTTTGGCTAGAAACAAGACAAAGTCATGAATTTGAGAAGTTGCGGCTTCTAAATCCGAAGTCATCTGCACATATTCTGTAGGTTGCTGGGACGAAATAATTTTGTTTTCTGCATTTGAGCCAGCAGCATCTTCAGTATTACCCTGCTCATCACATGCAGTATCAGAAGGCTTGACATCATGGGGAATGGCAGATACAGAGTCCTGGATGGAAGTGCTACATGCCTCTTCAAGAACGTGTTTAATATCCTTCAGGATCTTCTCCATGTCAGCACCCTTAGCCATGGACTCAATAACGGATGATATTCTTGATTGAAGTTCTGCTAGCGACAAGCCAGCTGGAACATCAGATTGGGGATCAGGTGCTGACAATTCCTCAGCAGAAGAAACCTCACTTGGCAATGGATTTGGCTCACTATTCTCTTGGGTGTTAGAGGGAACATCTTTCTCAGTCCTGACCTCTGATACATCATTGGTCACAGTTTCATTTGTTATATTGTTTGAAGTAACTGAAACTCCACTGGAATCATTTGATAACCGAGCCAATTTCTCCACCTCCAGAAAGTCATCCATTAGTTCCAACTTCTTAGTGGCATCAGATTTGCTCAATTCCTCAGTATTTTTTTCTTTAGGGAATTGGGATAACTCGGAGAGAATTGCTGTAGACCAAGACTCAGCACAACTTCCCACATCATCATTTCCATCTTCAGATAAGGAGATGAAGCTTGGTGCATTGCTTGCATTTTGACTGTAAATGCTTTCATGATTTATATGGATGATGGATTGAGGAGATCCCTTCTGCTGATTACTTGTCTGAACTTGTGCTTCCAAAATTTGAAGTTTGCTCAAAGTTTTAGCAAAACTACTCCTTGAAGCCTGCAACTCACTGTTACGTTTTGCCAAAGCTTCTTTCAGCATCTTTGTCTCTTCTTCCATTGCCAATAAACGCTCTGTAAGAAATTCATTATCTTTGTGGAATTTCTGTGCATTATCAAGGGAGAACCCAGGAAATGTGGACATGTGAGAACTAGCAGGTTTGACAGGAGACTTCCTTAATCGCGTTTCTCCATATTCTCGGCCAAGACTTTCAACTTCTAGCTTCATTTGTGCAAGTGCAGCAGGACCAGGCAACTTTTTCCGCACTAGACCACGTAATCTTTGGCACTCTGCCTCTAATTTAGCAATTTTTTTAACACCCTCCATGTGCTGCTTATTAGCAGCTTCTGCGGACCTCATACTCATGTTCTTTTCTTCATTGCGAATCTCAAGCTCTTTGGAAATAACATGAAGCTCATATTTGAGTGAATTGATTTCTCTTTCACATGATTCAATGTTACCCTTGAGAAGCTCAACTTCAGCCTCAGCATGAGCTTTTTCTTCACTTAAATTGATTATCATGTTAGAGCGCTCTTGCAAGGACCTTGACAGAGCAGCATTGTCAGCAGCAGACCTGAGAAGCTCCTGCTCAAAATTTGCTATCTTAGCCTCAAACTCACCCTTAATCTTGTCCAATTGCTTAGTTTTGGTCAGAGCAACTTCCTGTATTTTCTGCTCATGTTCTTCCTTCAGGTTTCTTATCTGACGCATACACTCTTTAAGAGCACCATCTAATTGTGACGCCTGGTCCTCAGCAGTAAGTTTTGCAAGGGTGACAGTTTCCAGATGGTTCTTCAATGCCAAAGCTTCTGCTTCAGCCTTTTCCCAGCCTGTGGAGTTTTAATAGAATTTTAATTCCAAGAACAATAAGAAACACTTCAAATTAAGAAAGACTTTTGAGGTTAATATATATATATATATAAATAGGAACCATTAAAGCAGTATACCTGAAACAGCCTCTTCTGCTACTTTAGCATGCTGTTTTACCAAGCTTTCCTTGGTATTTATCTCTGAATTAGCTGCTGACAGTTTTTCATTTAATTCCTTGATCTCATCCTCCAGTGTCTGAACTTTTTCTTCATATGTCTTCACTTGATCCTCCAAACCAGTCAGATGGGAATATGACTCTACGGAGATTTGGACGTAGCTCGGCTTCTTGTTAACCCAAAAACAAAAAACAAAAAACAAAAAAATGATCTTATGTAAAGTGTGCAAAAACATTAAAGACACAAATAATGGTTAAAGGTCCTAATTGAGCCTTGAAAAAAATTACAGTAGACAATTTAGTCCCTAGAGAGGAAAAATAATAATAATAATCATGTAGTCCTTCAATATTACAAACGTGGGACACAACATATTAGTTCTCCGGTCATTTTCTCTCCATTGTAAGCATATGGTCAGTCCCAAAAGAAGTTAATCATGTACTAATTTAGTCCTTGACAAAATAATCAATGACCCAAATTGGTCCTTAAAAAAGTTAACCCAAATGCACAAAAGGACTAAAACATCCCCTATTGTTTGGGAGGGGAGGGGGGGGACCAATTTGGACATTTTCCTCTATTTAAAACTTGAAATTATCACGTGGAAGTCAAGAAGGTGGGGAAAAAAATATAGGATAATTTCCTGCAGCACAAATATTAGAAACTAGTTCTTATCTTTTTTTAGATGAAACCAGTTCTTAGCTTTTGCGAAACGACAGTGAATACATACCTGAGTGCCAGCACCCGCAGCAGAGTCCAATTCGCCAGCTGCTTTCTCAAGCACAGCCTTGTCCGACGATTTTTTCTTCCATGGCCAGCGTCGGTCCATTGAAAAGACACCCTAGAATCCAAAAAACAGTTAAAACTTACAATTAAAAGCAAGTTCTCTTTTTCTTTACTTTTTTCCATTTTTTTACCCAGTGGGCACTGCTAATTTCCCACCCATACATAAACATCAACTTAGTCCAAGTGATACTAAAATCGACTCCTTTAAAGTAAAATCTCGAGTTCAAGATGAAAAACCGTAAGTGAAAAGAAACAATTCAGAGTCAATTTTTCCAACAAACATTAATCGACAAAGTAAGTGGATAAATAACATGATAAAAAATAATTCTCACACATACTACTGTATTATTACACTAACAAATAGTAATTCAAACCGTATACGAATACTCAACCATCTCCACCGATTCACAAAAGGCCATCACGATAGCATCACACAAGTGGCTTCCGTTTTCAACACTACCCAAAAGTAAATGGCTCATAATTTTGCACTCGTCGGTAGTGTCGGTGGCCATAGAAAAAACACACAAGAGACGACCCCCAAAAGCAAACAGTGCAACAGGGCAAGGCCAAATTGTTGATTGCTCATAATTTTGGCACCCATTTTGGGTCCCTGATTGACTCATGTTACTTTATTTTGTGACTGTGATGCTGATGCATTCACTCACACAGTGAGGCCATAGTAGCTAACATAAGCCAATGATGCTAACTGCGATCTCCAAGATCTGACCATCGCACTTTCCTTATTCTTTATCCCATGATATCATACAACCGTACACTCCAACAAAAAT
Organism: Glycine tomentella; assembly: GCA_007407185.1. NCBI lineage: Eukaryota > Viridiplantae > Streptophyta > Magnoliopsida > Fabales > Fabaceae > Glycine > Glycine tomentella. Next base: position 903,374 of record PYAF01006068.1, on the reverse strand, counting down.
GCATTTTCTCTTCCGAAAATTGAAAAAAAAAAAAAGATATTTTAGAAAGAATAAAAATAAAATAAAAGCTCAGGTTATCTTTCACATTTAAGAATATTCAATACTCAAACCTGAGAATACTGTTTAAGCTAAAACAATCTCGTGTCAATTGATTCATACGCACTCAATTGTAAAGTCTCGATTACGAATTCGTGGTTCTAAATTAGATCCAAATTAATCAAGAATTTTTAAAAAATGGAAAATATGTAATATAGAAATTAATTAATCTGAGGAAAAATTGAATCGATTCTTCAGAAATGAATGGACGAATTGAACACTTTACGACTTCGTTCTTCCTAATTTAGAAAGAAGGAAGATGGAATATGAACGCAGCAATTGAATTGGAAGCTCTCTGAGCACAACTTCGAGTCACCGACAAAAATTGAGAATAAAAGAGATTTTGAAGAAAAAAATCGCCGCAATGGCGAGAAATCGTTAAAAAAAACTGAAAGAGAAATCAAGCAATAGAAGCTGTATTACAGGAGGAACTATCAGTGGAAGGAAAAAAATAGGAAATAAAAAGCAAGAAAGAAAAAACGAGGAAGTTAACAACGCATTCAACGATTGAGTGTGAGAAGAAGAAACACCACCGGCGAGGGCAAAATCGACTTACCGAAAAAAAAGGCGAAAATGCGAGTAGCTGATGCAGCAATGAGAGAATGCTGAGATATTCGGATTAGGATTTTATGTTCTTTTTGGAGAAAGGTTGAAAGTGAAGGTGGCAGTGGCAGTGACAATGGTGGAGTTGTGGTGGTTGTGTGTGCTAAGATAGATATTCGGAATTAGGTGCTTCTTAAAAAGCAAGACGTTGCAGAAGCTCCAAAAACCATCACCTTTTCACACCTCTCTCTCTCTCTCTCTCTCTCTCTCTCTCTCTCTGTGTTCTTGTTCTCTTCGATTTCAATAAATCAATAAATATCAATTAATATACTCCTCTGTCACCATTTTTACGTATGTACAAAAATCAATAAATAACTCTAAGCAACCTTTGTTTTTTTTTTATTTTGTTGAATGACGTAATTGGCCCTGTGAATGCGCGGAAATAGCGATAATGGTAAGAAAACTTGCGGCAGAAGGAGGCGCGTATGGCGAGGGTGAGCTGTGTTTTTTATCTGCAAAGTGTTAGCCTTTAATTTTATTAACAAAGAAAATTAAACCTAGGATTTTTTTTTCTAATATGTGTTATATCTATGATGAGGGTGGATTGCATCCAATAATAAGAAGAATTTTTTTTCTTTTTTGTCTACAACATAATATGTATTTTTCACAAACTAATCATAGTTTAAATCAGATAGAATATTATACGATAAATTTTATTCCTTTAAATATTCAGCGCAATCCTAATTGTTTTTTGTTTTTGTGTTTTAGTTTTTGGTTAATAATAATAATAACAATAATGGAATGGGTTTATGGAATTAATTATTATGTAGAGAAGAGAAGAGAGAGAAGGTGTAATTAGGAAGAGTTGAGTTTGGACCACCGTCAGTGGCATTCTACTCTGTACAGCTCACGCGAGTTTGGTATCTAGCTCGCTCGCAGCGAAGAAGTATGAGTTGGCTGCTTTCTAAATGCGTTTAGTGCTACTGCCAGCCACTTCTTGGCATGACATCAACGTGGAGATACAAAAATCCACCCTCTTACATCTCACTACTTAATTCTAACTTGTAAGTTGTTGTTTTTTAAGGTTACTTGTAACCTGTAACAAATGTGTGCTGTATAAATAATCATGTCTTTGACTTTAAGTATAAAGTCAGGTCTTGAGTTTGTGATGCAAAAATTGATCTCTAAATTCATGTTTAAATTATGTATTTCATTGTCTGGAGATTTCATGTTATACTTGCAGATAAGGAGAAGAAATAATATATGACAAAGTACATGAGACAATTTTATTGTTGTGTCAAAGTTCATTCTTCTTCTAAATCCATGTTTAAAAAATAAAAAAATGATTGAAAGATGATAATTTTTCAAAGGTTTTAAAAATTTATATCATAATAGTTTTATTTGTTATGAAGTCTTAGATCATCAATAAATGTTTAGTATTATTAAATTTTATGTTTGAAAATTTTAATTAAATTATAAGTGGATATTAAATATTTCATCTCGATTAATGATATGACTAATATATATTATAAGTGAAAGTAATTTTTACCTTATAAACTGTTTTAAAAGGTTAATTAGATTTAAATTCAAATTTTAAGAAATGAAATTTAATATCTTCAATACTAGTCTCTAGCATTCAATCGGTTTCAGGATACTCTGTTTCAAGAAAGAAAAAAAAGGTGACAGACGCCGTTTATTAAGCACGATCAACTTTCAAAATGGGAATGCTATTAAAATAAAAGAATTGACCCCGAAGAGTGAAAACAGGGGTTGGAAGCTTATGTTATGTATTTAACTATTTATGGATCTAAAAACAAATGCACATATGTTTATAATTTAATCTTTACATGAAGGACCCGAAAAATCAAAGAACTGACCAATCCTATCGAATGTTCGAATGGTTTAAGGTACATTAGACAATACTAAATGCTTAAGAAATTATATGTAAGCTGTATTCACTTATGAATTTTTGTTAAATTAAAATGATGCTTAATGGATTTCATTATCAATCACATCACCTTATCTTTACGTAAAATGGCTATATATAATTTTGTAAGTACGCACAAAATGACATAAAACTAGCTGTACTCGGATAATAAGACATATATATAATGGTGTTTGGAACTAAACATAGAAATGCAATATTTATTTTAATTTTCTTATTTGGAAAGCATTTTAAAATTATAACATTTTATATATAATAAAATAACTAGTTTAAGTTATTTTTCACTATTCTTATATAATATCCTAAAATTAGTAATCTCATGTCTAATAATTAATTAAAGACAAAGATAGCCATAAGTTCGGGGGAACAAATTGATCAATTTGACTTGATTCAGATATTAATCTTGAGCCAACATTTATGAAAATTAATTAATTGATCCAAATATATCAATGCAAAAAGTCGAACACGTCTTTAAAATTGCGGGGTGAAACAATTAATTACACGTACAAAACTAGCGAGACAAAAAAAAAAAAAAAAAAAGTATTGATTTGCTCCTACTTTACTTGGTCTATGTTAAATTTTATTAATGAACTCTATATCTATTCATGATAAGAAAAACGATAATAACACTTATTATTATTATTATGCTACTCTTTATTAATTATTAGTTTGTGTAAGTCTGACACGCTATTTAACAAGCTTTCACATGTAACTTTGTAAGTTTTAATAAATTTTAATTAATAGTAGAAAATATATATTATAAGAAGTGTTGTTAATACTTCTCTTCTTAACAATTATATAAACATAAAGCTTAACTTTTTTTTGGTAAATGGGAAATTAAAAAGAAGACAAGAAAAGAGAAGAAAACTGTGAGACCTCCAGTCCCTAAGAAGCAGTAGTTCATGGCAATCAGGAGGAGCTGAACTCCAGACAACTTGTGGAATATTGTCCCAAAAATCTTTCAAAAATTTGAGAATTAATTTTAAAAAAATGGAGAAAGCATATTTTAAAATTTCCCAAACGACCGTGTGATTAGCAGATGGAGATTAGGTCTAACAAAAATGCAAACTAGAAACAAGATATTATGGGCTGAGATTATAAAATTACTTTTCCAATTGCATTATATTTTATTAGTAACTTATTATCAATTTATCATCCACTCGTAAGTTTTTTTTCGAGGCATACCCATATACAAGCCAAAAAAAATTTTTGACAAGGACTAGAGAAATCATTTTTTATTGGATGAACCCAGAACAATTACTAATGATAAATGGTCATCAGAATAAAAGTATTTACATGAATTTATTCTTTTTATCCATAAAAATCAAAACAATATTAAAAATTTATAATAATTCAAATATTATATTCAACCAGACAAATTACACCATTATACATCTACATGAATGAATGAGAAAGCGATTTGGAGATTTGTTTACTGCTATGAGCAAATTTTGATACGCACGTTAAATTGGGGTGCTCAATTCCAGGACAAGGGTCCATATATTTCCTTTTAAAAATATATACTACACAATATGTTACGAGACTTTCCAAGTGCAGCCAGACAATCCACATTGAAAACCTTGCCCCTTTCTTTGGATTCTACACTTGTATGTTGGGAGCTGAAAAGTATATATGGCTTGGGTGTCAAATAAATAAAAAGTATTGGTTACACACATAAAAAGGGGAAAAGGCACGAATAATTAAAGGGAGTGGGTACAGTAACAAATTAGTTTAATAATTCGAAAGAATTTTAATTTTATAATTGTATTTTTTATTCCTGACTCTTAAGTATTTGAATTGTGTGATTTTAGTTTTTTAGCTTCAATTGTATAAATTAAGTTTTCTAGATATCGTAATTGTATAATTTTGATCATTTTCTATTAAATACCTAACATATTTTATTAACGTTACATTGAATAATGATATTATAGTCAACATTTTGCTTGACGTATATATTAACGTGACTTTACAATTATGATACTAAAAGTCTTTAAAAAAAATGATACTAACAATATAATTATACCACGTCAATATATGTATCGAATAACGTCTTAATAGTTACATCAGTAAAAAATATTAAATATTTAATACAAAACTGATAAAGAAACAAAAATTACATAATTGTGATATCTAAATGACCTAAAATTACTTAAACACCTTTACCTAACTAATAATATTGCACAAAACTTCCTCTAAACTTTTATATATTTCCCACTTTATAGGACATAAATATTTGTATTGTTTAATTTTATTTTTTTTTTGCATTTTTCTATTGTTATAGGTCAATATGATTTTCTTTACCAATTTTTAGCATTCTTTATTGTTAACTAATTTTTACTCATTATTATTAATAAAAGTTTTTCTAGTTTTTTCATATATTTTTGGCCTTTAAACTATTTTTAAAAAATTATCAGAATAATTAAAAGTGATCATTAATGTGATTTTTAAACTATTTTAACTTTGAAATTTTTTTCTAAAAATCCATAAATATCTATGTATTCCTGGATATAATTCCATGACTAGATGCTTAAAGTCTATTTGGTGGTTAATTAAGATATGATATAACTATCCTATCTTAACCTAATAAACTGTTTGGTGCACCATTAGAGGATATGATTTGCTTATTCTATTGCTATTATATCTTTTTGATATGAGCAAGCAAGGATAATAGTTCAATTTTCTTCCTTCTCATTAGGGGTATTCAAAATTTAACTAAAACATTTGTAAATTGATCCAAAATAATCAAAAAAACTGCTTACACCAAAAATTACAACGACAAAAAATCTAAGAAATCACATATTTTTTGTGATTTTGTTCAATTTTCTAATCTTATTATAAAAAATTGAAGAATCCGAGTATATTATAATTATATTGATTTTTATTGTGACAATTAATAATAAGTATTAAATAATTTATTACTTTTTTCTTGCTTTATAATCAAGATGTATCTTTTACTTTCATATGTTAAAAAATGATGAACTAATATTGTAAAAAAATTGTTGTTAAATATAAGTGATGCACAAATTAATATTATGTTACAAAAAGAGTTGATAATATATTTTTATATTAATGCTAAATAGAAGTGAAGATAACAAATTTTAACTAAAATATGTAAAACAAAATTTGATAAAAATAAAATTCATTTTAAAAATAATATAGCATATATAATAATTATGTAATCTAGTTGATGGATTTAAATTAGGATAATAAATTAAAAAAATGTGATACCAAACCACACCAAACTGCAAAAAAAAAAAGGTTTGATTTGGTTGAGATTTAATGTTATATTTAAAGTGAACCAAATCATATATTTATTTTATGTTTAGTTCATAAGTTGACTTTTTGTTTAAAAATTGAACCAAATCACACCGCGAACACCCATACTTCTCACCACCCCTATCCTAGTGTCACCAATATCAGTATTGTTAACATCACCAATACCACTTTCATCATTGTCATTATTATCATTATCACCATAAATATCACCATACCACCATTCCATTGTTACCATTGTTGCTACGATCACCATTATCATAGATGTTGTAGTTGACATTATTGTTATTGCAACCATAATTGTTGTCACCACTGTTATCATGATCATCGTTGTTATCACAATTGTTGTCACAAGATTTTATATTACTATTATCACCCTCAATTGTCACTATCATGCCACTATCATCATCACTATTACCATCATTATTAATATGATCACCATTGTTATTATTGTTATTATCAGTATCAATTATCATTATCTGATTTGTATCAAATATGAGTTAGGATAATTTAATAATATCTAGAATCTACCAAACATTAAATAAGATTAGAAAATAAAATATTCTGTCTTTTTCTTGTATCATATCTCATTTTATCATGTCCTAAACACTAATCATGTGTTTCGGTTATCATTTGGGAAACCATGCTAGCGGTTTTTTTTTTTTTTAAGGAAACAAAGTGCGTTGCTTCTGTGTTGATGCTTAAGAAAATATGTTTTCCCCGTTGGACGGATTTCTGACTGATACCCAAACTCCCTCTAAATGAGCCCCCTTTAAAAATATTTCATGAATATGGTTATTAAAATGTGGATAACGGAAAGTTACTACCCATCATGCGTACTGGTCCCGTTGCTATTCTAACTTACCAATATGTCATTTTTGTCTCAATATTTTTTGTTCAAATAGAATCATTTATTTATTTATTTGGATTAAATCCTTTCGTTAGTTTTATTTCTACCTAATTTCTTTTACCAATTTTTCCTATCTAAATTATTGAATCTTTTTTTTTAAAACTCAAATAGCAATTCCAGGGGAAACTTCAAATAGAAAATAATTTGAATAACTCCTAATTTAGAAACTTGATAAAAGTAGAACGACTTTATAGTATATAGTCGGTGAGGCAAAGATTTCAATGAAGTGAAATTATTAGTTAATTTTTGGACAAAATATATATTTAGATTAATAGATCTTGAGTAAAAAAAATATTTAAAATAATGGGACGACCATTCAATTTGAAGAAATTTCTAATAAAAAAGGATTTAGATATTATTTTAGGAAAAGTAAATTTAATGAAAGAAGACAAGTAAATGAATTAAAAATAATCTTTTAATAAATTTATTTAAGAGCAAAATGATACACTAATTATACTAATGTACAAACTAAACTTAGTAATAATGAAAGTTATCTATATTTTATAAAAAAAAATATTTGTAAGTAACCTTATTTAAAAATAAAACACATTCCGACAAATTTAGAGTTGTTTTGCTTTAATATGAATCAAATTACTTTTAACTATTCAGTGTAATTGAAAATATATATTTAAATTAATTTTAACCATAAGTTTATTATATTAATTAAAATGTATGCTTGATTTTCTGACTCCAAATCTAATATAGAAACTTATTTTGACTCTTTGAGTCTTTTGACACAGGCAAGAAAGAGAAATAAGAAGGATCCAATGATATAAATATAATTATTATTTTTAAAAAAAAAAAAAAACTAGGATTATTTATGAAGGGGAGAAGGTACCATTCAGCCACACGGTTACACGTATCCATTGATTTTAGGATGGCGTTTTCAGAGATAGGGGACCAGTTCAGGGAGAAGATAGCACACGCAGCATGGGACAGTGACCCCTAATTCTAGAAACCTCAAACTCTACTTCTATTTCACTGCGTCGGCAGAGACACTGTACTTTTTTTTAATAATTCAAAAATGTTTCATGAACAATTATTTTTAAGTTGTGTACCATTAAAGAGAAAAAAGACAATATAAAGATGATTGATGATGTAGAATGATAAGAAGCAAGATATAAAAAAAAATAGACTTGTTAATTATATATGTTTGAATTGATTGTGATAAAATTAATTTTGAATAAAATTGATTTCATATAAATAATTTTGGTAGAAATAAAAATTATTTTTATTTGCTTCAATTATATTATGATTTTTATATTATCCAAACACATACTCAATATTTTAAAAAAATCATTATCAAAATATAATCACTCTTAATCAAAACAAATGTGGATAACCCAACAAGAATAAAAAATAACATAAAATAAATGTGCATTGAGAGTAAGTTACCCTGTGCGTCTGCAGGTGTCACTTTCTCGCGTGCCAAAGTAACAAAACCTAATTTTTTTTACCACATCTAACAAAAACAAACCTAACCGTGATGCCCTCACCATTCACCACCAACTACAAATAAATAATGTTATGTTGTTCACCTTTCTTTTATTTTTATTTTATGCCAATGCCAATAGACAAACTTCGCCCTCATCCATTCTTTCAATAACTTCCCAGCCCTTTACTTGTTTTGAGACAAGAGAATTAATAGCTTTGACATTTTTTTTTTTTTTTGCATTGTTTTGTTGAAAATTTTCTAAACACTTACAAAAAAAATTAACACATATTTTGTATAAATATATATATATATATATATTAAATAACTAATGTAAGAGTAGATAAAAGCATGAAAATTTTGTATAATTTCACAAAATCTTAGTATAAGGGTAGATAAAAAAATGAAAAGTTATGTAATTTTACAAAATCTTAGAGTTAGTTAATGTAATTTGCTTTAAGAATTAATTAGAGACACTTCCTATTTCACTTTGGGGATCTCATACAAGATTATGATATTGATCATGAGAGGTTTTATCAAGCTTTATAGGATGGACCATGAGGTTATCACAAAGCCGATGCTAAATTGTGACTTAACAATTTTTCTTTTGTGATATAGTGTCGGTCAAAAGCCAAAACCAATTCAAGTTTTTTTTTTTTTTTTTTTGTAGTAAGGTTAAAACTAAAACTTAAGAGGGAAATTTCTATAGTATCTTATTCTCAATTTTAGGAAAAAGAATTTTGTGTGGATCACCCCTTCTATCTAATCCAATCTAAGAGATTCTCAAAATTTCTTCAAACCACTGTTCACACATTCTTTCTACCTAACTCTTGTATACCAAACAATGTGCAAATGCAATACATTTGAACTAATTTTAGCGGTACTTCGTAAAACTAACTGCTCAAAAAAGTACCATTTTGTCTAGCAGACTGAGAGAAGAAAAAAAACTATTAACAAAATGAAAGAGCAGATATCGGACAAAAAAAGAAATTAATGACAAGATAATTTTTTCATATTTAATGAAAAAAATACAACTAAAGGTGTTTAGTAATTTTCTTAACTTTTGTACAATATTTTAATGGACATTCAAGTAAATGGTGAGAGTAGCAAAATTTATGACTCTGTATGATCAAGATGATATAAACTAATAAAAGTAAGAAGATAAATTATACTATTCTAATTATGACTTATTATTTTCTTAAAAATAAAGAATAAAAGTGTTATATGCAGGCAAAATGAAAAGAAAAGTATCATCTCATTATGAGACAAGAAATTGGTGAAGCATATTCACTTTATTTATTTTCCTCTTGAAATGGTGAAACAGAGTCAATTACAAACAAAATAGTCATGGCCGAAGAAAGACTATGCAGTTTCTCGCGATGAAGGAGCAGTACAACACTACAACTCATATACAACAGTACAAGATAGTATACAATTGCACGTTTATTGGGATCCGATCTTGTTTAATTAATGCTACCCAATTACACATAATCAACTGCATTAAATCTATGGATCTTTTAACAGTTAATGTGTCACCAAAGTTGGGTGCAACTCATTTGTATGGGTATTAGATAGTTGGACTTGATCCAATGGTGGTAATTAAGTTGAAAATACAATTTGAGTTTATGGAAGATCAAGATTTGATTCCTGCAAAATATATTTTTGGATAGACAATGAATTTTAAATGTGATTAAGATTAATCAAAAACTAGTCTTATAATTAATTCAAAGGATCAAAATTTATAAAAATACTTTGGAATATAAGTGAGAAACCTAATGCCTTAATTTGGTGATACCAAATCAAGAAGATATTTGACACTTTTTTCCTTGTAGCTTTTTTCTTTTTACTATAATTTTTCAGCCATTCCATTCAGCCTTTTTAGAATAGCATGTTGCTTAGGCTTATTGTTGCTTAGGCTTATTCAGCCATTCCTGCTAATTTAATGTGCTATATATACAGTTGGTCTTCTCTTCAAACTTTATTTTTTCCTAGCAAATTAAATATCTCTTCCTAATTGATTCCTTTAAAAAATATCTATTCTTAATTCCTATTAATTATCATCATTCAATGAATGTAAAGATCAGAAGTCTAAATACTAACTGAGAAAGCTAACGCTAACTCAAAATGCTATCACCACATATATTAACAAATGACTGGTGAAAAAAACAAGCTAACAACCAGATTAGAAGAATATCATCATCCAATAATCAAACACAATTCCTAATCAGGGGTCCTTGTAATAATATTCAAAGCTAATGAATATTAATTTCAATCGTTACACCACCCACCAAAGTTTTGTGCTGAAAGGAGCAAGGATCAATCTTATCATGCTCGTACATTTGCCATGAATTTCATATTAGAAATCCACCATATATGGGTTGGTCCCAACTCCCAACCAAGGTGTCACAAACTCCATATTTTGGGTCAAAAAAATTACTATTTCTCCTTATTACTTCACTTTAGATTTGTCCTCTTTGTCTTTTACCATCATGATTATTCATTAGACATGCAAACATTTACAGGACATTATCACACTAGGGCTACGATTATTCCAAGACATCAACATCATGTCAACCACACAGCCTAATCATAATATAATTACGTATTGACAATCATTAGAATTGCGATTCAGATAATGACCAGATGGTGACACTCAATTAATAACAAGAAGTTGCAAGAAAAAATAAAAAACGAGAAGGGGGGGACCGTTGATAATTTTTTCTAAATCTAACAATTATATTTGTTTTCCCGTAACTGTTGTATAATAGGAAAAAATATATATAGATCTATTATCTACATTGCAATATATATAGTCCATCTTGATATTCCGTCCTAGTTTGGGTTTAATTAATCCCTCCTGCTGCTAAATTTTATGACAGAAATGTTCTATTGCTTCTTATGTGTTGTCCTTATCTTTCAGCAGGAATCGTTGAACTTATATAATTTAATTTAATTACGGAAAACTTTCTTGCGTGTACCAATTTAAGATTTCTTAAATTTGATCATAAGATAATGTTGTGAAATTATAATTAAACAACATGTAAATATCCTTTTCCTTGCATAAAAACAAAATGAACACTATATCGTATGAAAAATTACTATAATAATTAGTTATATTTTGATTGTAACAGAACTGGCATCTACTCATGTCAAACAAAAAATGAACCGGGGAACTGGCATCTTTATCTATTTAGTTATAAAAAATAAAAAAGAATTGGCATCTACTTTTCGTAATGTTGATGTCAGCAGACCAAAAATGTCAGTAATGTCAACGGTTCCATTCTCTGCCATCTTTTCCCCCCTCGTACTTAGTTTACTTCTATCTCTAATCCGTTTTTAAAAGAATATTAAATTTGACTGAATAATGAAAAATTAACTTAAAAGAAAAGGAATAATTGAGATGTAGAAATTTAAGTCCCTTAATTAAACATATAACTTTGAACTCAATCTCAAAATTTACATGAATACCTTAGCCATCTCACTACTAATTAATATAAGAGTGGCAGCTGAGAAATACTTTGAATTAAAAAAATACAAAGTAAAGAATATGATGGTTCCTTGTTGCATCTGCGTTTTGTTGCCATGAATTGGCCAGCTGGATCAATAGCATCCTTGAATTGAATATATAAAAACAACAAATTAACAAATATATGCATATATATGGTTTGTCTGTAAATGCGAATCAAGCGACAATGTGGGCGTTCTTCTCTTTATTGTTGGTTTGGTTGTGGTCACTGCACAGTGCCCCACGTACTGCTGCTAGCTCCAAATTCTTGTCCCCAAATATTAGTGTTTAGTACTATGTGTGGACACTGATACAATATAGTAGTTTTTTTTTTCTGGCTCTATGTAATTAAGGTATCTTGCATACACTCATTAATCATTGTTGGTTTCATAATAGTAGTCTTTGGAGTTAGTTCAGTGCAGTTAATAACTAATATTTCATAAATAGGGTATGTTTAGTTTGTTCTTTAGTTTTTTTATCTTTAACTGGTTTGATATGTTTTACTAACAAAGTACAAATGATTATCGTTATTCTCAAACAAAATCCTACATTCGAGTTCTAACATTATGTATATAAAAGAAACTTGTTAAAATTAAAGAGTTAGTTTTTTTTTTATATCTACAACTATTATAAAAGAAATAATCTTATTTAATATCATCTTTTTTTTTAAATATTTTTATTCTCAATTATTATAAATCATTATAATATTTTATTTTATAAACTTTTAACAATAATTACATATTTCAAAACAAATTACACTTAATTACGTATAAGTAATTACATGGAGTATTTTTTTTTGCACTAGTATTTATAAATATGATAAGTTAGGTACAAGGAGATACCCAACATGAATAATACATATCAGAATCCTAAGCAGAAGAGTGTAAATTCAACAATGAAGCCCTCCCATGGTTATATGCTATTAATCCATGAATAAAAAATAACCACGTATATCTGCAATCAACGAAATCAAATCCTACAAAAATTTGAAGAGCCTTATCAGCATCAATAATTCCATCACGAAGCAGAACGTAGTACCATTACATTACCAATTATCACCATGATTCAGCCAAGAACTATTGACGAGAAAAACACGCTACCAATTTCTTCAAAATTCTGCAATATCCCATATATAGAATGACACTGCTGCCGTACGTCTTTCTACTTAGACGTAATTTATTACTTTGCTTCTTCTTTTTTCTGCTTTTAATATGATATAAAATTATCAAATTTTTAGAAATACGGTGTATAAGAGCCATCACAAATATTTGCAACATGTAAATTCATTACATGCTAGACTAGGATAAATTGGTATAGAGAATACAAATTAATAATTATGTTATCAAATAGTTTTGAGAATTACTTTTAATCTAGTCAATACTTAGCTATTACGTTCATTTCGTTTATCAAGTTTTATACAGACTTAAATTACAAATTACATCTTAATATATATTGCGTCAAATTAATAGAGTTGAAACAAAAAACTTCCAATTGAAATGAACTTCTTTTAGTATTCATATGTTAAATGCGCTCTTTATATTAGAATATAAAGTTAATTTTCTGATCGACTGTAACTATTTGAGCTTTATTTTTTAAAATTAATTCAAATAAAGTATAATGATTAACAATTATGTATCTCACTCTTTCACGATGATACCCGAAATTAATATTTTTTATTCAGATCTGATTAATTTTAAGGTACAGGTAAAAGAAATATCAATTGCTTATTTCAATTATATAAAAATGTGCACTTTTTAACTTTTCAAATAGTAAATAATTTTACTTTTTATGTAATAGTAATTTATATATATTATTTAAACGTAGATACTTTCACAAAACCTTATTTTCATTTGCCGAGTCCCTTATGTATTTTTTTATTTAAAACGAATCCTCATGAAATGTGAAAAGATGTGTAGACTTTGCAAAAAGCACTAGGAAGCATCTCATTGGGCATGGATGTACAAAAGTAACATAAAATTTATTCCTTCACAAAATTTTCCAGCTACAATGCCATTAATTTATGGGCATATTCATGCATGTGTAAAGGTGTGAGACACTTATCACAATGCTGCCACTAATATATTTTTGCACACAATTCTCATCAACTATGGTAAACAAAGAAGTGAATGTTTTCAACCGGTATAATCAGTAGTAAAACAAATTTAAGCAAATTAGGTCAATTCGGTGAGTGCTTCACTTCACATTAATGCTGAGCCAAAATCATAGAGTTATTGTATTTATCATTTATTATAGCTAATAACTTATAGGATTTTGTTAACAAGTATTTTTAAAATATTGATTAAAAAATAAAAAGTAAAAAATATTTATTATAAAAATTATAGGATAATATAAAAGATACCATGAACAACTGTAATTTTCTATCTTGCAATAAAAATATTTAAATTTTAAATTTTTTAATCAATACTACTAGGATATCGGTTAGTATTTGTGTAACTTTTAAGTAATAGTTAAAGTGAGTATTAATTCATTTCAGTATAGCTCCCTATTGTGTGTAGAACGTGACATTTCTATGAATAAGTGCGGTGGTGAAACAGCGTTATAGGCTTAGTGGCATACAATGATGACCAAACATAGCGCGTCATTTGTAATAATTGTATACCCATGCGTTTGATCTTTTGGTGTCCAAATTTTCAACCTTGCTTTCTTGGTACGAAAGAATTTTTAACAATGCGTGGCTGAATCGGGTAATATAATTATAATGGGTGTGGCATCATATTATATATACACTCTGCGGACCCATCAATATCAATATATAATGTGAAAATATATAATTCCTATTTTGCTTATATTACCCCAAAGATTTTGTTTTTCTTGTTTTTTTTCAACTGTTTTCCTCCCTTCTTTCTTCGGATTCGATTTGCCTTTGGTACTTGTACAAGCAATCTCTTCAGCGCAAAAAAATAAAGCATAAAGTTCATGCTTGCACTTTCCATTGTGCTTTGTGTGTGTGTGTGTGTTTTCGTCTTCCTCTGAATGCTAAATGTGCTGTATTGTATCCAATGATCCAGATCTCAATCTATTTTCTAACAACTTTAATCGAGGCTAATTATGACAATATTCATAAGTGTCTTTATTTAATAATTCATTGTGCCATAACAATTTTGTTTTTGGATGAAAACAAAGGTATAGCAATCATGCGACATAATCAAATAATCTTCTTTTCCAATGAGAATTAATCAATTAAACACAACACTTTATGCAAAATTAGCCATTATGCAAAATTATTACAAGTTTATTTGTTTTAGAGTAATATCCTAGATATTTCTCCATATAAGAGCCATTTTGTATTACAAGTGTGAGATGAAATTGAGTTTAAGCTTCTAAGATGACCACATGTATCCAATATTTAAGGAAGAAACCCAAACATAATGGACATGATCTCCAAATGCATTGAAAACTAAGACAACAAACTATAGTACAAAAGGCACATATAATACAATGAAGTCAATATTTTAACATTTTGACAGGTAAAGAACCTTAAATGACTTTGTCAAACTACTTTAACTTTCAAACTTGGAGTTAATTTGCAGGGTTGTGTACCCTTCCGATCCTAAGCTATATGGTGAGCTTCATCAAGCATCTTCAGTTTAATTACAACACTCATGACTTGCGATCGAAACTATGTAACCTCCTAACCGAAGGTATAGTTAACTATCTTTTTTAGTTAGCATAAAATATATTTTTTCTTATATTTGAGATTGGAGGGAATAATTGTTAAAAAATATGTAATAAATTCTATTTGTACCTATACCTTTTTAGCAAGATTTAAGATAACCTAAATAACATATTGTTTAATAAAACAATTAACATAAGACATTCTCTGTATCGATATAAGTTCAAATCATAGATAGGTTGCAATACGCAGCTTCCAGTAATTAACTACGCAGACCTAGAGGAAAACATATCATTAAAAGTGATAGTTAGGCGCATTTATGAATTACTCCAATAAAAAAAGCACAAGTAATGTTTGACATCCCTTGACTAGTTACACCATTCAACTTTATAACTTTGAAATTATTTTTAAGCGACTTTTATTGTTGTCAATAGTACAACTTTGTCAATGAAGACAAATCATCATCATTATCTTAGAATCAAAGAAGAAATTAACCTTTCTATATATTTTACTTCAATTAGTATCTCAAGGATATTATTAAAGAATTTAAAATAAAAATATTTTTATCGAGACAAAAATTATATTGTTTATAATCTATTTTATATTTTTTATGATTTATATAATAAATATTTGTTTTTTAGTTTTTTAACCAATATCTTAAAATATTATTTAGCAAAATCCTTATTTTATTTTTATTCTTTTACGGTAACCTTGCTTCTTTTACGCACGCAGCACAATGCCAAATAGAGGACAAATATTAAGATGACACAACGATGGTGTTTGATAAAAATAAATAAATAAAAATTGAAAGGATTAAAATAATGAAGATTATCAGTTAAAAAATAAAATAATAAATATGATACAATATATAAATTAAATACCATAGTTTTGAACCTTTGATATCATTAATCACAAATTTATAGAAAAAATATAAAAAAATACACAAGACATTTTTTTTATCATAACATTAGTGCGAAATATTTATCACATTTTTTCATTCACAAAGTTTGAATGAGACCTTACTTAATTGAGACTGATTCTACTCAAACCAATGACTTATTAATAATTCATAAGTTATATTGTGGATGTTTTCTTGTACTAAAATAAGAATGTAAAAATCACATAACATAAAAATAAAAATATCTATATTATGAAATTTTTTATTTTAAAAAATATCTTAAAGTTAGCCATAAGAGTTGATGCTATAAAAACAAATGGTAATATTAATATAAGATTGTCAATAATAATAATAAAAATAAAGAGACTAAAGATTACATTATTTATAAATTTTTTCAATGACTAAAATTATGTAAATTAAAATTTTCTAAACTCTTTCAATGACTTAAAAATATTAATAATTAAAAAAAAAATTTAAAGAAGAATACAGAAAATCTTACTAATGTTAAGTACAAATATAAATAAGGTTAATATGTGAGGAATCATATTACTTGAGCGTGATTCAACCATTTGAATTATAATTTTATATTTCCTGGATTGTTTATGGTAAATTTTATTAAAATTGAATAACAATAAAAAGTTAAATAATTCATATTTTAGTTCACTTTAAAATAATAAATATTACTTCAATTTTGATCTATATAAATGAATTAAAAAAATTATATTAAAATAAATTTTGTATATATGATTTATGTAAAAAAAAGAAGAAAAATTATTATTAAATAGTGTAATAGCTAATGACAATATACTTGTATAATTTGATCTCATATAAATATAGAAAAATTGAGTATATGTAATTTTTTAAAAACAATTCATCTCTAAAATTTAGCAAATTCATAATTGATAAGGATGGATCAACTTTTTCCATTATTTTTGTTGTTTATCATGATATTTCTCAAGAATATTCATCAACCTTCTTGATCACTAAGTTTGACCAAAAAATCTGAATAATTTTACTGGTTCTCCCATTTTAATCACATGTATTTTTCTATTTATAATATTTGAACTCAAGATTTAAAGAAGATCGAGTTTAATATTCGATTTAGACCATCACCAATGATATGTTAGTTTTTCATTTAATTACTAATTTTTTGATTTCTAGTAGTGTTTATAAACAAACACGGGAGAATATGCATAATTGATGCATATCTATAAATAAAATTATTTGGGTTTCGGGGTTTTGGTTGTACATGAATGAAGATTATGATCCCCTTGGGCCTTGGATAGTCGTGAAGGGTTAATTTTCGTTTTAAAGGATTTGGCAATTTGAAAAGATATAGAAGGCTTGAGTTAGTAAACTTTTAGTTTAAGTATGAAAGATTATTCAATCAAATACATCACCTTCTTAAAATGAAATGAATGTTAGTATTTTTGAGAAATTAATGTCTGGTTTGAGATTCATTTTGAGGATTTGTCTTACTTTTATTGAGGTTAAAAAAGAATTTTGATCTCTTATTTACAATTTAGGTTTTGGATTAATCCTTTAAATGTAGTAAAAAACTTTGAAACTTTAAAGAACTATAGTGAAAATTTTAAAATATAAGAAATAAATTAAAACCTTAAATGTAGATAAAAACCAAAATCTAATTTAACCAATTTGTTTTTATGATTTTATGATTTTTATCCTATAATATGTGTATTATTAGGTGAGGCTGATGATTGTCACGGAGTGGCCCATATGTGGGATTGGTGCTGAATGTGTCACAAGGAGTGGAGAGATGGTGCTGATTCACAAGGTGCCACAGAAAGTGTACCTAAGTCCTCATGTCATGAATGAATGTGAATTGTTGGGGCAATAAGTACAGTGGAAGAGGTCATACCCACAACCCTAGTTTCTTTTCTGTAGTCCGTGCGGCCTGCAGCTGCAAAATCTTGGACATGACACTGTCAAGTGTACGTTTTCAAGGTTCACATGCCACTCTCTGCAAATGTCCCTCTCACATGCAATACCTAGTTATATTTCACTTCATTGGATTCTGCCCACTAGAGCCTCCTCACTTTAATTACATTTTACCAATTACCACTATTTATGATTCTTACACATTTCTTCGCAAAAAGTCAAGACATTTATTTGACTTTGATATCATGTCACTAGTAAATAGTAATATACTCCTACACGAGTAAAGATCCTCTCCAATGGTAGTCTCCATCTATTTTGTGTTTTTCTATCTTCTAATGGAGACTTTTATTAAATAGAGAGAAGATTAGTAATATTTTTTTTTAAAATTATTATTTTTCATTTTTTTATCTATATAAAATAATCTAAGATAATTATTATTTTGAAATGGAAAAAAAATACTAAATATGTGATTAATAAATTATCTATAAAGAAAATATGTGATCAAGAGTCTAATTCCTAATAATGTAATTATAGATAAAAAAACATCTCTTTGAAAAAATCAGTCTCTTAAATAAATATTACTACTTCAATAAATTAATCCTTAATTTTCAATCAAGATACCCTCCATTTTTTTAAAAAAAAAATCATTAAAAAATTTAATTTAGACTTTTGTCTTACATCTGAAAGTAGCCTAAAATGTTGACTAATATAAGGTTCTGTCACTTGAATCAACACAGCTAGAAAATGTTGAATTTAAACAATATATTCAGTTATATAAAGTACCTCACTGACGCCTTTTCAGATTGACTAAATTTTAAAAGAAAAAACACGAAGCTATACATGTTAATTTTACTAGAATTTGGACTTGTGGATTTCACGTGTTACATTCTTTAAATTTACATAATAAAAGTAAATCGAATATATTTCTCTTTTTTTACAGAAAAATCGATACAGTTATAGAATATTGGATGTATAAATTTTTTATATAAATTTGTACAATTAAACAATTGCCTAAAAGAAGTAATTTTCATGCTACCGGGGATGCATGGAGTTCAAATCAAGATAAAAAGCTGCTGTTGTACCACTAATAAAGAAAAGCAACATTGGGATTTTCTGCACCTTACTGCTTTGGTTCTGAAACAACCAGCATTGTGATTAATACTTTGTAACCCACCTCCATGAATTATCTCGTACCATTTTTTCATCTACTTGCTTCATCATTAGTGGATCATATTTTCTGACATTTCTGGGTCATACTTTCAGTTTTCATCTCTATTTTCTACCTTTTCAGCAAAGGATGAAGAGCATATTTGTTTTTGAATTGCAAACAGATACTTAGAGTAAAATAAAGTTTTTTAAAATACTTACCTTTTTTCTTTTATAAAATTGAGTTTGTGAATTATTAAATTTATTTTAAAAATCGTGTATTACATATTACACTAAAATCCAAACATACATTAAATATGAAACTATGAATTGAATAGATTAACTATTATTATTTTTTATATCTCTTGATTTCAATTTGTTCTTTTTAGCATAATAGAATAACTTGACTTCATCTTCTTCATTGGAGAATAAGTCTCACATTAATAAATTAAAAGAAACATAAGTAAGAAGATAATGAATTTAAAGAGTCAAGTTTTTTTAATACATATAAATCAGTTAAAAGTCTATTAACACGTTCTCTTATTATACTCCAGAGTAAGGACCTACAAACAAATTTTAATATTCTTGGTTGATACAGAGGTGATAATCTTTTTGGTATTTGCTACGTGGGTGGGGATAGTCCTCTAAGGATTCCCTCCGGAAAAAATAGAGATGTCTCCTACGTTACCCGTATCATGTGGAAGTAGTGACGTAATTTCATAGAATCATTCAGTCTGAATGCTACATGAAGAACATAAGCCAGATGAAGAAACGAGAGAATCTAAGATGTAGAAGATCATAATGATTCGACTGATTTGGATTCCTATATACCCACTCGTGCTATACTTCATTGTGTTCTGCATAACAGTTATGGCATTGTGCATGTTTCAATCATGCTGAGGGACCAAAACTCTTATATTTCGAGGCAACGTGCTTATGAACTTGGAGCTCAAGACCCATTAAAAAGGTACCGAAACAACATTTTTATTGATTGAAAAATGAAAATATATTAATAAAGTGAATACTTTTAAGAATTCTAATGAAGAATGGTCTTAGGTGTTCTATTTTGGGCCAACTTTCCATGTATCCACATAGCGGAGCCCGATCTTTTGTATTATGGGTCAACTGTTCATTAACTAGTGACAGGGTAAGGGATGGGTCTTGGAATGTTGGCCCAAAATAGTGATGGGTTTCTTTCTCCTAAGCCTTACTCTTTTTACGATAAAAAGCATAGATTGGACATTGGAAGAGTTTTCTGGAACCATCTAATTTTATGAACACCACAGATGGTGTTGTTTTTTGCACTCCAACTTTTTTTTCCCACAC
Organism: Glycine tomentella; assembly: GCA_007407185.1. Taxonomy (NCBI): domain Eukaryota; kingdom Viridiplantae; phylum Streptophyta; class Magnoliopsida; order Fabales; family Fabaceae; genus Glycine; species Glycine tomentella. The sequence continues at coordinate 882,767 of PYAF01006068.1, read as the reverse complement.
TTCTCATTGTATTCCGAAAAAGTCTATTCTAAAATGTAAATTTGTGTTCAAGAATGCAATAGGAAGTGCAAAAAACAACAGGGGGAATATAGGAAACAAAGGCCCCACACAGATAATCCTAAGTCCTAATAGAGTACAGTCTGATTTAGGGTTGTTGCTTCCTGTATCCTTTTCGAATTTTTTTTGACATTTCGGATTGGTCATTCTGAAGAAAAAAAAAAGTGTATTTTGAAATGTAATTTACATTTTAGATTGACCTTCCAAAAGGTAAAAAGGAAGTGCAGGAAGCAAAATAGCTCTATTTAGGCTTTCTTTCTTCTTTTTAATTTGGTCCTCACCAATAGTTGGACTCTTTTCAACAAACGTGAAGAACCGTTCTATTTGCACTTCCTTTTTCTATTTAGATTCTTTGCTTTCTATTATCGATATAGATCCCATCAATATAGATTTGTTTTTATTTTTACTTTAAATTAGTCTAAATCGAACATAAATATGCGTAAAAAATTTGTTTACGATTTCATCATATTATCCTTATTTTATATCTACATTTTTTTTATATTTTCATAAAATTACCATACAAGATGTATTTGTTTATGAATAACACATTTTTCATACTAAGAAGTTTAAATCAACCTGATTGAGCATTATGTCATGTGTTTGAGTTATTGAAAACTCATTGATACTTGAATTTGATTCCTATAATTAAATAAAATATAAATCCACTCTCATATTTTTGGGTGTAGCTTTCATATAACTGTTAAAATGGTATTATAGTCCACAAATAAGGAAAGAGTTGAAGCCTCTCAAAAAACGATTAGTAAAAAGATTGAAAGGGGGAAAAGGAAAAGAAAACCTTAACAAGTAAACGTTAATTTATACTTAACAACAATAAAATCTTATCCCACTAATAAAGTTAGTTATATGAATTATACAACAAAATTTTATTTTATTCCACTACATAAAGTCAGTTATATAATCACATGACATCATTTGTCTCGATTAAAAAAAATCAAAATTTTATGAATAACAACAATCTTTATGCCCAAAGGCAATGAAAAAAATGTTTGGTCTCTAAACTCAGAAAACTGGAAAACAATTCCAAACAATAAATAAAAGCAACCCTTGTGGTCTCTCAAGCCTAAACTTGAAGGATAAATCTAGAATGACGATTGAGAACAAGTAACAACTGGGTCAAATCAATTGAACATGTGAGGAAGTATTGAAAAATAAGTTCCACTTTAGTGGAGTTAGAAACAAATAAAACACTACAATATTGGTATGATATAATTTTGTCATCTCAAACAAAAAATAATGTGATGGATTAAGAATGACTCTGAATTGAATTGTGATTGCAGATACTGATCTTGTGGTGTGTTGTAATTTGGAATTGTCAATTGGGTCACCACCACCACCTTCCAAATTCTAAATGATTGGTACGATTCTGGCTTTCCTACAGCAAAAAATGTTTACGTGTCAATTGGTCTTTTGCTTTCTTTCTATCTTCCATTGTTTTCCAAGGTACACAAGTGACAAGGGTCTCCACTTCCACCACCAATATTAATTTCTCAATGGGATTTTTCTGGCACCAGAAAACAAATGTGTGTAAAGTCGTGAAACGGTTCTTTTCCGTATCTTGAGCACTTAAGCTTTAAAGAAGCCATGATTGATTGTGACACTAATTATATTCTTTGGGCTGGGTCTTCATACATTTCGTCAGAGGATTCGAGTGAACACAATGCTTCGAACATGCATGGTGGAGACCCATGCGACTTCATTGGTCACAAGATATTTCTTTTTCACCTATACATTCAATGAAAATAACACACAAAAAGCTTAATCTTAGTCATAGTCATACATGAATCAAGTTCTAGTGTCACACCCTTCCTTTGCTATTTACTTCTTTTATCCTATATAGAGAGATATTTTATTAGGCTTGTTTAAATGAATTTAATGGTCATATATTGACATTATAAACACACTACTGTAACTCAATCATAAATAACTTTTAATATGATTTTTAAAGTAATTATCATAAAATGAATAAATTTATTATATATATAATGAATTATGATTGAATAATTGTGTAAAAAAAATTATAATTTCAGTGTATAATTATTTTTCTCTATTTATATTTGCAATTTTATTACTTTATCTATTGATTACAACCACTAAAATATTAGTCCTTTCTAAAGGAGATAGAAAAGGCCCTAGATCAAGGATATAAGAAGAAGGTTAGAAAGCCCATTGGTTTAGTCCTGTTGTCGCATTCTCAGTAAGTATTAATTAAAGTTAAGTAATTGAAACAGTCGTCAGAACTACTATTAACAAAATTATTTGCAACTTTCTCAAATTAATAGCCTTTTAAAATAATACTATTTGTAAACCTAGTCTCTTTTGTTAAGGGAATACACTAATGATTAATTGGAATTATTTACAGCATATTAATTAGCATACTACTATTTTATATGAATAAATACCTATGATTAGTTAGGTGAGGACGTAGCTGGCACAAAGACTCTCTCTCTCTCTCTTGAAAACAAAGACTCTTTTGCATGATTATAATCATGTTCACTTTTTTGGTCAATGAAGTTCTTTTATTTTTCTTAAATTACAACTTTGTGTTTGATATTTTTTTATTAATGTTTACTTTATTTTTTTAAAATCAGTCGCAATGCACATATTAAAAATATAGTATGAAAATGCTTCGATTTATTTTTTTCATATACTATTTGTCTATCAAAGTAATGCATATTTAGTTGATATTGTAAAAACATTTAGCCTTTTACATTAACTGTGTATGCATATTAAATTATTAAAAACTAAAAAAAAATCTAATTCAATTAGTTGAATATGATGTGTACTAAATTATTATAAATTTTTTTATACCCATTTTTAATTCTTACAAATAAAAAATATATTATATTATCGAAATAGTTCCCTTCTGTCGTTTTCTATCTCAACATCGTTAAATTAGTCCTTAACAAAACAATTTGAAGTAAATAATATAGGGTACACTAAAAGAACAAGTAGCAGTTAATTAAAAAGATAGAAAGTGAGAGAGGAGAATAACGCCAAGAATAGACCACCTCGCGCACTCATCACAGTGTTCTTGGGACCAAACCAGAATCAGGTGAAAACATAGCAAGTGAGACTTTGCGTTGCTTTCACGTGGGTTGGTGTCATTATAACTCCCACAACTGCTACCGTGATTGCAACGTCCACACAAACAAACAAACTTTATCGCAATATTTAATAACACAACTCTAAACATAAAAACAATAATAACCAAATTTCAGGCCACCCAACTAACATTACACAAATAGTTGTCAATTGACTAGTTGTCAAAAATGGCACAATTATAAACACACCGCTGTCAACACAATTATAGTAGTTAATATAGAATTAATTAAAAAAAAAAGTACTAACTTTAGGTACGGTGAAATTGAATTGAATAAACTAATTTATTAAAGATAAATGATTAATATGTTAAATTTAAAATTAAATTGTCAGGAGGACGATATTTGAGTTTAAAAATAATTCTTATTTAAATTTTATTTATCATTCGATAGAGTTATGGTTAGTCAGGAATTTTTTTTTTTTACATGATGTAAATAAGAATTAAGACAAAATAAAAAGAATTGAATTTGAAATTTCTCTACAATTTCATTTCCATTCATCAAATCAAATGCATACACAATAGTACTTTACAATTTTAGCATAGTTAGAGACTCATCTCAGCTTTAAAATAGCCATGAAATCACAGCCTGCACCCCAATCCGAACCCGGGACGACTCCCACCCTCTGCCATCTCCTGGATCGACATTTTTGTGAAACCATTCTTTGTTTTTGGTGTAGAATGACGATAACAAGGATTCAACATAAAATAAATCCTCGTACATCTATCTCAACCTTCACCAACCACTAGGCCGATCCTAATGGATTTTCCCAAACCATTATCTCGTACAAATCACATAAAAATAATACACTCACTAACATCTAATAATAAAATGAGATCTTAATGTAATAATGTGCTTCTCCCTATGTACTCTTAAAATCCCCTCACCTCATCTTCCTGAGGTAATAATAATGATTACAATAAAAAATTCTCATCATAACTCAAATTTCAACCAAAATGAGGGTTAACTAAATCGTGGTACCTTGCAAAACTCGGCCGAGTCACCATTGAACCGAACCCTCAAATATGCTTAAAATAACTATATTTTACGGTTTAATGTGGTTGGATTTGAAAAGTTACCATATGGTTTTGTCAGTGGGGCCATGTAGGAGTGGTCTGGACTCAGGCCAGAAGTCGAGGTTGTTGCTGATGCCGACGTGGCAGTAGTGTCTCTGAAAGTCGTCGAGTTCGAGGTTTAAGAAGCGGTTCGATTTGGCCGGGTCGGACCGGGAAATGAACCGGAGAACGTCTTGGAAGAGCGTTTCGTCGCAGGGGATGGCTAAGGGTCCGTGGTTGGTGAAGCCGTACTCTTCCTCGGCTTGGAGGAGGAGCTTCTTGAAGACGGGGTGGTTCAGGTACGTGGCGCGCACAACGAATCTGGTGAGGTTGCTGCCCACGCACACCGCCACGTGTCCCGCGGGCACATCAGACGGTGGTGCACGGTTCGCGGACATTCGGGCCTTGTTGCGCCACCGCCGCAGCATCTGCCGGAGACGTACAATGTGTCGGATTTGGCTGCATTTCGCTGACATTTTGATTTCTGTTTCACTTTTGCTGTTCTTCTTCTTTTGTGTTATGTTGGTGTTAGCTGAACGAACAAGTTGCAATATATGGAAGTGATGATGAATGCTTGAAGCTTGAAAGAGAGCGAGATATTAAAAATCAAGGGTTGCGGGGATTTTAAGAATGTTGAGAGGTTAAGAATTTATAGTAGGGGGGTTGGGAAAGTGGCCTTGGTGTTTGGGGATAATTACAAACTAAGTCACTACTACTGTCTCCGGTTCTTGTAGCAGTCTTCAGAGGCAATAGTAGTCATTAGATGAATTGCATGTTATTGGTTTATTCATGGGTAAATATTAATTTTACTTCTTCAAAGTGTGTGACTTACTGATAAATTAAGTTAAAAGATGGAAACTTTATATTTGGTATTTGAATATGTAAAGAGTGACATAAATTTGTTGTTTGTATAATTTGTGAGACTGTTTTAATAATGATTAAAAATTAATTTTATAATAAATTATATTTTTAATAATAAATTTAATATTAAATTATAAAATTTAAACATTTATTTGTTATTAAATTGTTCACGGTATTAATTTATCGTATCTTTTGAATATTAGTAGAGTTTCATCTTTTAAAAATTAATTTATTACAAGTTTCAGAGACACTACTCCACTTATTGCAATATGATAGTATATGTTCAATGTTAAAGAATCTTAACATTTATCTATAACTAATGTTTTATTGTAGAAAATATGTTTTTATTTTATAATATTATTTTATTGAAATACTTAATGACTTGAAAATTTATGAGTCTTTTTAAGGTATTTTACTATTTATTTAAGCGATATAGTCATAAACAAACCTAGTTTAAAATTAGAGAATTCAGATAAACTAACAATAAATCAGATCGAACTCATAAATAACTTTCATAGGTTCATAATATAATTCAACTGGGAAAATTTAACTTAATTGATTAAGTAAAATAATGAATTATTATAAATTTTTTTATATTTGTCTTTGATTCCTTCCGGAAAAAAAACTAATCCAATTCAAGTATATTATCCCAGTCATTTTGGACATAAAAAATCAGAACATTTTGTACTAATTAATTTATTATGTGCTCGGTGTTTTATTTCTTTTGGTGCATTGTGTTAGGAATTTATTAGTCACATCAATTTTACTTAAAGCACACAAAAACCTGAGATAATGGTAAGGATTATTTTGAAAATATTTTTTCAGTGAAATACTAATTTATAATTTTATTTATGTAAAGATTAAATAAAAATAGGTTTCTTATAAATAAAAAAAACAAACCCTTGTTTAGCTACGAGAAACAATTACTAATAGTTTTGAAAATAAGTCGGTAATTTGATTATTACTTATTGATACACGTGTTTTTACTTTTTTACTCACCGCATTTCATATTTATAATATTTTTGTTTATTATTTGAGGATTAGAAAGGAAAAAAAAAAAAAAAAAAGAGTTAAAGTGCTGGTACGCACTATTGTTAAAAATATATAAAAAAAATCTATAAGAAATTACCAAAATATTATTAACTTCTGGTTTACACTTTACCAGTTTACCCTATAACGGGAAGAAAGTTTGACTAACTGCCCCACTTTTCGTTCGTGTTATTGAATGAATAAATGTAGTGACACTGTGACACGTAATAGTTATTATTTTTACGAAAAGAAATAATACTAGTTAGTATTAACTTATTTTAAAGAAATGAAAATCGAAACTTGGGGACATACTTAAATTGAAATAAAAAGAATAAATTGAACCAGGGTGGAATAAAAAAAAAATCATCTTATCAAGTTTCATTATTTAAAACAAAATAATAGAAAATGAAACTAACATTTCATTCATTGATATAGGACCAAAATTTGAACATTTGAAATTTAGCTTTCATAATAACAACTGTACATTCAATATTTTCTTCACGTCTTTTTCAAATACTTCTGCTTGTTCGTTAAATAAATTATTATTAAGGATACGTTTAAATTAAATTATTTTATAAAATATGTTTTTAAACTTTTTAATGTTTTTTTAAAACCCTCCAAAAATATCTTATTTATAAAGCAAAATATAAACGTAGTCTTGTAAATGTGAATAATATAATCGAACAGTATTAATTTTTAGTTTGTATGAATTAAATTTAACTATAATATTTCTATTTTTGTATTCATTATGTTATTTATATATTATAGATTATTATAAACTATTTGAAATATAAAATAAGTTAACCTAATTTTTTTATCCATAAATATTAATTTGTTAGAAATATTAATGAGAGAGATGTGAACTCCTTTACCCTCAAGTTTTCCTTTTGAATCATCATCTAACCTTATATCTTCTAAAGTTAACCTAAAACTACTAAGATGATTTAATTTATTTTTTTGTAAATTCTGAATGTGGATATACAAAATTTTATTAGCTGAGAACTCATTTTATTATTTTGTTCCTGACATGTAGCTAGCAATCGTCAATTTTGAACTATCAGTTCGATTAACTTTTAATTTCAGAAATTTTATGTAAATTATTGTTAGGTTTAATTACTCATTGATTTACGTATTTATAAAAAAAAAATCTTTCGGTTCCTATACTTAAAAAAACATCATCTTTTAATTCCTACATGTATCATTTTTAATTATTGTTTCTTACAAATATCATTTTGAATCCATTTAATTCTTATGAGTTATGAGAATGACTAAAAGAATTGAAAATTATATGTGTAATAAGTAAAAGCAAATATTTTTAAATATAGTAACTAAATAGGTAAAATTTCGTACATTTGTGTTTACGAATAAAAAATGACCACAATATGTTTCGTTTCATTTTCTGGCGGAACCGCGGAAGTAATGCTAATTTTACACATTTAATTTACGCAGTCCAAAGTTTTTATTTTGCTTTTCAATTAATACATAGCAAGTAAATCTTATTCAATTATTTTTCAGTAGCCGAATATTTTAACGCAGTGACATAAAAAAAGAAAAATATATAACTTAAGCCCTACTCAGATATTGAATTGTCCACATCTATTGTGACATTTTACGAGTTTAATTTATGGGAGCCTTCGTTCAATTTTTATCATGCATGTACGGTAGTGGTTGCTATAAAACCTATTAAATTATATAAATTTAATTTATATTTAATAAGATTTATATAAATTTTTATTAATAATTAAAAAAATACTATAATGCTAACTTTTTTCATGATTAATTGACAACGTAAACAGACAGCAGTCAAAAAAAAAAGTGAAGAATTGGTCATAAGACCTAAAATTGCTCGAACAAGTTGGAGTGAGAACATGAGTGAAAGTGTGAAACAGGTTGCATTGGGCAATGTAACAATCTGAGGGCAAAATCTGTGTTCCCAAAAATCTGTGTTCCGTTGACAGCTAATCCTTTCTTTGAATACCTCTCAGAAACAATTTCTAATGCCAAAGAAACCGCATTTTTATTTAAAGTTTTATGAAAAGAAAAAGAATTGTCAAATTTAGTTAAATCTTTATAATATTTTTTATAAAAATAAATTTCATCAATTTCACTTTGAATCACATTATATATATTGTTCTAATGACTATAGTTTAAAAGTGAAAGAAGTCTAGCTTAGCTATTTAAAAAAAGATTTATGAGTTATTGTAAATCTTTTGATATTATTTTTTATTTTTATAGATAAAAAAATTATATTTTAAAAATCTCATTTACACAAAAATTTATTTACGTTTTAAATATCACATCATATATTAAATAAAGTAATGTAATAAAGTATTAATTAAATTTTTAGTTATATAAAATTTTATAAAGTTAATTATTTCATAAAA